>OY735199.1:67948273-68375773 GCA_963457665.1 Thysanoteuthis rhombus | reverse complement strand
CCAAATGCTTTAGGTGCCTAAAGAATTTTTCTGTTTAATCTACATACACAAGCACACGAGGGCCCATGAGCACGAATATAGATTGCTAACTAGATTATGAATGCATTTTTAAAATACATATTTTCTTCGTTATAAAGGTAGAAAGATCGTGATGTGCATTTCTTTGGAATCATCATTCGACGTTCTAGTTTTTAACAGTGACTACAGGAAAATATGTAACTATCTCATCCATCAAGCTGGCCATTGATAGATAGAAAAATGCTAAATTTAATTAAATGGTTAATAGAATTACAGCTTTAATCATCAAAATGCTATGCAATCTATACTGATACATCAGATAGATTGTGGTTATTTCACAAATATACTCTATGTATATCTTGATTGTTGAACTGAGTTCAATCTTGTCAAGTTTTGGCCTGGAGATAAACCAATTATCAGTTACTTGCTTTTATAACCCCAGGCTTTTTCATTCTGAATTTCGAAACAAGCATCTATAATTCACGGAATGTCTGTTTGTCTCTATGTCTATCATCGTATAATTCAAAGGCTGCTGAAGCAATGACTGCCAAATTTTCTGTGGTTACCAACGCGACCCTGGGGCATGTTTTAAGCATTTCTGCGTTTGAAAATTTAAATAATGATAATAGTAATGTGATGTCGGTGGTCTATCTATTGAATTCGAAAAGTCTTTTTCTGTTCATTTGTAGTTGACATCAACGTATCCCAAAAGGTGCTTTGTTGCCAAAGATGTTGATTTAAGATACCCCTAATAGTTTTAATCTCCTGTAAGAGCTAAAGGTCCTACTTAGGTCTTCTGTAGGAACTAGTTGCATATCCTGTCCATAAAGAGTATTTTTTATAAGTTTGTTTAACTGTATAATTTATTTGACTGATTTAATGCACACATCATTTAAGAATTTAGAAAAGATTTTGAATTTTTAGAATATAATTTTGTCAGAGCATAGTGTGGGTTCAAATCACCGTAAAAATCACAAAAAGCCTTTATCGATAAATTCTGTCTTTAAATTGATAACTTTTAGCAAAACCAATTATTTCGTTGATAGAAAGCTAACTTATTTGAACGAAAAGATTTCATTCCATGAATTTATATTTGAAATACGTACAGACGACAAAGAAACTTTTTAATAACTTGAAATCCATCAAATATCTCTAATCTTCTTCTAATTAACAATTAGAAACTTCGCGAAAGAAAGCTTTTTGTGTGGGGAAAAAATTGATACAACTTTATTACAGCCTGACTAGATGACCAAAGCACTTTCATTTATAAACAGCCTGTCAAAAAGGATTTATGCATCCTTTTTTGTATTCCATTTTTTTACCATGAGGAATTGTTCACTGTTTGTATCATGTGATGGAATCAAGTAATTTTCGATTTAATCAGAATTTCTTTATGCTCCCTTAATACATGTTAAATGTTTGGTAATGCTACACGTAAAATTCGCCTTTTTTTATACTGAACTGACCGAGTTTATCAATTATAATCAACTCATATAAGGAAAAAATTGGGACAGTTCTTCGAAATTAAACATCCGCTCATTTTATAGTCTAAAATTTATTCGTCCTGAAACCCAGTTATGA
Organism: Thysanoteuthis rhombus; assembly: GCA_963457665.1. Lineage (NCBI taxonomy): Eukaryota > Metazoa > Mollusca > Cephalopoda > Oegopsida > Thysanoteuthidae > Thysanoteuthis > Thysanoteuthis major. The sequence continues at coordinate 68,374,174 of OY735199.1, read as the reverse complement.
GCACATATTTTATGGAGATTTATTTCTCCCCACGACGACAAAAATAACTCACGTACAACTTGAATTACGCTCTCAATCAGAGCGTGCTCCTGACCCTCTTCGTGCCTTGGGGAGGTATCGCCAAGAAGACAGATCCCTGGATACCAAAAACTTATTTGAAATTATCTCCCGTCATTACATGGTCAATATATCACAATGTATACGACGTAAAAAGGCAGTTTGGTACAACACAATTTCCTGTTGTTTAAGAATCACTCTAGAATGGTAAACCTTCAGCAGATGAAGCTCAATCTTCAAAAGCAAGAAAATCCTGTTAGTTCTAAAAAGAAGAGTAATACAACAAATGTATCCTCCTGATAGTCAACTATGGTGCTGAAGCATGGAACCTCACAAAGAGCCTGACCATCTAACTGAAAACCATTCAACGAGCTCAGGAAAGAATGGTATCCAACTTTACTTGGAGAGATCACAGGACAGCACAGTTTATAAGTAGAAAAAACGGGAGTAAGGGACATCATAGAATCTAATAAAACTCTCAAATGGCAATGGGCTGGTTATATTGCAAGAATGGCAGACGCCTTATGGACACCACGATACTCAACATTGATCCCGAGAGATTGCATGCTAAACCGAGGCTGGAAGAATACAAGATGGGGAGACGAACTAAGCAAGATCAGAAAGTAATGGCTCCGCGATGTACATGATAGAGTGGTCTGGTGAATCCCAGTGAAGGTCTATGTCCAAGAACGGACGATACAAAACTGATGATGATGATGGTGATGTGCTTTCATTATACCGGATTATACTGTATAGGCATTTTCGACTATGCAAACTTCAGCGCAATATTTTATTCATTGAACAACTGGTTGGAGCCGAATTGATATGATAATTCAATTCTTCAATTTTGTTTATAATCTAAAATTTGAAGGAAAAGCTGTGGCTTTTCTCAGCTTGTCATTGTTGGTAGGCAGTGATTAATCATTGCTGTAATAGAAGCAAGAATATCCTACGCAGCAAAATCGTCAACAGACGAGGAGAATTTTGTCTGTTGTGAGACGCCCACGATTGGAATAATGGTGAATAAGTGAGGCCTAGTTCGGTTGTGTTTGGGACATATATGAAATTAAAACAACAAACTTGAAGAATACAAACGTGACGTTCTGTATAGAGATTAGAGACCAAAATACCGTCGAAAACTCGTTAAAAAATGGTCTGGTTATCCAGTTATTGACCATGTCCAGTGGTAATTGAACGATAAGGTCAGAAGAAGGTCGAGAAGGATGCTCTTGCCTAGTGTATAAAAATCTATTCTTCACGAAAGATTAGCTCAGTATACTCTCATAATCTGCTCCCTCCCACTCTCTCATTATCCATCTTTCTCTTGATCTCTTTTGCTCTCTCTCTCTCTCTCTCTCTCTCTCTCTCTCTCTCTCTCTCATACACACATATTTAGACATTTTTATGCATGCAACTATGCATATCAACAACGTATGTATGTGCAAACATTTTTTTACCAGTGCTCATATAAATACACACCTACTGCAAACACAGTCAAGTATTTATAAACGTAGATACATCAATAAGCTTAATAATGAAAAGGGCATTTATTTATAACTGACGTATCGATCCGCCCTCGTTCATACATCCTCAACATGATACATACAACAAGGCACGTTACTTTATATACTCATGTATGAATATCTGCGGACTTTGAGCACGTATGCACACATTGTCATAGATATTTTTTTAATGAACATTTGGAAGAGCTCGATCATTCATTCATATATTATGCAGTCGCTTGTTTCTGACTATGATGTAATTTCTCATCTGAGATTTCCGTTTGACGTGCATAAGATAGTAGGGTAGTTTTTGCCTTTACTTATTGTTTCTATGGTTTGTCATTGATAAGGTCAAAGTAAATGTTGATTGTACAAGATAAAACAAAGAGTTCGTTCGTCTTTTACTCGCATTAACATAAAGTGACATTGGTATCCGCCAGTGTCAGAAATTTTTTTTAGCTGCGTTCCCCGATTTTTTTTTTTTTTTTTTTTTGCCTCTTGGCTTCTAATTCCTGGAATATATCCGATGCAATTGCCTTCGCTTAATCATGATTAATTGTGCACAAACCAAGTAATTCCGAGAGATAATCATTCTGTGTGACCTCGCCGTTGTGGTCAATATAGTTGTAGGAGTGAGAATAAAACAATTGAATGTTTGAGCAGAGATTTGAGCCGATAAATTAATGGCTTGTTTTAACAATATTGTTCTACTGATGCCTGAAGTGGGATCAACTTTTCTCTAACATCGTAGGTTCCTAACAGAAAAATCTGTCCAAATCTAAATACATAATTTAACTTCTATTTAATTTACCTCTAAATTAGATCAATGTTGTTACCCATCCGGCGTTCCCAATTTATTCTGCGCTCATTTCATAAATTCGACAGGAATGTACCTTGACTATGATTTACTGAAATCAAAATCCTTTGTATGACTCCAGGTACGTTTGTTATATGATGCGATGTCGATTATAGGATATAGGATTATAGGTCTGCGGGGTGCTAAATAAAAGACGATATCATAGTATCCCTAACTTGTGCTAAGACTGTGGTGAATAAAAATGGGTCACTATTTAAACAGAGGACAGTAGAAATCTTTGATGTGTTCAATGTTCCTTTGGAAAGGTGCAAAAAAGGTGAACCACAGTTGATATGCTTTTTTTGTTGTGTATTTTATCTCTTTCCCATCCTTCCTTTGTTTTCATCTCCTCATTTCAATATTTTCTTTGATTTTATTCCTTCGTTCAAATCATTTCTTTTTTCTATTGCCTCTTTCCTATTCTCACTTTGTTTTTTTTTTCATCTCTACATCCCAATGCTTTCTTCCTTTCCTCGAATTTTCGTCTTCCCTCTATCTGTTTGTTTTTCCTTAACACTGTAGACACCATCTTGGTCTTTTCCTCTCTATTCAGCGCTTCCGACAATCACTCTCTCTTTATTTTCCCCCCTCTCTATTTAACCCCTTGTTCTTCCTCACACTCTCTTTTTTCATTCCTTTTACATAGTCGTTCCTTACTGTCGGGGAATTAGTTCTTGAGAACCTGTCTATTAGTTGCCCTTGGTAAGTTGGGTGATCGGGGTGCCGGCTTTTAAATGAAATCATTAGCCTCGCTCCCATTGCATTTCCGGCAGCAACGAATCATCCAATGTCGGGGACCTCTACTTAATCGCAATTTAAGAGACAGCTACTACATCAAGTATTTCTTTTTCTCTATATTGCACTCACTCATGCTTCCATACGAGCAAAGTTGACAGATGCCTATTGCCTCGATGATGTGAGAATACGTTCATGGCAGATCAAGTACGCCAAATGATGCTCTGTTTCGTAAAGATAATTGTTCCTGTAATTCACCCATCAAAAACATCTAATCCTTTGACGTTGATTTTGTGAAGCTCGGGCCTACGATGGATCAAAAAGTTAAATTATACTATCAACTATTTATCAATCATTTTATCAATATATCACAAATCAAATATGAACACACAAACCACACACACATGCATACATGTGTGTGTGTGTATGTGTGTTGTGTGCGTGTATCGAATAGTTTGGTGGTCCAAACAACAGTAAGTTAGGGATCCAGACAAAGACTCCTATTTTGAATGCTGGTTTTCAAGCCAAACAGACCAACATTAAACGATATTCAAAATCTTTTGCTATCATTAATGTGTAATTGTAAAATCTGTCATTCCCTTATTATATAGATATATATATCAACATTTGAAAAAATAGATCTTAGCAAGTTAGTATCTGGAGTCACTGGGTTTTATTCTTAAAATTTTATAAAAATGTCTGAATATCAAAAATTGCAGATATGTTTAGATGAATGGTTTAAGGCCAGAATCATATCTTCTGCAAAAGATTTTCCATAGGAGTAGGTTGCACATCAAAGAATTTATAATATAAGCTATTTATAGACTGCTGACGGGGTATCCTACTAGAATACATTTGAAGAAAATACTTTCATGTAAACGAATTCACATCAATGATACTATAGCCTGATAGAATTCACTTGATCTTTCCCCTTTCAAGAAAAGATCAAATTATCTCATATGCATACTGTTCACTTGATAGAATCAAAGTGTTCCTCCCGATTTTTTTTTTTTTTTTTTTTTTTACATTTTACCGTCTTTGACTCAAACAGGTTACAGTGATATATCCAAGTTAAGCTCATACAGATGAAATACCAATTGGTATTATTATAATTATTGTTTCTGACAGACTATTTTATGATTATTGTCAATCAATACATGTCATTAATGGAACAGTTCACCTGATGGAACAAAGACCAACGTCAAGATGTCAAAAGAAGTTTTCAGAACGTTGTACAGGAATCTGCATTTCTTTTATCTCTATCATTATCTACCTGATTTTTTTTTTTAATGGAAGAAAACTGAATTTTTAATCTTTCAAAATCATCACATTCAGCTAATCTTTTGATCCCCAAATAAGATCATGAGTACTCTTTTTTTTACCACATGCTATTTTACTTATATAATGAATGTATACTGTAAAAACCCCAATTTGAGAAAAACGAATTTTAACGTTACTACTTGTCGAGTGATTGGAATTCATTGCAAATTATTATCAAAAGTTTGTGGATGATAAAGTGTTTTCATTGGATTTTCTCTTCTTCTTTATACTTATCAAAATTGTTTTCTGTTCGGCGATACTTGAACTAATCACAAATCAATAATGTTGAATTCCTGGAAAGTATTTTCTTTTTTCTTGAAAACAGAACCCTAAACCTTAAAAGGAAAAAAAAAGAAAAAATCAATTTCCATTGAAAGAAACGAATTAAAAAAGGGGGAATCTTACGGCTGATATTGACCAATTAAATCTGCAGAATTATATTGTACAGGAAAATGTAAACTTTGCTCAGGGAAATTCGGATATACAATCAAAACAGTATACTGCAGTGAAATATAATTGCTTTTGCCTTTTGTTATCTGGCGAAAGAAGTAGACACGAGCAAAAAATTAAGTAAACATCTGAAACTCCAAGGTCTTCACTGCAGCTTTAAGTGGTACTTGTGATCACGTGTATAATTGGACCTGTGTATCTGTGCTACTCTGGATATCTTGGATTGAGCATTACCATGTTTTAGAGTATCCTTGATTGAATTCGTACGAATGTATATGGCTCAAATGGGAATACATATCATATTACAAGTGTCTAAGACATGTATCTGTGTTGATTTGTTCGAGCAAGTTTGTATGTGAAGGTGCACATTTGGGCATGTAAGCGTGTAAGTGATGTATCAGTACCTGTATAATTGGATGGTTATTTAGGCTGAATGTTTTGTGTAAGGTCGTGCATGATTATTTAATTGCCTAAACCGAAATTTGGGACTAGAATCTGCTTGTTCGTTATTCACTGAAATATTTATTGAGATGCCATAAAGTAAAACAAGGAAGGGTTCTTCCGTAAAAAAAAATATTCCCACAATTTTTTTTTATCATTTCAAATAAGTTTCTATATAATATAACGCGATTCATAATTCATTCTGTCGGACCAAATATATCCATTTCTTAAATAGATACCGTTGCGTTGAAAGAGATGAGTTTGCTATGAAGTGCAAAAATGTTTTGACCCCGCAGATAGGGCAGACAAAGTTAATTTCGATGGAATAGATGGTACTGAACTTAAAGGTCATTGACGGTCACTTCTACATGGCATAACTTGGGCAGAAAAGGATGATAAAATAGGTTGCAAGAAGTCAATTTAGGTCAATTTTGAATTAACAAATACTTAATAATCGTTTTAAGTCAAACAAAAGAACTTAAAAGACTAAGAAATGTTTTCCGGAAAATATTCTAAATTTATTACACTGCATAAGGACAATCTCTTAAAATCGTTGGCCTCAATTGACTTATGTTGGATGTATTAAGACTGGATCCTCAAACCATCTCTTCATACCAGCACCTGTAAGTGAAGCACTGGTGCTGTGTACCCAGCAGCCCCGTCAAACTAAGGAGTTATATCATTTGTTTTCTTCCCTGCATCAGAATAAGTTTTCAGTAACAGCTACTTTTTTATCTGTATTGTAATTTTTTTCATTTGCTGTGTTGTGTGAGAAGAAATATATTGAAGAAAGTATTGTTACATTTGAAGTATTTTCAGTTATTTCTATAATCTGGTGAATGTGGGAGTAGGCATCGATGGTCGTTCACTTCAAGCACTTCGGAATATATCTCAGTATGTTAAATTGTTATGTATTGCGTTTCAAATCCAATAAGTAGTGATTAATTCATTAAAAGAAAATATAATCCCTACCAATTTACGTCAGTGTTATTGCTGACGCTTAACGAAGTGGGTTGCTTATAGCTGACATCAATATTGAGAAAAACGTGACAATAATCGATTACAGAGATTAGGATTTGCATTTTATTTACCTCTGCCAACCAAGTTGGAGAGCTGTACGTATTTGGTCGCATATTTCTCTCTTCCCGTCGGTCTGTCCATACGATATCTTCGAAATTTTGTGGAAGGGTTGGCAATGAGATAAGGAAAAAGTGGTTAAATTTAGGAGCGAATCTATGCACAATTATCCCCACCCACCGACTGAAGTTTTTTTTGAGAGATTTTTCTGGGTTTTACTCATACATTTATATGTACGCTCATGACTGTTCACACAATATCTCTAAAAGTTGTTAATGAATTTCAATGAAATTCAATGGAGGTGTGGACAATAGGCCAAGGAAGAGCTGAAATGAACTTGGCAGATCCATACTCAATTGACCTCCCACACACACCGAGAATGGCATTGGCAGAGGTTTGCACTCTCTCGGTGCTTTCTATTTTTTTATAGAGTATCATTAAAATTGAAGCTATTTAAGTACATCGGTTAACAATTTTGTGTTTTTTCATTACCTTTCAAGTGAGAGAACAAAAACTCCAGCTTCAAACCAGAGCTAAATACTCCGATGCTCTCTCTTGTATTAAAATCTACTGCTATACAGTCGTGGGCTTCACATCAAGTGTTTAATACTGCTAATTTGAATGTTGGGAAAAAAGTTAAGAGCTGGTCTTATTTTAAAAGCTCATTTATTTGTCTGAACTTGAAGTTGCCTGTTTTTCTTGATTTGAATTCATAAATTTCATTCAAAATACATGAGCTCTCTCGACACAAGTTCGTAAATGGAATTGAAATTCTCTGAAGTTCCACTCCAGTGTTTCAACCACTTGGCTATGATTTTGAGAAAGGAGAGAAAAGAATCAATGGAAAATGTAGAACTCGCTTATGATTATATTCTCTTGTAGTTTGGTATTTTCTAATCAGGAAATCAACAAGTATGAGATCAAGGAATAAAATTCGCCAAATCTATTCATCCCGCTTATAAGTTTAACTGTTCACTCCTGGCCTACTTCCATTTTCGGTCTGCTAATCTCCATAATGCAGCAAAGGTCAGTTGATACAATTGCATAATTAAACCCTGTTTTTTAATCCAAAACGAATTAAGATAATCGCATAACTAGATAGAACCTATCCGTTCAACCTTCTGTCATCCCACTTTCTATCATTCCAATGGCATTATATCCTCGTGACACTTTGCCGTCGGCTAAAACTTAATATTTCAGTTGTTTCAATAATTCTAGCATAAAAATAGCCGTGCACAGTTCTTATTACTATTGATATAAGGAAATGTTTACTGTGTATTCACATCCTAATTTTGCTCAAGCATCCCCAGCATTTTGAAAGTTCATTTTACGCCACCGCTTTTGCAAAACACCTAAGATAGTATAGGTTTCCCACGCTAAATGAAATGGCGTGAAGCGTTGATTTTTAATGTCTATTGGGAATTTTCATAGCTTTCCCTGACTCATGAAACCTTCTTCTATGTCTGCCTATCTTGCTGCCGAAGGTCGAGGTTCGTTGTCTGCTGTAGCTAATATGGAAGGCTTGAAATACGACGTTACGTGTGACCGTTTAGCCTCGCGCATTTTCCTTTCAGACAGTTCTTTGTAAACCTTCGAGCCCTTTTAAAATTGAAGTCACATTTTGTTGCAATCATGACAGCACTGACAATCGTGGAGAAAATCTTATGCAATGTTATCATTTTTCTTATAAAAACTGAGGGTAATCGCATCTATTTTCTTCTATTCTGACTATCAATAGTAGCGACTGCGTTATGGTTATACTAACTCTTTGTGATTTAAACATGATTATGTAACAATCTCTATGATCCTTAGAAAAAATTTGATGGTTTGCACTACCCGATCACATTTCGAGGAATGGACTGACTTTCCTGTATCAACCAATCGTAGTGCTACACAATGATTAGAGTTTACTGTATATCACACACAATTTGTAAAGGTTATTTTTTGGTTCATGCATGATCTTCTAATATTTTGAGGGTGCCGGCAAACATGGGCGCATGAGCATACACACTACTACTTCTGTTAATATTACAGAGAGATACAACTATCGAGGTTCGCATATGTATATGTTATGCTGAATTGGAGAAATTGCCTAATTGGCGAAATTTTAACTTCTTTTAACAAAGAAATGAATAAATGCGTAATTTTGATTTGATCAAAAGTTTATTTAATCAAACAAGGAATCTAAAACAATCATTTTTTACGATCAAATGTTTATTCAATCAAAATGAAATCAAAGTTTTCTAATAAAAAAAATAAATGAATTTCGCCAATCAAGCAATTTCAACGATCCTGTGTAGCATACACTCGATTGCGTTATACGACGAGTGATTTGTCAGATAGATAGATGTGAACAGAGTGAGATGAATGGATAAATAGATTAGATTGAGATTGAGACAACCATTCATTAAATTGAGATTGAGATAACTGAGACATATACGGATAAACGACAAATAGATGAACAAAAACGGAGAAGCGTGTATATGAACAATTAGTTTAGAGATTAAGAAATATGTTACCTGTAATGCTTAGATTAAATTCGTGTAGTATTATTAGATTCGTATTGTGGTGAGAACGTGACCTATTAAAATGATGTACAGAAATCAGCTTGAAAATAATCAGTGTCAATTATGACTTTTTGCACCAGTTATTTAACAGTACAGCAAACACAATCGATGTTGATGTGTATGACCTTTACGAATACTGTTTATCATTTATTTAAAACATCTAAAAAGAATAATGGCCTTATGTTTTTATCCTTTTTTATCCCCTTTTTTAGTTTCTCTGTGTTTGCTTTTTCATTCAATCAAGAAGGAAAACAGAGATTATTATTCGTGTACAAAAATATCATTTGATAAGATGAAATTTGTTCAACATTATCAAATACTGCTTATAAAAAACAATTTGGCATGCCATGACGAATTTTCAAGCTAAGAAATCAAACATAAAAATCTTAGAAAAGCAATATGATAAGCTTGCTAATGAAAATGAGAAGTACACTTCTATAACGAATCATTTTATGACAACTTCTTAAGATTTAAAGTGGGATAATTTGGCTATGGTAAAAAGTGTGTTATAAATTTGTGTTTTTGCCTGGAAATGACAGCGAATACCTCTAAATAACTTTTTGATTTTTTTAGTAGTTTTTAAACACCAAGAATCTTTTTCCTCAGACAGTCTTAGAACATGAGAGCAAATCTTTAAAAAAATATGATTTTTGATCATCCATATGTAATTAACCAAGTCTTTATTTTGCTCCTTCGATAAAAGTTATATATTGACAAACATTAAGAGCAAAAGGTTTACTGTGCATACAACGACAGTAAAACACGAATGTATAAGCTTTTACTAAAAGTTTACTTTGATATGTTACAAAGCCGAATGGCGGTAATTTGAATTATAAGTTGCACCAATTCTCTTATTGGGTATAGCCTACCTACCTTAGAACTTAACATTGGAAATCCTATTGTATCTTACCTGATTTCAAATACTTTCTTTGCTTGTCGTTTATCATCCCTAACTTACTGTTTTTTTCCGTCTTGTTTTTTTCAGAAAATAATTACGCAAATACTGGTGAAGCTGACACTAGACGCAAAGCGTAAAAATGAATGCGTTTACAGAATACAGGGTAAACTACTCTACAGGTTATGTAGTGGAATTCATCCCAGAAAACCATACAAGATGTAGCAGTTGGGTCCTTTTGCCTGCAGAGAATCTATGGGCTCATTCAACTCGAGGAGGTCTCTACATATTAGCCATGCTTTACCTTTTCTTGGGCATCGCTTTTGTTTCTGACCTATTTATGAGCAGTATTGAAGTGATCACCAGCCAGAAAAAGACGGTTTACAAATGGGACGAGGAGCGACAAGAGAGGGTGGCCAAAGAAGTGATGGTATGGAACGAGACGGTAGCCAATCTAACTCTGCTGGCTCTGGGCAGCAGTGCTCCTGAGATACTCCTGGCTACCATTGAGAATGTTTTAAGACTTGGAGAACAAGGCACTGAAAAGAACCTGGGTACTTTTACGATCGTTGGGAGTGCGGCTTTCAATCTCTTAATGATCACTTCGGTATGCATCTCCAGCTTGGCTGAAAATAAAGTCAAAAAGATAAAAGAGTTTGGTGTGTTTGCAACTACATCCATCTGGTCATTGTGGGCTTACATTTGGATGTATCTGGTCATCGGAATGCACACTCCAGGTGTAATTGACCCATTGGAAGCCTGGACTACATTCAGTTTCTTCCCATTATTTGTCTTACATGCCTATGCTCAGGATAATGGGTGGTGGGTGTGCAAGAAGAAAAAGAAAACACCTGAAGTGAACATACAGGATGATCCTCCTTCAGTGGTCAGTAAAACAATTTTCTTAATTCATTACTAATTTTTGTTCTAAAATCAAGTGTTGTCACTCAATATTATAAGAAGTAGTCAAAATTATTACAATATTCCGTTATAATTTTCTCAATTTTTGAATTGCAGGGTTTTATTTTGTTGCTATGGTTCCTATTGTTACTATCATTATTTTTGGAGTCATTTCGTTTGTAATTAGCATTGCAGTTTTGATTATCGGGGCAAAGCGAATATCTACTCCCAGAACCTCTTGGCAAAGGGGTCTGTGCCATTCGCAGTCCCTTCCAATGAATTTACCTCACAGATTGTTGGACTGAGTTGAAATTTGGCACTGGAGACTTTTGGATAATGGCGTAAATTTTGTATACATCAGACTATAAGAAGCGCCCTTAAAGTAGCTATGGCTCCAGACGGTGCTGCTCAGAAAACTGATCCGCCACCATTTCAAGTACTCCAAAAACAGTCTAAATCGACTCTAAGTACGCAAAAATATTTTAATGTATAGAGATAATTCAAAAGATGTTCCCTCCAAAATTCATTATAGACGCTAGAAATTGAAATCAGTTGACGGAATTGTTGCTTTATAATGAAATGTTTGGGTAATTTACTTAATTGTGCTGTGAATAAAATTTGATTTTCGCGGAATGTTATGGCTTACTTATTGGTTGTGCTAGAAAAGATACAGACAAAGGGGGAGAACAGATGATAAAATATCAATGTATGTTTAATGCCTTCTACACTGATGAGTTGTTTCCGGAAATAAAACTGGTAAAGAACCGATAACCGACTTATACAGGAAACTCGCTCAGGTTATTCTATTTGTGTCTGTTTTATTCTAAATTCTTTATCTGTAAAATCAACATAACTATCGTTTATTCAGAATAATACTATTCATGATTATATAGAAATTCTATCTTCGGCAAGTATTACTCATTTATCAGATTCAATCTAAAGAGTTACAATGAATGTTAATCAGGGCACGGATTCTTCATCACTTTGCTCATTTGAATGTCATAAAGACAATATACCAGACATTAACTTCCTAGTCCAGTATAGCACCCCAATGACCCATATTTAGTCTTTCGGCAAGCTTAATCTTACCTAGACTATGGCTCTAAAACCAAATAGCTATTATAACATTTTTTTAATTCATTCAACATATCGTGCAAGTGGCTGCTCGATTCCAGGCAGTGAGCATGGTTAGCATTCATAATGATTAACTTTGTAATGTGTTAGCTTCAAAATATGATAAAGATACTTATTCTTGTTGTAATGGTTCCAATATTTGTTTTGATATCAGGCAGATCGTGATGCAGATCTAATTGTTGCAAGATTACTTATAAATTCAACGACCTATATAGATAACAATAATACCCAGCGTTGCATGGGGAGAAATAACTGCAAATATAACACTGTTTCTTCTTGGTTTAGGCCCCTAAGAAAGAAATAGATGTATACAAAATCTTCCCCTTCGCCTTTGACACAAAGAAGTGAAAAACGTTTCAGCTTGAATTTGACCCTTGAAAGTGAAAAAAAAAAACGAAAGATGAAGAAAAAAACTCTTCAACCCTATTTCAATGCCTAGAAATGAGAAAAAAAATTCTCCTAGATTTTCATCCCTAAAAGTGAAAAAAGAATTACCCCTTAAAAAAAGTTAAAAGAAAAAAAAGTATAAAGGTCCCAGATCAAATTTGATCCCCAAATTTGATCTCACGATTTTTATCCCCAAAAGTGAAAAAGAAGTTTACCCGAGATTTTGGCCCCTAAAATTGAAAAAAAGAACTTCTTTGATTTCAATCCTTAAAAATAGAAAAAAATCAGATTCTTACATCAATAAGTGAAAAAAATCTTCCATATTTATTCTGACCCCTAGAATAATAAACAAAAAGTCTACCCCTTCGATTTTGACTCCTAAAAATTAAACAAAAAATTCTTCTCAATTTTACCCCTTATACATGAAAAAAAATGCCCTCTTTTTTTACCCTTAAAATAGAAGAAAAATTCGCTCTTCATTCCGGAAAATATCTTTTTGATCTTGTTCCTTAAAATTGAAAAAAAAATCTTCCTCTTAATGTTGGTCGAAAAACATGAAAGAAGAGAAATTCACCTAGATTTTGATCCCTAAAACTGAGAAAAAGAATCTCTACGATTTTAACCCCTAAAAGTGAAAGATAAAAGTTTCCTTCATAATCTATGTATAATTTACATAAGCCTCATTTCCCAAATTTTGTGTTTGGAAAAATGATTCATCAATGAAGTAAAGGGCGCATACTTACAACGTAAGTGGGAACCCTGCTACCATTTCCAAATGTCGCCTCCTTGACGGATGATTAGCATGTTAGAAAACTTGAAAAATAATGTCGTCAAAGTTATGTGAAAGAATTATTTCGAAGGATAAATGCAAATAGAATAATTGTTCTAGTATGGCACCTCGGCGTTTTCCACAGATTCAGTTCAGCAATATACTGATATAGCAAACATATGCACCCCCCCTCAAAAGTATTACAAATCACACTGGATTTTTTTTTATAATCCTGAGCATTTTAGGGTACCTTGATTCATTTGCTCCAGCTGATACATATCGTTTAGAAAGAGGCAAACATTGTCACAAACTTTTTAAGCATAGATTATCCGATAATTTTTTTTTTCCTCATTTTCAAAAAGAAACATCCTTCGAAGCACAATGACCAGAGCGCCGATCTTGCGAGCCATTTATAGTGGATGTGCAAGAGATGCAACCTTATGTGGAGTTGAACTTGTCTAACAAATATATAAGAAACACTTATGATAAAACGATAATCTTAAAAAATATTGCTTCAACTTCAATACTTACGTGTTAAAGTTGGCTTTGTTCATCGAATATCTTTCAAGTACATTCCTTGCAAGAACATTGACAGTTTTAGTAAGAGCATTGACATATGCTGGTATCTCATTATTGTGTCTTTGTTATGCTTCAGGATAAATAAATCACCAAACCTCTAAATACTTTTAATATTTGATTCTTTTAGCTATTTAGTTGTGTACCTGATCATGAACTGTTTAAAATCATTTTTTTTAACACTATTATTTTATCGTGATCACTAAGTTCACAAAGAGATGTGAGAAAAGATTACTGGTCTATTTCATTTATAAGATTTATTTTTGGTGCAAGTGGCCTAACGGTTGATTTCATGGAGAATCAGATCGACCAACCGAGTTGAAATTCTGACTTGGTCAGTTTGTGTTCACTTCTCGCTAATGCCATTGGGAGAGATAATTCCAATCCCGTCTCCATCTATGGGTAAATAGCAAGATAAATGGAGCCCTCTGGCGCTGTTATACAACGGGCTAGCACCCCGGTCCTGAAAAACTCGCGATTGTTACGAATAATGGTCAGGTCTCAATGAGTTGTTTGAGAAATAGAGACAAAATTGTTGCCTCAGTAATTATTGAGAGAGACAGAGAATTACTTTGCCTTTTTCTGAATGTTATGTCACATTTGTTACTAATTAAAAAAACGATAACATTAAGAATATAGACGGTATAACAGGGCAAAATAAATTTCTTAATTTCTTAATTTCTCCTCTAATGACTTAAGTCGAATTTGAAACTCCGATTCTAGTTCCAAATCTACATCTTACTATTGGGCTATAATGCGAATCTCACACATGTAACGATTTACTAGTAATAGGTACGGAGGAAATTCTAAATACATCTTAGCAATTTCGAGGTTATCTTTTCATCAATATCTATTGCACACTTATAATTACATGCCCATTTCTAAATTTCTAGTGGTTTTTTTTTTGTATAGTCAATGTCTACTAATTAAGACATTACACCTACTTCCCAAAACTCAACCTCACTGTATAGTTCTCAACCCTCATTTCCATCACTGAAATTTAAAAAGTAAGCGCCTTTTCTTGCGAACGACGTAACTGATTGTACTGAATGTACAGCACCAACCAGGATTAGTGGTACTCATGAAATTTTTTGTAATAACCTGTACAATGTCTTTAGAAATAAATTGGCATCTAAAAAAAATTATCATTATAATGTTTTAATAGGATGTCCAATGTCATTTTTTAAAAATCATTATTTTTCAATTTTCATGGACTGATTTCAAAAATAAAATCTAAAATATTACATGTCATCCTTCATTCACTTACATTTTTACAGTCTAAAAATAATACGTATTTGTCTGAAGATCATAAGTGCTTAAGCATGACAAAAAACTAAGGGACACATCCAAAATCAAACATGAATGGTTGAAGAGGGAAGATGGGTTGTTTTAAAGTGTCCTGAAGTGAGTCTTGACCTCTATCTGATTGGAGATCTGTGGAGAAAGCAGAAATCTGAAGTCATGTTTTTAATGCGTTTCACACACCGCAGGAATACTGCAAATATTCAAGAGCTCGTATGAATTTCAAAGGAACGTTAGGGTAAACCATCAGCTGACAAGTGCATGAAGCTTATTGATGGCTACAAGAAACGTTTAGGGGCAGTCACTGGTATCAAATGAGGCGTGTAACCAAATATAAAGGATATAACCAAATATGTAACCAAATATAAAGGGTAATAAACATTACTGACTTGGTCATATTTTCGATTTTATCGTTACAATTAGTACATGTAAGCTTTGAAATGATTTTTTGTTTAATTCCTTTTGACATACGATTAAAAAATTCTGATAATGAAAGATTGGTAGACCCCCCCCCCTGTTTCCTAAGATATTGCATATGTTATGCAAAGAAAGTTCCAGAGTGTCAATAATCCTATGTGGCGCTGTACGAGGGGGGGGGGGCATCAGCTGAGTTCGAAGAGACAAAGTGAAGAAAAAGGAGAGAGACTCCATTACTCGTTACGAGCTGTCATGTGATCATTTGCCAACTCATACGCATATACGTGCACAAAACAGAAATGCTACTTTTACATTTCTCCACGTTTGGTACGGATGGAGGACTCGAAATACATGTGTACCTATTTTAGATTCTAGGTTTGGTAGTTTTATTTATAAATGGTGAATGGTGATTCAAGTCTCGTGAGAGAGTGCAATTTTAACACATAGAGTATTGTAGAAAAAATGTTGTTCGATTAACCAAACAATACTGCACAGAGTGGAAGGGAATTTCATCAAGCTGAAAGCTTCTTGTTCCGCAGGGAGAAAAAAAAGATCCGATTCGATAAGCAGTTTTAGATAAAGCTCTGCATAAGATTGTCATCTTAATGCCGGCTTCGGTGCTTCGATGGCTGTAGTGATTAACGGTGGAACACATATTGTATACTGCCGATGAGCGAGTTCGAATCCAATTTATGCTTTGCTACTAATATTTATTCTTTTTATTCATTTCATCGTCTTTACTGAGCAGCGCTTTGTGGTCAGAATAATTGAATATAAAGGTTTTTAACGATCCTCTTAAATTGGTTTATCACAATTTAACTGCGCTCATTTAAATGTGTATGTTCGTCCATCTCTGCAGCAAACTAATTATTCAGTTATTTGCTCTTCTGATAAGAGAACTAGTAGTGATAAATATGATAAATAGAAGTGATAGTAATAGACAACCTAGCTGCATGAGAAAAGGATTAAACTGTAAATTAGCTTAACTGTTTATACTAATGAAGTGATTAAATCACCACTATCAAATCAAAACTAAGTCTTAATTGAATCTCATCTATTTGACCAATACTAAAAACAAAAACTCACTACAGGTGAGGATATAATGCTTCCTCGCTTGCACAATACATGGATAGAAAATTGTTTTACCAGTACATAGTTAGGTTTTAATACTTAGTAAATACTCACAAAAATCGTTTTCACTTATTTTTTATGTTCTATCGTCTATGGAAACATGTTTGCTCTAGAAAGTACCCAAAGAGTGCATACTTCATTGTCAGTGAAAATTAAATGGAGGTCGGTTCAGAAATGATTAAGATGAAGTGAGGTTAACAGTAAGGAGAATTCCTGGATCCACACAAAAATCCTTTTTCTCCTGCAGCCAATCATGCACTTTTCCCTAAATTTAATTCAAAATCATTGAGATGTTTTCGAGCTGCTGTATAATGTGGATATATAGTTACAATCTAAGAGAGGGAATTCCTGTATCCATCCAGTAAGTCAGTTCCTTTTCTTGCAGTCCATTGCTAATAGTTCTGCAAAATTTCATTCGAATTCATTGAGACGTTTTGAAATATTGTACTGAGTGGAAAAATGGCTATGAAACATCGGAGGAAAATCATATTTTTCATATACCATTGCCTATCTTTCTACATTTTATAGAAAGTTTTGGGAAACTTTTGGAGATATCGTGGGGATAAACAGACGGAAAGATGGAAAGTCAGGCACAGGTGGATAATTTTATCGTTCCCAAGTTCGTTGGCAGAGGTAAAAAAGAAATAAAGGAGAACAAATTACCTGTGTTGCAGTGACCAAGGTTCGAAACAAGCTTAACAAAGTAACAGCTTTCAGACCCTAATTAATAAATGGTCACGGCTAATACTTAAATGGTGAATCAGTTAGCTTCATTTCCTTTCTGAAAAATAAGAAAATTCAAATTCGTAGAGAACATGGTAGATATTGTATTGAGTTGATATAGAGAAAGAAATTGCTGGATCTGTCCTAAAATGTAATCTCTTATTCCATGGTTCATTGTCCAACCTTTCACAAAATTTTGTTGAAATTCATTCAGAATTTTCCGAGGTATTGTGCAGCTACCATCCAGGGGTGGAAGCATTCCTGTATCCATCCAAAAATGTAATTACTTTTGCGTCGCCCATTATCCGACCATTCACAAAACTGCATTAAAATTCATTGAGAACCTTTGATGATATTTTGAAGTGAAGACATTTTGCCATGGCTCAGAAGAGGAAAGAATTCTTTGATCAACTCCAAAATGCAATTACTTTTGTAGACCATTGCCAAGTTTGTGTAAAACAGAAAGACACGCGTTGGCAGAGATAGAAAAATCTTATTCAATCCCGAGTTATCAAGTGCAGGAGACGGTTGGGTATAAAATATTTGGGGTATCATAGCTCGACTCCCTTGCATCATACTGATTATAGTTTTTACTTATATATTTTTTATATTCTATCTTTCGACGAAAACGCATTCAAAAATTATCAAACGTTCCTGAGGTACCCTGAAATGATGTAATGCAAAAATGTGTTTTATGTATGCTGTGTCTACGAACCGTATTTTACATCCGTATAAGCAAGGGTAACCAAAAATGCTTCAGAAAAAAGATGATAATTCCCCAAATACAAAAGACCACTAGTTTCTGAGACATTGGTCAGTTCTGTGACCAATACAATCTGCTCGGTCGCAACAGTTGTTCATATTTACGATACGTGTTTATTCATATCCTTATATGGGTGATTTCAGAAATACTTGGCGTTGAAATAGACCCTAGTCTTAGGATTTTTTTGCAATGGACAGGTACAGTCTGAGAGTAAGTGCAGGAACCCACAAAGACTCACACTAACAAGACAAAAACAGTATTCGTAATTTCTATAGTTTGAAACTGACAATAGAATTTAATTTCATGTTTATAATTATGTATTTCTTATCATCGTGATCATCATTCAGGATTTGACAATGTACACTTCTCAGTAATGAAATTACATTATTTGATGTTTGAAAGTTCAAACAATTGTAAGCGGGATAAAGCTGGCGTGATATATTGTGTTGGCTGTAATTGGCGTCAAAAAATTCGTCTTAAGTTGATGCCATGGGGGGGCTCATGGGGGGGGGCAAAAAACCTCTTCTTCGCCATTTGTATTTGTTTCAAACCAGGTGCAGACCACCCAAGCCAATATTCTAAGAAAAATGGCAACAGGGGGAACTGACCTTACAAAAGTCAACTTGCAAAGAAAATAGATCGAATATGTTAATATGTAAAGAAAAGTAGAAAACAAAAGGGACAAAAATTATAGGATGAGGGAGAGTGACGAAGAGAGAGGGTGACGAAGTGGAAAAGGGAAAGGAATTCGAGAAAAATATAACGTGATAGAAAGAAATTAGGAGAGAAAGAGAGAGGAAAAGAAAAAAGAAAGCTAAGAAGGTAAAACAATACAAAGAAATCGAAGAAAAAGAATAATAAAAAGAAAAGGAAGAAGAATGAAAGGATAGAAAGGAATTCGAGAAAAGGGTAAGAAACAGAAAAGGATGAGAATGATATGACGGAGTAGGAAAATAAGTATAAAAGAAAGAAAAGAACATGACAATGTCAAACAAGAAGAGAAATGAGTGAAATTAGGAAAAAGCAAATGGAACAAAGTGTGCGAGTGAAAAAAGCGAAAGGGAGAAGAGAATTACCGATAAATGATAGGGGAGTCTAGAAATAGAATAGAACCGAATGGCCATTTTGGATCGGATTCAAAGATAACACCTTGACAGCTTGAGTTGTATCTACGTTCGAAAAAAAATGTCTTTTCACACTGATGATAATGCTTAATTACCTCACCTTCAAGTTATCAAAGTCAGAGCCTTCTCCAACAATAAAGCTAAGGAACCAAAATCTCTTTTCTATCAATTATATTCATCTGGTTTCCCTCGTGAGATAGCAGGTTACTAGGTTTAGTGAAAATATCAACACTAATCAGATCACAAAATATAGGTGGCTTAATTTTAAGAAATTTGTGGTTTATGTTATACTGAATTAATTAATTACATGTCGGACTTTTGCCGAAAATTACACTCACGGAACATATGGCGAGAAGTGAACTCACTGGTAGAGGATTACCATACAGAGCATTATGCTAAGAAAGATGATCTTATAATGAATTAAATTTTAAAATAAGCACAAACAATTTACATTAACAAATATTTTACGAACTTGATCTTAATTATAACTTTTTAACCCAACACACTCTCCTTTCGGTATGATAGAGTTTATTTACGAATAAAGTTACGCACAAGTCCAATGCTGACATATAGTAAGGAAATGGTCATCTTTTGAAACAAGTTTTTTCTTCTCTGAAAACCCTCCCAGCTATAAGTAACAAGAATTTACTTCGTATAATACCATAGTTTTTCTTCAGAGAAAAAACCTTGTTTCAAAAGAGGACCATTTACCCGCTAAATGTCAACATTGCAATTGTAAGTAACTTTATTTGTAAATAAACTGATAAAAATATCTCCTGTTCATTATTTGAAATAATGGACTCTTCGACTTAGATGAGATAAGTCATTTTAATAAAACCTCAAATGAAATTGGTGGGCACAAACATTTATTTACATTATTTAGTTTTGAATTAGTGAACTATCACAATAATTGAAAGGCGTAATATATATATATATATATATATATATATATATATAAGTAGCCCCCAAACATTGAATAGTATTTCCTCTTGAAAATAGAAATACTGCAATAGTTTGAGATTATTTTCAAAAGTTTGCTCTACAAAACCAATTATTATTTTCCGTTATGTACATAAACATTTTTATGAATATGGTTTTTTTTTCTGAGATGGACATGTTTTTCTTCTGATATCTACAAATAGGCCCAAATATTGAAAAAATGATAATCAATTTAATACGTAAATCATACATAACAAAAATGGAAACTGAAAGCCGAATTTTCTATAAACGAATTGGCGCTTTCACAAAATAACTATCCGTAATGATGTTATATATCTGACAATATATTCCTCTTTTATTCCAGGGTATGCGTGTCGTCCATCACACCAATGTTCATGCCGCAATGCACGGTGGAAAGATGCAACGGGTGCCTTCTGAAGGGTCTGACGATGGACGCAGCGTCGTCATCACGTGGTTTGTATTCACGATGTATTTCCTAATCATATATTTATGTTGTTAGGTGTGTGAACCATTGAACTAAGTCACTTGTTGATTTATTCGATTGGTGTTAAACATCCAAACTTGTCTGTCTCTTTTTATTGCTTTACCGCAGTCCCTTACAAACTGGCCCTTCATACGTTGATATGTTTTTATTCTTTTTAATCTTTTTTTCGTAAGCACCATTTATTCTTATTTGTTTCCCTCTTTCTTTCGGCTCTATCTTTCCTTCGTTAACATGGTTCCTTTTTTTTTTTTTTCATCAGTCCTTTTTTTTCTTTGAGTTTTTCTTGGAAGTCTACCCCCTTTTTTATCTTGAAATATGAACATCTAAAATGGTTAATAACTACTTCATTCTATTGCGTTGCTATAAAAACTAGTATTTCCACTGATATACAAACTTAGCGACTGTGTCGAAATGACTTCCCTTAGATTTAGATTTATGAAAGCTTCACCAGGTTTTTTTTCAAATCCCAGTCAGATAAACCATAAATGGTGATATTCCTCCCACCCCTCTGATTCCCCAAGCCCTCCAATATTCGACTGATGCAAATAGAGTATTATTCATTTACATGTTCTAATCAACATGCTTCAGCTGTCCCTTCGACATTGATGATAGGCATTTTTTCCTTTTCCAATTGAATCTTACATACTTTCGTATTTTAGAATAATGCTTGTAAAACCGTGTACCTATCTTTATTTCATACCAATATTTTTAATGTTAAAATTCCTTCTCTCAATGATATCGCTAGATTCATCATTTATCTCTCTTCAACCAAAAACAAACTGTGATTTTACCAATTCAGTTGTTTGACGAATAAGCCATATAACTTGATAGATGGCCTGGTTATAAAAAATGAATCTACTTCTAGTGAATTTCAAGTTCTATAGTATCGTCGTTTTTTCAAGTTCACATTACTTTGGGCGAAAGAAAAACGAAGATCTGTTTTATCAATGCCTACATTTCCTTACATTTGCAGCACTTTCCCCATAAGCTGTCAAAAGAAATCCTTTATACCAAGACTTAGCTTAGTACGTCCGTTAAGTAGTCCAAATGGGGGAAAAGTATGGTCTTGCTCCAATCTTTGACTGTCTACAAAAATGAAAGACAGCATAAACTAGCATTCGAAATCTTGGCTTTTACCTTGTTTTGAACACTGACCTCTGGCACCAGTTGGAACTATGTAACTATCTGAACCCCGGAGCAGGCTACAGAAACACATTACACTAGAGTAAAATATGACGTCATCTTAAGATCAATAGATATGTAGCTGGACCAAAATATAAAGAAAGAACCATTAATTCCATCTGCAACTTCTCCAGTGTCGTCTGAGAAGTGTTGTGAAGATGGATATTTGGAAATCTCCTTGAATGTTTCTTCTAACATGAACACATATTTCCCCATTATGGCTTTCCTGCAGTCAATCAAACAGTACAAGTAATAATCACCATACTTCCGACTTACCTGATTTCGCTATTAGACATTTTTGTTATTCTCCAAATCAGAACTCAGGGTAGAATATACAATGATATGAATAAAAGGAAATTGGCATGGCAAGAGGTCGTTAGGATCCTTTCAGTAAAATGGCCACCAGAGCTATATCTATAATAGAGCGATAGTGTATAAAAGTATAAGCTAGAGTACTCGAAAACATGCTACATCATTTTTATTATCATTGATCTTTTGATAACTCAATACTAACCGTAATATTCCCTTAGAAATATCTCGCTTTGGCAGGAGCTATAGTTCATAGAGAGATAGATTTATTCCCCCACCTTGTTCAAAAGTCTCTCCATTTCTGGTCAGTTCTCCTGCTTACAGTACTAACAATTCTACCTTCACTCTCTATTTTTTTTTCTTTTGGTTGGCCATAAGAGCGTTCATTATTCTTCCTTTTGTTCTCCCAGTTTATTTTGTACGATCTTCTCTTTGGAAACCGGGGCTGCTTCATTTACTTTGATATCGAAATGTCAGATGAAATTCATATCGGAAATATTTTGCAGGAATTCCAAAATAAAGGCCCATCCTTCCTCTTTAATCTCTGCTTAGCTGTCGTACAAAAGCGTCTGATTTTTCTTCCGTGGCAAAACTGATAACTTATAGTCAACAACCCTCCTCTAAGTTTTCCTGCCAAGTTCAAAAGTCTGTTCTTCCCCGGTCAGTTCGCTTACTTACAATCCTAACATTTCTACCAACTCTCTTTTTTGTGGGCCAGCCTTAAGAGTATTCATTATTCTTCCTTTTTTTTTTTTCACATTGCGAGGTTGTAATATCTTATCTACTTTTTTTTATACTTTTATCACACTTACGATTGACTATCATACAGTGAGACCTGAAATTGGGATTATCTCTGACTGTTATAGGCCAACCACACCCACTAAATCGAATAACTTTCACCTGGCAGCGCCACCCAACATAGAGGGGAGATAACTCACTTACATGGATAGTTATTGATATTTAATGAGCTTACCTCAGGTTACTACTGTTGGGTTACCACTGAAGATCGAACTCACTACATTAATAATGATTTGCGAGAATAGCTAGAAAATGTTCGCTCTGCAGCGAGACAACAGTTGGAGAGCGACTGGTGTACATCTTTCGTTTGGTTATTTGCTTAAATTGTTGCTATTTTTTCTGACATTTCATCCATGTGCGCAAAACCGATTTATTGAACGAAATTGTTGCTTAAAAGCCTACAACAGCCTCAGGATATCTGGATAATCTTTTTAGTTATAGCAACCAAGCATGTACGTGAAAGGCGTATGTCATTTGGCTTTTGAAATTACTTACATTTTAAACGTAACAAAGGTCAGATTTAACACGGCAGGGGGGCAGTGTTCAGCAAAAAAGATATTGATCCCTCGACAATTTGGCTTTGGTTGAGAACGTCACAGTCACTTTACAGGAAATCGAATCAATAAATCATGATAAATACTTTTAATTGTTTAATAGGAAATTTATGCGAAAAAACGTTCAATAATAATAAGGAAAATATTAGAGACCAAATTAAACAGCAGGAATCTAATAAAAGGAATGAAGACATGGGTTGTATCGGTAGTAAGATACACAGGACCATTCATAGGATCGACAGAGGAAGAACTCAAATCAATGGACAGGCGAACAACGGAATGCATAAAGCTTTACACCCCAGAGATGACACGGATAGACTTTACGTTCAGAGAAAAGAAGGTGGCAGGGAGCTCATTAGCATAGAGGACTATGTCCAGAGAGCTAAAGTAGATCTAGAAAAGTACGTGGTAACAAACTGAAGACATCATAAAAAGTGAACAAAGCAGCGCAACGAACAACAAAAAAGTAGAAAAGAATGGAACAGTACAGCAAACAATGAAAGAAAAATGGGAAAAGAAAAAATGATACGGAGAATTTAAAAGACAGATACAGGATGTGGCAGACGAGAGATCATGAACATGGCTACTAGAAAGAAACCTGAAGAGAGAAACGGCATCGCTCATCGCAGCAGCTCAAAACAAATGCATCAGGACAAACTATATCAAAACAGAAATCGACAGAACACAGACGAACAGCAAGTGCCGCCTGTGCAGTGAAAGAGATGAGACCGTAAACCACATAACTAGTAAATATAGTTAACTAGCCGAGAAGGAGTATAAACACATCTACGATAGAGTAGCAACGATGATACACTGGGAACTGAGTAAACGAATGGCATTCAACCATATGGAAAAGTGGTACCAGCACAAACCAGAGACAGCCCTGGAGAATGGAAACTACAAATTACTCTGGGACTTAGACATCCAAACCGTCCACTTCATCCAGGCAAGAAGACCAGACTTGGTAATCGTAAACAAGAAGAGGAAAAGCTGCCAAATAATAGACGTGGCTGTGCCTGCAGACCATAGAGTTAAGAGGGGGGGAGTAAAAAACTGGAAAAATACCAAGATCTAGCCAGAGAGCTGAAGAAGATGTGGAACATGAAAGTTAGGGTAGTACCAGTAATAATAGGCGCACTAGGAACTGTCCTGAAGACACTGAGAGCGAGACTGGAGTAGCTCGGAATAAAAGGAAGGATTGAGACTGTACAGACCACAGCACAGCTAGGAACTGCATGAATACTAAGGAAAGTGCTTGAAATATAAGATCTACGACCCCAGCTGTTAGCAGTGTCCTAACAGAGGAGGGGGGAAACCACCCAAAAGGTAGTATCGGTACGAACCACGGCAATGCTGTGATAGGTGAAGGAGAGATGAGATGAGAGGAGGGCTGACGACCTGAGGAGACTTGCTGTCACTCAGCCTTCAGCGATAACCAGCGGGCAACTAGTGTAAAACTGTAAACCACAGTACTGCTTTGGACTATGCAAGTGTGGACTGGAAAGCTGGAGACTTGAGGAGAGTTTCAGTCACTTGACTTCCAGCGGTAACCACCCGGAAACTGGTGTGAAATTGCTGATAACAATAACACGTAAAGACAAAAACTGGAACCTTCTTTCTTGAATTTCTCTCCGACCTATCCACTTCTGTTGTAATGCAGCTAAATTTAGTTAGGTTTGACTCAAGGCTTAATGGAGAGAGGAGCTTTGTACCAATTTTCTACATGGAGTGGGCATGCTTTGCTTGAAAAAAAGCTTTTGAAATTCTGGATTTTACCTGGGCTCGAACACAGACCATGAGACGCCTGTGGCAAATACATAGTAACCTCAACCATCAAACAGGCCCACCATAAAAATGGTTGTTTGTGACTACTTTGAGTGCTGTCACTGTCTACTATCAGCAAAATCCAGATCAATAGTAACATAATCTAATTGACGATCAATCAGCCCAATTCCCATGAGCGTATTCCATCAGAAAGCAACACTGACTGATTATTAGCTCGCTTTGATTTAAGTCTAGGTACCAGAAACTAGTCTTTCTAACCCTAATATCTACTGCAACCGTTTCTGATATGACTGTAGTCATGCAATCTTCGATTGATAGTACAACTTCTTCAATTCTTGATAATTCTGCAGTTTTATTTAAAACCAAATACATTTATAAAAACTATAGTTAACACTTCGCTTCTTGCATCTCCACTAATCATAGTCAATGATTGTCTCTGTTTCTACATCTGCACATATAATAATTAGCAATATGAATATGTCTTCTGTAATACCAAGGGACGCAGCTGACGCAGTGGGATATAATTTCATACTTGCATTAATGACGTGATAAAAATAACGAATTTAAAGAACAATCGAAAAATAGAATAATAAAGACAAAAATAAGAAATCATAAAAATCCATACTGCATATTATTTTTCATTATGAAAATGACCAATAAAATTATCTAAGAGTTATACGTGTGGATTTCTTAACTTATTTCATCGAAATAAGACGTTTTAATACACTTATTCATGAATTCCTTACAATGCAATAAATAATTGCGAAATTAGAAACACAAACCCGAAAACTTACCAACTAGCCCTAAACCCAAACCTACCGAGTAACCGTAACACTACCCTACCGATTAACTCTAACACTAAACTTACCAACTAATCATGCCTAATGACCCTAACACTAAACCTACCAACTAAAGCCACCTACTAACCCTAAATCATTAGTACATGCCGAGTAAAGTAATGCCCAGGTCGGTAGACAAGACGGATTGTTTGAAAAAATTTCAAAAACCAAAAAACAAATCAATGGCTTTATTTTTTATTTCATATATTTTCTAAATTCTGTTGTGTTAGTATCTGTTCAATACATTGAATAATTATTCTTTTTGTCGTGCTGAAAACGACATGGGTCTTTTAGCCGAAGGACTGCCGCAAAACGTTGTTTTTAGATAGAGATTAACGAATTTCGAAAAACGGTAATATCAAGACACTTTCAGTCATTCGAAATGGCCAATTCAAAAATTGTCAACATCAAAATGGCGACACATGATACGTTATTATAAGGAATGCCATTTTTATTATCATGATAACAATTTCCCGTGTAACATACAGTATTTTATGCAGGGAAAATGAGATTTAAAATTCAGTATACTTTCTATAATCATATGGCTCAAGCACATGGCACGAAAATTTTGACAAAACGAATAACACTCTTGAAATATTAATTTTAGCGTAATATTTCTGTGGTAACTGAGAGAAGAAAGATACGAGTATATTTAAATGTATATTAATATAAAAAAAATCATTTATGCAAACTATATAAAGCCAGACATATTTGTCTTTGGAAACTTGTCCTGCAAGGAGTAAAACGATGGTCAACTAATGAACCGATTTCAATAAAATGTGTTACGATTTTTCATGGAAATCATGCATAAGCATCTGCATGGTTGTTGCCCCTTCTATGTTGGGAAGCCTCAAAGGATTCATCGCACTCGCTAAACAGAAGAACCTGACATTATTCTCACACTTTGTTTCCATCGTGGAGAGGCCCTCATTCCAAAATCAGTAGCACCTCTGCCCAAGAATGTATTAGATGACACAATCAAAATAGTAAACTACATCAAAAAGAGACCATTAAGACCAGTGTTGTTTTCAACACCGTGCTCTGTCATGGAATCTGCTCACACACAACTTCTACTGCACACAGAAGTGAAGTGATAATGTTGAGAGCGGGTGCTTTCAATGCTTTATGAACCAAAGGAGGAGCTTCTGATATTTTTGACACCAGAAGAGTCTGAGGTGGCTGACCTGCTTAATGATGGAATCTGATGCAATGAAGTTAAATTTCTTGTTGATGTATATTAAGCCTTGCACACCCATGATAATAGAATACAGAAGACGAATGAAATATTCTGACATTTACTGACAAATGTATCTCTTTTAAGGAAAACAACCATTGTTGGGAGCTAGAATTTTTCTAAAAAGACAGCGTAAAATGTTTGTACAGACTGGGCAAAAACATTGAAAAGAATTCCCATCACTTTATGTATCTCACTAGGACTGGGTGAGAGATCCATTTGTGACAAGTGTTTTCGCAGAATTGACTGTTGCTGAAGATCATGAGCTGATGGAAATCAGAAACGACTAAAGCTGAAGCACTTATCCACAGGTATGACGTCATTGTCCCTTCGAGAGGAATACACCATTATTACAAAGAAAGCAACTTAAACACTTCCTCTTTTCTCAACATTGTATCTATGTGAGGTTGGCTTCTCTGCCAAGAAAACAATGAGAAGAACAGGTCTTCAAGTACTGGAGGAGTATTAGAGTGTCTGTTAACCATTCGACCTCGGACAAGGAATATTTTGAAACAAGTATAGGTTTTCCACTGATATTTCTTTTTGTAACCAAAGGCTTTTTATTTTTCCCCTTCTCCGTATTTAAATACAATCTGTATCTGATAATTTTATTTCATTTTTTAATCAATTTTCCCAATGTCATCTTATTTCAATGTATAGTAATAACAAATATGCACACAACTTTCAAAATATTCTGAAAACTATGATCGACAATATACCCTTGACAATAAAATCAATGAATTATTGTTTAACTGAGGAACACACTATTATCATTAATTTCATTTTAAATGATCAAATCTATCCATGGATACAAATGATGTGCCTCGACTATTTTGGAGTCCGGCTCACTGTGACGTGAAATGAAAATGGTTGAAAATCAATGCTATACCAAAATCATGTAGAATCAAACAAGTGCAGCTTTGTGCTAGGAGGAGGAGTAAGCTATCAGTGAAGTCAAATAAACTCCTGTAAACTCTTTAATCAAAGACGGCGAACCTGATACACACCATAGGTTTTTAAGTTGACTTTGCGAAAAACATTTTCAATTTTTCAATTCAAGTATATTTTGAAATTCTAAATCATTAGTTACGATTAGTTGTGTAAATACGGTTGTAGAAATCAGAAAGTAATTTTAAGGCCAGAAATTCTGTTCCATATTTATGATGATCACCGTTTAAGGTAGGAGTCTAGGATATTTAGAGGTTATTACCCAAGATTTATTCTTGTTAAATGATATTACTCTCACCAAGAATTCAAAATAAAATTAAAAAAAACATCTTCTTAAAATGAAGAATGAACTTATCTCAAGGTTGAGGATTAATTTTTATTTTTCTCCATTTTTACCCTCGAATCTTCCTTTTTACCCCATTCAGGGTAATTAACACATATTTCCTGACATTTACTTCAAGGCTTCAGCTAACCAAAAATATTTTGAATAAAATGAAACTCCCTTTATTTTATTAGATGATGCATTGTCAAACATTTTTAATTTTTGACTAGTTAAAAATTGAAAATTTCCTTGCAAAGCAACAATAGAGCAATTTACCA
This sequence comes from Thysanoteuthis rhombus, assembly GCA_963457665.1. Classification (NCBI taxonomy): domain Eukaryota; kingdom Metazoa; phylum Mollusca; class Cephalopoda; order Oegopsida; family Thysanoteuthidae; genus Thysanoteuthis; species Thysanoteuthis major. Next base: position 68,345,355 of record OY735199.1, on the reverse strand, counting down.
GAAACAGTCGTTAAGAGATGTTTAGTATGTAAGACGTGCAAGCCATTGCTAGTAATTTGATAACTCACCGATTACTCTATTGTCCAGTGCTAAATTTTGCCTAGTCAAACATCTATACGGAATGACAGCTAAATCGGCTATATTCCTATAGATTACATCAACTTGAGCAGAAAGCAATATCATAGATTCTTCGATAAATTATGTATCACAAGGCAATTGGTTTCTCTATTGTAAGACTGTGTATTGCAGAGCGATGGTTATCTAAGTCGTCTCGCACGTCAGAAAATTCGTGACTTTGATCTTCGTTGGGGCCCCACTATTGTGTCTCCATGTCAGACTACGCTAAGCTTAGTGAATATCAACAACAGGCATTACATAAGGCGCCCACTTGGGGCTACGGCAGACTGATCATTACTAGTGAGATTAATCTTCATTATATATTCCGCTATTGTAGCTTGTACCAAATAGTGGGCTCATCTTCAACATACATTCCACAAATTAGAACTTTATGATAAAGTAAAATGAATCATTCATAATTTACGGATATAATATTGTAACAAGCTAAAACTATCACTAAATTTTCAAATACCTTTTCAAATCAAAAAAATCAACTATTTTTACAACTTTATACAAGAGAATTGCAAAAGCTGCTCAATTCAGCAATGATGCAATTTTTTTGGCCAATTTATTCATAATTCGGATCCAGACAGTAAATTCCGTTTAAATATTCAGCAAAAATGTGGCGCTAGATCATATGAATTCATGTTTTTCGATGTACCATTCTTCCAGTAGTCAAGGGTGATATTCCGTCGATGAAATTTGGTATTTTTCAAGCTTAACCACCATTGATTTGTTTTGAACACAGGCGTTGAGCTTCGAAGGTTTCATTATCAAGGTCACGTCTAGCCATTCAACATTTTTTAACTACTTTTCAACAGTTTAAAAAGTCAGCGATGTGTTTACTTTCAGTGATATTATCCACGCCTATCTCAAAAATACATTTTTGTCATTGATTGTCTAATTGGCTGTTTAATTGATGATCCATTAATTCTGTTCATGTCTGTCTTTTTCCCTGCAGTACCGAGATTGAGCCTTGCACTGGGAGCCGTGTTTTGGTTTCCAGAAAATCTATCAGTGAACACCAAGCTTTCGCAAGGGCAAGGTAAGTATTTTACAAATTTACAATAAGTCCCTTGTGACCCTACTGTCTAATTTTTTCGGGGTTTTTTTTTTTTTCTCTCTTTTTTAAGAATAAGAACAACTTTATGAAAGGGGTAGCATTTACCTTTCAGCCCGATTATAATAGTAGTTTGGTCCTTGACAAGATTGACAGTAGGTATAACAGCCTTTCACTGCTACTATAGGGTGGTAGAGTAGTTATGGGAGAGTGGTTTGCTCAAGTACTTACTTTGCCACTCTCTTCTCCATCAACCATGGTGGTACGCCAGGGACGAGACATTTTTGTCAATATGTCTATCAATGGGGATAGAGTGCTGGGATGTAGGAATCATGCTTTTCGTTTAAACTGATCATGAAAAAATCGAAACTGGAGTCACAAGTAGGAAATTTGAGATAGATTCACATTTTTCGAATTAAAATGTGCAAAATTACGTGCAAAAATGTTCATACGGGAGTGTTGCGATAATCAATAGTTGCATAACCATGAATAAAGACACGAGATAGAATGAAGGAAAATTTAATCAGCAATTTCGAATTTCGGCTGAGTCTACGTACATTTCACTCAGCTGTAATGACTTGTGGAAAGATATGATTCCATCACGTAATATCTTGACAAAAAATCTCCCCACTGGCATACCACCATAGCAGAAGAGAGTAGATGAATGAGAACAACTCTCCTGTTGCAACCTTACCGCCCATCTATAATAACAATAAAAAGCTCTTACACCTATTGTCAACCTTTACCCTGGCCAATCATCATATGAATAGATATGAGTTTTTTTAGGAAAGGTTTAGAACAAAAAATACCTAAAAGTATACCCACAGGAAGGTAATGAATGGTATTCATTGCACATTAGAATTGTTAAACTGACTTATGAAAGTGGGAAAACATCCCCATTTGTGCAAAAGCCGATCCATCCATTACAAAGCAATAGAAAGCGATCGCAAAAACAAGGTCAAATTTTGTTAAAAATATTTTTGGACTTTTTTTTTCGGCACCCCATCGACTCACTTCAAGAGCAACCAACTAAATCGATAAAAGGCAAGGGTTAAAAAATGAGATTGTTGATTTGGGTATTTTTTCGATTTTACTTCACTGAAGGGCTATAATCGAGAAAGTAATGGCAATAACAGCTGATACATGTTGAAAATTAACAGTGATCCGCACTTCTAAATAATATGATAACTCAAAAAATTATTGGCTAATGACATTATTGATACATACACACACACAGAGATACACACACACACACACACACACACATATATATATATATATATATATATATATATATATATATATATATATACATATATATGTGTGGAGGGTGTAACAACAATAAAAATAATAATAATAATAAAAGTGATATAGATATATGATTTGCCTGAAGACGCCCAAAAAGGGCAGAAACATAAATGTCTTTGTGTAGCAAATCCTCAGTCTAATGTATTTTTAGCTCTACTCAAAACCTACTTAATATTCAAAGCTGAATGTATCGAGCACTCTACGAAATAAACCCATCATAAATCGGATATTGTATAATATCATATTGTATCCCTAACTTGTAATATATATATATATAATATATATATATATATATATATATATATATATATATATATATATATATATATATATATATATATATATGGCAAGGAATTGTATGGATATAAGGTAATTCAACAGAATGAGGGTAGTAATATGACAGTGAGGAACTAAAAAATTTGAAGAAAAAGTATGTTACCTCACCAAAAGGTTCTAAAAGAGATTTAATATTTGCTAATAAAGAATTAAATATAGATAATAAGAACATGGTCGACATGACTTACCCAAAATCTTGTTAGTTAATGTTGAAAATGAACTTAATATATGCCTTCATCATGAATAGAATAAGTAACTCTTCTCAGACTTACGCCATTCTTAGTTCCCTTGTTTATACAGGAAAATCTCACAACAATAATCTTGTCTAATGTGAAAATGAATTGATTGATTGCATTAAATGAGGTGCCTAGCAGAACTTGAAGAATATGTTTTATTTTATCAATAATATAAAATCAGAATATACTGCTGAGGAATTCATGAGATTATTTGGACTGGTGTAGTCTTCTTTTTCTTCTTTTTCTTTTTTTTTTTTCGTTGTTATTACAAAATTGAAATCAGTTCGATCTTCATCCATTTTGATAGCGCGTCCTATTGGCTATGGTTGCATATAAAAAATGAAATTTCACGTATATCTTTACCGCCAACTTCAATATATATTTCTTGCATCCAGCCCAAGAGGGTGATTGAAAATCGTTGAATTACAAAATTATCTTTTAAAAGTAAATGAAAATGGAGAAGGAATCTAAATCAGTTGGTGAAATGCGAGACACAAAGCAATTCTATATTTTCTCTGGTTCAGCAGTGGACAGTCAGTTATCCCAACCAATCGAGCTAATGTTGAATCAGACTATAATTTAAAAAGTACCTTCAACCAACCATTCTTGGTTATAATTGAATTCACACCCAACACTCCATTCTTATATTAAAAATTGTCCACTTTCTTTTTTACAATTCACGATGACGGTTTCCCGAACACGCCATCTGATACAAGCTCTCCAGACTAATGGAAAGATAACCTTTGTATAAAAATACGATAACAAATGCTTGTAAAATTATTCGATTTGCAAAATAACGCAAATAGCTTTTTAACAACGTACTGCTTTGCGTGATTTATCGGAATTATTAAAATATTTTGCAATTAAGTGTCCAAAAGCAATCGTGAGCAGACAAAAAGAACTTATGAATAGTCGTGAGCTATCATCCTTATTTTATTCACGACAATTCACAGCATCTTTCTTTCGTTTGGCCACAACAGTCATTCCCAAATGGCTTTATCTATCTAAAATGATGTATTACCAAATCAGAATTATACAGGAAGAAAAACCTCAACAGTGTCCGATTTATCGATTTATTTACTTCTTCTCAGAGTCTGACATGTGGAATTGATTTATTTAACATATGGAACTTGTTAAAGTTGTACGTCTTACATTTGTAACTGTCGATGATATAAAAGAATTTGACTGACAGTAACTAAGTCGTTTGCTACCTTGGCTAAGATGAGGTAACCAAAGTTCGTTCAAAGTCAAAAGCTTTATTATATCTGATTGACTCAAATTTTCCATCATAAACTCATTCTGAAACGTACATTTCTGATTTTACTTCATAGCAAGTATTGTTCGCAATGAAATGCTTGCGTTGTTCCATAAAGATGGTCGGAGAACATGACCATCGAAATGTCCAATAAACTCATGAATGTCCAATATAACAAATCTTGAGCCAAACTTTAATGCCTACCTCACCCCAATTTCTAATACTTCTTTTCTGTTAATCATTTGTTTCGATTGCTTAACCAGCCAACCAATATGCTACAGTAGTTTATCCCTCACTATTTAGGTCGTCTTGTATTCAGGTCAGCCTCACTAACCTCTTGCACATCCATCACATCTCTCAGGTTGGTAATTTCCAATATTGAGAATGCAGTCATTTTTTTTTTTGGTTTTATTTTGTACTAAATGTTGTTCTCTCAAATATATATTTGTTTGAATTTATTCGATTGAAATTTTTGTTTCTTGCATGTTGAAAAGAAACATTTTGCCTGTTGAAGTGTTGTTTATTTGCTACTATGTTTCCGAAGTGGATATTTTGTGTATTTCCTTTTTTCAATTTCTTTTCAATTTACTGTGCATGTATATGGATGGAAGTAACTGGACAGGGACCATTTGATGATTTAACGACGATAAGGAAGATACACAACATTACAGTAAACACAAAAAGAAAATTAAATGAATGACGAAGAAGAAAACAAAGGTTTTATGAAGACATTATAAAAGCAACAGAAGGATATTGATCGTGTGTATTCAAAACGTTCTAAATACGAGTAACATGATTTTCGTAAGATTGTCAGTTAAGCTGGATTATGCACATTGATTTATTTATGCCCTAATAATCAGGACTATATCTTCAAAGTTTTAGTCAAGCAGAGGTGATGACTCTTATCTCTTTATGTAATTCATTTTTGCTTGTTAAATTCCCTTTGTTCAAAATCAAAGAGTGTTCTATCGTTTATTGTGGCATCACTAGGATTTTTTGTGTGGCAATGATCTCTATCATTTTGAATTAAGTCGAGACAGAACTGGAGATGAAGAACAAAAATACACAAGCAAAGAAAATGTGCAAAATCTAGTGTCTTTGGAATTTATGAATCTGGGTGGAGCAGATTCTATTCACAGAATATGAATGCGGAATTAGATAAAAGGGGTGGCCATTAACATGTTGGACAATATTGAAAAAAAAACGGACTAAAACTGAAGAATGAAATTGACATTTTAAAAATCATGAAAACAATATCTATATTAACGCCAACTTCTTTACTATCAATCGATAGGAAGGTCAATGTCCAACGACGGACATTAAGAATGATGATGCTCAAGAGAATAAATTTACCTGAAAAGGTGTTCATCTTTACTATTAAAGGGATAATATTTTACACGTGCTTGTAGGCCTATGTGAGTGTGTGATACTGTTAATGCACATGTGTTGACGTATGGAAGTGTATCCATATATCTATATATGCATGTGCACATGAAATGTTTGTATCTGCTTGCAAGCATATCTGTTTGAGAGCGCATGCACGTATAGCTGTACGCATGTTTGCGTGCGTATATATGTATCTTTCCCCACTTACACTAACAAGTGTTTATTTCTCCCCCATTCTTTATGTCTGCCATTCTGTCATGTTTCTCTACGTATTCTTATGTTTGAAATTACAATATTTGTCTAAGTGAACATAGACACGAGGCAACATATGTTTAGTACCCACAGAGAACCGAACTCACTATCACAGACTTGGTAGATTATAATGCTATCACTCAACGATAGATGCTCTTCCTATTCAGAATTATAGTCGAAGATTCCAACTGCAACTATAAATTTTTTGTAGGTCTATATGAGCGAATGAGTATGTTTATGCACTTGTGTTGACGTATGGGAATGTATCCATATGTCTATATGTGCATGTTAATGTGTGCAAGTAGGGTACGTGTGTATCTGCTTGTAAGCATATCCGTAATTTGTAATGGCATGAATATTGTCTGAGTTTTTTTCCCAATCTTTTATGTATCAGTATTTGAATTTGTGTAATGTTTCTTTTTCACTCGCAGATCAACGAGCTGATTCGGAATTTGCATTCTTTATCCTAAATCATATTCAATGCTCAGATATTTCGTTTCATCGTCTGGTTTCTTTCAACTATATTATTTTGGAAAAAAGAATTTACAAACACTGCATGCACAAAAATGTTGGGTTAACAAATGAGCAAACAGGTAGATTTATTCTGGTAACCTTCACGATTAGGAAATACTTCGCAGTATTATTCTTGTTGTCGGGTCACTTGGACAACTCTGCTGAGGCAAGCTATAGAATAGGTTATTAGTTGAGGTAAACCCCTATAGGGTTTCAAATCTAGGTAACCGTTCGTGGTGGTTTGATACATAAAAATAAATTTTCCACTTGATTCACCCTTTACTTTTCAATAATATTTCCGCTCGTAGACAAATTCAGATATCCAAACAGACAAACCATACATATCCGTCGTGTGTGATTTCATTAAAAGTCGAAGACAGAAATTAGACTGAAATTTACGTGTGTTGAACTTAGCAGCCTACAAGACAGAGGCATTGAAGACTAACTTTAACTTACCCCGATTTACTATCTATATGGTTCTAAAATGCTTTGATCAGTGTCCATCAATATTATCAGCAGTAAAATATTTTTAACTCTATTTATTTGAGTATTTCCAAATCATCAAGAAGGGCAATCATGATTTTATGATTTTTATAATTTCTTAGAACACTAGCGCTGATGTCTTTTTTGAAATATCATCCAATTTCTGTGTTCCGTATGCTTTCAACGGATTATTATGGAATTTTCAGGGCTTGATGATGTTGTCAGTGGCTGGTAATGTTCAATGAACAAAATACAAAAGCATAGACGAGACTTTTATATTTCTGATGACTTTAACTAGAGATCATGTAACAGCAAGCGCCCTCAATGCTCAACCACTGTCCGTAGTATTCTATTGTCATCATCAGCATCATATGAATGAGAGCAACTAGTGGCTTTCACTGCAAATCAAGTGACAGCAAGTTTCATCAGTATTCGAGCTGATTTGAGCCATTCTATAGTATGTATGATTTTGATTCTTCCACAGATTTCTAATTCTTCCAACCAATTTTTTGTGGCTTTTCAGGATTGTTCCAAGTGCACCAATAATTATGGGTACGATTGATGCCTTGATTTTCCACATTTTTATTTCACTCGCAAGTTGTTGCCCACCGTTCGCTCACACTGGAATAGATATCTACCATTGGACAATTTTTCTACTTGTTTATGATGACTCAATCTGAGCATCCAGCTTAGATTAAGTGATTTTTTTGCACTTTATTTTCACGATTTTTTTTACTTTTTTTAAAATCTTGTGTCAGCATTAACAGACAACTTGCTAATACAGACACCTTTCGAAAAAAAAAATGGAATTTGGGGGGGGGAATACTCTTTAGTGAAAAATTTGCATTTTTTTTCTAGAGCAAATTCTGGTTTGTGTGTAAACTACTGCATTGTGTTAAACTAATCAATTAATATAGACTTAGCTTCTCTTGCTATTGTTGAAACCAATTTTGCTCTTTCAAATTTCACTGATCAATTTCCACCTCAGTGTTTTCTGTTTTATTTTGGATCTCTGGCCTTTTATCTTTACTCCAGCTCGTCGTTCTCTTTGAACATTGATATCGTAACCGTCATTATATTACAGACCCGGAATGGAGAAATTAGAATAGTTCAACAAATATCAATAAATGCCCAGAATAGTTCAACAAATAGCCATGAATACCCGAACAGCTTTCTTTTTTTTTTTTCCAATTTTTAATCGTGCTGTTATCACGCAGAAGGCAATTCATATCCACAGAGCAAAGCGTGCCAGATAAATCTTTTTTTAATCAAAGCACTTAACAGAGGAGGGTTTCGCTCGTTCATTTTCAAGTCCAGTTAGTCACCCAATAAAAATCGTCATTTTACCAATTCCTTTTGGTAGCATGCCTTGTTGGCAATGATCAATTAGAAAATTGGGAAGAGGTGTTACTTCTCTTGCTTTTTGTTAGATAGTCCTAAAAAGTCCGAATTTTCACAAAAATGAGCGTGAACACTACCAGACACAAACCAAGGGACTTATTCAGCATTATTTTTGTATTTCGATTTAACCCCCAACAAAAAACTGGGATGGCATTTAAAAAATAGATAGCCATCCATGCAGAATCACTTGAATACTAAAGAAACCAATGTTGACAGTTTTAGTTGACGGTTTCTTAACATAGCATAATTTCTGATACGGCATCGTTTGAGAAATATAGAGATTGTTCATCGATTCTATAAGGACTGATTCACATAATTATTGAATCACCGTAACCACAATCACTGACCCGACCGAACAAGCAGGCAAATGGCGAGTTATTCTCTTTTTACTCGGTTGTTTTCGTTGTGTCAGTGCTACCGGACACTATATTTGTCATAGAACCTTGTCATTACTGCACTAGACATCTTCTAGAAACATTTTTATTTTTTTTTCTGAATTCTGGGATTTTTTTGGACAAGATTTTTACAGTCTTGTGTCAGCACTACCGGACATACCTTTTGACCTAGAACATTGCTAATACGCGTAAGTACACCTTGTAGACATTTTTGGAAAGAAGGAATTCTGGATGATATGCTTTTTAGTGAAAAATTTACAATTTTTCGAAATTTTTCCTTTTACTTCATTTCGTAAAAAAAACGTTGCACAAATCGAAAAAAAACGGAAATTTAAATCTCTGCCGGACTTTCAAGATACGTAGATGTGAAAATTTTTCTGATATTTTTAAAACTTATTTCTCTTTACTTGTCATTTCATGAGTAACTTTTCATTTTCCAGCAGCTAAATATTCATTAATGGACTTTTCATTATGTAAACTCACTTAAAGGCCACCTTTGCTGGCCATTTAGCTCGATATTAATTTCTTGCCTGTATATCAAATTATTATTATAATTATTTGCAACAAAATGAAAATCATCAGTTTTTTCCAAAAGGTAAAATAAAAGTTTCCCACACTTTTGACACTTAAAAAAAAGTCCCCACTCAATTTTGATCCATAAAAGGAAAAGCATGTATTATGAGAATATGAGATGAGGTAAAAAATAATTTCCTCAAAAAAATCAACATGAAAAGTGTTATCTGAATATGAGCTCAGATGGAAAAAAAACAACTTCCAAAAAAGAGTCATCAAAATATGATGTTTTGTAAAAAAAATCAACTTCCCCCCAAAAAATCAGAAAATGACCTCAGGTAAGAAAGAATAATTTTTCAAAAGTGTCATAAAGATATGAGCTTATGGAAAAGTGCTATCAGTATATGAGCTCAGTTTTTCTTTTAAAATCAGCGTAAAATATCTTTTATCAGAATATGAAGTTTGGTAGAAAAAAAAATTCAACTCCCTTGAAAAGTGCTATCAGAATTAGAAGTGTGATCAGAACAAACTCTTCTCTGATGATGTCAAAGAAATATCACATGAAGGCAGAATGTTCTTTTTTGGTATCATATTCTTGACCATGATACAAGGGTCCAGTTTTGCATCGCAATTGAGTCGTGAATTGAAACTGTTTCTAAAACATAATGTAACAGTTGAAAATCTCTGTTTTTGTAAATCAATTGTTTCATCCTCTAAGGTGGAGCAACCTGAAGACGTGGAGCTAAAAAAACTCTACGGTGTGCAGTTTTTGCTGTGTTACGGTAATGTACATATACATCTAGATACATACACAGAAAAACTATAATTATTATAAATACTTGCTTAAGGGTTGTCTTCGCCAACCATTAAACTCAATTTTGTTCATTTCCTTTGTATCGAATCGATCATATTAGAATTTGTATAACAGCGCTATATCGGTGTATACAAACCGTGTCGAGTCATTTCCTTTCTATCGAGTTAATCAGATGGGTTTTTTTTTATAATCGTGCTATATCGGGAGACTTTGACTACGTTATAAAGAAGTGTGTTACATCGGAGCACGCTTGTACAAATATGATAAAAGCGTGTTTGATTATTGCAATATATATATATATATATATATATATATATATATATATATATATATTGTGGATCGCCTTATATCAGGTTGGGTGCTAACAGTGATACAGTGTATTCGTCAAGTTAGCGTGTTTTGGGAGTATCTCAATTCAAAACCATAATTTCATGTTCTAGTAAAAAAATTCAATTAAGTGAAAAGAAGTAACAGAAATACCACAACACTGTAGTTACGTACAATGGATGGAAATAGAGGATGGAGTTGAGCAGTGTATTTACATCATTATTCTGGTTTAATAAAGCAATGATTTAAAATCAAAGATTGGAAAAAAGTAAATTGAGCAATTATGTTCCTGATGGGACGCAAATCAGTGAAAACTGTTTGAAGAAAGATAAGTTCTTCAATGAAGTGAAGTCTAGTAAGCAAAATAATTAGATGCTGTATTTTCGTGTTATTGACGAAAAGGAAGGGTCCCGTTCAGCAGTATACTTACATAATATACAGAGACTTCTCGTCGCACATAAAGAAATACGTGTGTTGGAATATTGATTGATCAATGATGCCAAGGACACTAACCCAAACTTTGAAGCCGTAATTTCGTATATCATACGATGGACGGAAAAAACATGGCCCTGAGCAGTAGATACACATCGTGATAAGAACTCCTCATCCCCAAAAAAGTTTTGAAAATTTCTTGTTTTAGAAGGATTTCTCCAATGTAGTTGACAAAAAGAAGGTCCAGTTCAGCGTTAAAGTTAAATCATAAATAAAACCTCATTAAGAAAATATGATTGATGGAGATATCGGTTGAGGTGAAAATAAGTAATCGAATCACTTCGGAACTTTAGTTTTACACAATGGGCGTAAAGAGAGGGTCTAGTTCTGCAGCATAGTTATATGTAGAATTCCCACTCCCTAATGCATATTTTGAAAGAAGGATTTCTCAATGAAATCAAGGGAACTAATCAAAATACTTCGGAGCCTAGTTTTGTACAAAATAGAGGGTCAAGTTAAGCGATTTATATGCATCATAAATAGAACCCCTCGCCGAGAATAAAATTGCTAAAATTTCGCGTTTTAGAAAAAGGATTTTTTCCAATGGAGTTTATCTTAAGTAAAATACTTTAAAGTCTTAGTTCCGTACGATCAACGGAAAGTGAGGGTCCAGTTCAGTAATAAAATTCAATCGTGAATAGAGAACCTGTCCCGGATGATTTTTTAAGAGAAATGATTTCTAAATAAAGTATTAGGTTAGTGTAAAAATAATATCGGCCTTTTCACTATAAACTTTCAAGTAGTAAATCTCAGGTTGGCGTTTGGTTCTGTTTTGATTAGGGCATTTTTAAAGGTAAATATCTGCAAATTATCTTGATATAAGTTGCCATATGAATAGAGTACAGAACTGAGAATCTAAGTTCCCGAAAACAAAATTTCTAAATTTTCCCCTCGAATAAAACAACTTGTTGGTATGTATATTTTAGCAAAGTTCGTATATTTTACTAATCTGATTTTCTTTGGTTTATGAGGGGTTTTTTTGGGGGGGGGTTAATTTATTTGTTTGTTTTTTTTTTAGGGGGAAGTCATTTTTAAAGGTAAATATCTGCAAACCAGTTTAATCTTCATAGCCTCCAGAAGATGGCAAATCTTGGAGAAGGTCTATGTCCAATGACAGACGTTAAAAGGCTGCCGCTTATGATGATCTCAGTTTGAAATAAACGCGAATAATCGAAATAAGAACATTCAGAATCTACTCATTTTTGCAAACTAGAAACGAATCCATTTGTTCCAAAAGCGCAAGATTATGGCAGCTGGGAACCGATGAATATTTTGAAGGCGTTTTGTGCTGCAGGAAGTGATCGAAACGCTTGAAAGAGTGGTAGTCAAATAGACAGAGGTCTGATGCTCGACATGGGTGAGGTACAGTTTCTCTGTATGATGGACGGAAAGAAAATGTTTAGTTGAGCATTATGTATATATACATGCATATATATATATATATATATATATATATATATATATATATATATATATATATATATATATATATATATATACATACATTTATATATATATATACATTTATATATATATATACATTTATTCATATATGCATTTATATACATTTATATATATATATTTACATATATATATATATATACATTTATATTTATATATACATTTATATATATATATATATATATATATATATATATATATATATATATATATATATATCATGAATAGAACCCTTCACCAAAAATAAAAAATTGAGGAAAAGGATTTTTCAATTCAGCTCATTTCACCCAAAATACTTCAGAAGCGTACTTTCATACAGAGAGTGAGGGTCTCGTTCAGCAGTACAGTTGAATCGAGGATACCCCCACCACAACCACTATCAAGAAAAATATTTTTAGAAGATATGATTTCTCAATGGAGCCGTACAGAGAGTCCAGTTCTGCAGCATAATTACATCATGAATAAAATCACCAAGAAAAATCATGTGTTATAGATGAACGATTTCTCAATGAAGTCAAGAAAACTAACCACAATACTTCGAAGCCACACTTTCGTGTGAGGGACGGAAAGAGAGGGTCCAGTTGAGCAGTGAAGTGTACAATGCCCCTCACCAAATTTCTTTTTAATTTTTGTTTTGAAAAAAAGGATTTCTTCAATATTGTTTATTTTAAGCAAAATATTTGAAAGGTGTAGTTTCGTATGATAGACGGAAAGTTGCGGTCGAGTTCAGCAGTATAGTTGAATCGTGAATACCCCACACGCATAAACAATCATACAACCGTACACACATGAAATTTTGGGAGGGTGGAATGATTTTTCATTGACGTAAAATAAGTAATTGAAATATTTCAGAGCCTTAGTTTCGCACGATTGACGGAAAGAGAGAGTCCAGTTCTGAATCACTCACCAAAAATTAAATTTTTTAAATGTTGTCCTTTCGGAAGAGCATATTTTCGTATAATAGATGGGAAATGAAGGTTCAGTCCAAATGTATAACTAGATCATATAAAAGACTGCTCCCCACCAAAAAAACTGTTTTTAAGAAAAAGAATTTCTCAGTCTCAGTAAGGTAAAAGTGAATAATCGAAATACTTCGGAGCTGTAGCTTCGCACAATGGAGTGAAAGAGAGGGACTGGTTCAGCATTATAGTCACCTCATTAATAGAACTCCCACTCACACAAGAAATCTGTGTTTTGGGAGTATGATTTCTCGAAGAAGTCAACGTATCAGCACGACCTCAAAGCCATGGTTCCGTATGATATATATTGCAACATACCAATATAATAGTATGAATATAGGGGCAAGGTAAAAAAAAAAAGATAGCTCCCTAAAACCTTGTTATCGGAACAAAAGATTCTATAAGAATGTGTGAGTAGTATAAAAAAATTTTCCTGGTGATGTCATAAAAATTTCAGATTTAAGCAAAAAGACATTTGGCATAAACAACTATCATTATTATACGGATGGTTCCTGCATGAAGTACTTTAAAAAATATTATAATTTTGAATCACTGTATAGTATTAAATTTCATATACCACTTTCATAATCAATAACTAGTCGGTAATTAGATCTAATTCAATAATAAATCAATCATTATTTTCAGACGGATTATTTTTACAACTTTAATCGTAAGCCACTATTGTAGATTTATCATACATCATCAATTAACAAGAGAAAATTGATGTCCGGTTTTTTCATCCCTTGCTCCAAATACTGAGACCCGAAAACAGTCTAAAACCTTATCTGAGGGTGCAAAAATTTTTGAATATATAGAGATAGTTAAAAAAATGCTTCCTTTTAAACTCATCATAGTTGCTGGAAATTAAATTCATGAAAATCACTCAACTCTTCGTTTTTATTTGAATGGTACTCTTGATATTTAAGGAAGTATTCAGTTAAAATGAGTAATTTTGTTATGAATAAGACCTGGTAGGAGAAGGTGGGGGTGAATTCTACTATTTGGAACATCTTACCATAAAATGTTTCAAGGAAAGGGATCAGTTTATCACACAATTAGAATAGATAACCGATTCCCCTCTTTACTAATCTTCCACTTCATGTGAAGTCATTTAAGAATCTGGAAAAACTGCTCGAAGTTCGCAGTTTTTTACTCTTTATTTCAAAACATAATGTTGGGTTATGTGTGCAACATATGAAAAGTGTAGCTGGTCTACACCCTTGAATATGACAAAAATATTCCATGATCATGTTCGTATTACAAAGCGACACTGGTGTACATATAAGTAGATATAAAAAGATTTATAAATCTTTGAGGTTACAATTCATTGATTATTAAAAATAGAAATATGATCCCTCGTGACATTGATCACCTACACCAAGTTCAGAGACACGAAAATAGTCTGAACCATGCCAAAGTACGCAAAGATATTTGAATATATAGAGATAATTCAAAAGGCATTTTCGCATCACTAACCAACAGACACTCGTATATGATATAACATGATATAATATGATGTATAATAATATCAACTTCTTGGTATCATACCATCTGCACTGATCCGATGAGAATGAAACCTACTAACAAGGGCCCAGCAGGATTAGTTTGCTGATTATTGCAGTACAACGTGTTCCCAGATCCATTGTTTTCATATTATTCATTAATGTATAAGTCTTGTATCAGACAATCAATAATGAGAGATCCAGTGAGGATTAAACCCACTAACAAGAGCCAACAAGATTAGCTTGTCGATGATTCAAATTTATATTTGGAAGATCATTCCTGGCCTGGTAGACGCTGATGCGATGGCATTACTCTGAATAATCTAGAACAGTTAGATGAGGATTCGCTCTGTGACCAAGTCAAATCCTCGCAAAAATAGTTGTGATGACTGAAAAGAATTTTCGATGTATTCCCCCTCCGTTCGCACATGATGTTCCCCACGTTAAACTAACCTTATGTTACATCCTTTTCTCGTATGGGCTCGGGTGAATAGGACCTTGCTGTTAATTGCTGTACGACGTAATTCGTAAACGATTTTTTCGTGTTATTCACTGACATATCGATTATCAGACCATCAATAGTGAGGGATATAATGAGGATCGAACCCACTAACAACAACCAACAAGATTAGCTTGCTGATCATTGTTATACAACGTACGTCCTGATCTTTTTTTTTTTTTTTCATATGATCTACTCGTTAATTCTTGTGGAAAAAATTCACTGACATGTTTGGATTGCGATGTGTTTTCTTGGGAAAAAATGAACTCCCAATACCCAGTGTTACTACCAACGAACCAAGAAAACTACACTGCTCATTATTACAGTAGATATTCTATTATCTTATATTAGACACCTATGTCTAATTAGAAAAATGAATAACCGATTAATGTAATATTCTAAAAGATCTGGTCGATACTGTGAAGTGGGGTTGCTTTGGACACCATAAGCAACTTCTCCCCACTCTATTATATTTTTAGGATAGCATTTATGAAAATAGCATTCCAAATATCATATTAAATTTCCACGGATCCAAATAGTATCTGACTCAAAGTCTTTTTCATGAAAATGGTCGAATTTTAGTTGATAAATTTTGATTTAAGACGTAGTAAAATCATCTTTCAGTTATTGTGAAAGTTGACATGGGTTAAAAGAGCCGGACTAACTTCCAAATTGAATATCAACTAGTTCAGGAAGTGAAGTCATACCCTTTCTAGAAAAAAACAGAGAGAGCTAGGGGAGGCAGATCATCACGTTTTCATATAATGACCATCGGGAACCTAGCGTTCTAGAGACGTGTTACAGCAGTGACGCTAAAAGTGGCATAGCACTTTTGTGCTTTCGTTTAATAGCCGACATGAAGCCAGCCTTATTGAGATATATTTATTTTTATCAGATTTCTCAATAACCACTGATCCAAACTACAAACTCAACATAGCACTGTATTGTGTGCTGACTAATATATCGGACGAATGGCCAGTTATCGAGTAATTGCATTGCTCTCATGCACACCCAAAGATTAATTCGATTGTAATGAGATGAAGAAAACGAATGATAATTAACTTCTATAAGTTACAAGTTATCTGAATATTTTTCAAAGTTTTGAAATCTTGCTTGAATTGAGAGATAGCACGGAAATTATTTTCTAACAAATACCGATATGAAAAAATTAACTTAAAGCAAAGTGAGATGATAGAATAAAACAAAGCCTTAATTCGTGTGTTCCAATTCATCTGAGCTTTCTTGTAGAGATAAAAACAAGATTTTGCAACTGATGAATATGGCTATTTTGAATTGTCTTTGATAAACTATAACATCCACCAACAAGTTCTTCACTTGTAATAACGATTCAAGTACTTACACGTTGCCTTTATCCTAAAAACGCAAGCCATATTGACATTAAAATAACTATATTTCATTATTAACAAAAAATAATGATTAGTTCATAATATCATTGCCACTTTTTTAAAATGTCAGAAAACAAACGGTTTTGGAAAACATATGCATAGAGATATACATTTGAATTTATTAAGACTCATAACTGTTTCTCTAGGACGCAAATGTAAGAAAAGTATTTGAAATAGCATAGCTTACTAACTCTCATTATAGAAAAATGTGAACAATTATTTTGAGCAAACATTTTAAATTTGCATAAAATCATATGCAATCGCTATGAACTTTCAATTTTTAAGAAATGACTATCAAATTACGTTGTAATGAATAAGCAGTCGCTAGATGGTTCTTAAAGACAAGGAACATACAAGGTTTTTTTCTACATTTAAAATTTTGAGTGCTGAAGTTAAAGAGGATGACCTTCCATAATAATGCTATAGAATCGGACGAATAAAGACTCGATTAGGCTTTATCAAATCTCATCTCTTCTCCGTTGAAGTAATTCACACTTGTGTTATATCCATATATTACAAACACACGAAGCTGACTTTTATTAGAGTGATTTTCGAACCTAATGTACGTAGTCATCTCAAATGGTCGGCTGATTTCATTATGTGTTGAGTGCTTATAACATCATTTTTCTGTTTATTTGATTAATTGATAAATCGTTCAGAAAATATAATTCATGCTCGTGTGAAGTTTGGGTAGAATCTTTTGTAAAATCGTTTTGAGATTTGTTGTTATAAATTGGAAAACACCATTTGTATTATCTAGTTGTATTTTTTTAATTCTATTTGTGAAAAGAAAAGACGCACACACTCTTACTCGATAATACGAAATATGTATAAGTTTTGAATATGCGTTTCCACCAACTGCAGAAGATTTTACAATTTCCAGACCTTGAAAGTAAATCAACACATCCATAAATGTCTTTTCATTGGTTGATATTCTTAAAAAATATATTATTATTATATATATTATCAACGGATCTTTACGTAAGTATTTTAGATGAAGGATATGCATCTTACTTCAGATTTATTCTTGGAAAAAAAAATTTGATTCGTTGTAGCATTTTCTAGTTTTACGTATGAAATGTATACACGTTGAATTTATAATCGAATCATATTTCAGTTTTCTTTCAATCCAATGATGATGTGTGCCAATATCTTCAGTTTCTATTTAAGTGTCTATGCATGCGAGTAACCATGTTTGTGGTAGCATTAAGATCTTTTCTTTTACGTATATTAGCCAAAATATATATATGTGTGTGTGTGTGTGAACAATGATCTTAAAATAATTCCTACTAATACAATATATTTATTTTATACTGATCGTTTTCTCATTATGCCTTCATCTGTATTAGTTAATCCTTGATTTATTTCATTTTTGTTCTGCTTGATCAGAGTATATATGGATTGTAATATCTGTAGTAAAATCGAACTCACGACCACCAGGTAGACTTCAACACTGAATCAACACCTTTAATTACTTGGCTGCCATCCTAAAACACTAATTAAGAATAATTTTAAAGTTTTAAACCTAGTCTTTATATAGTACAAAATCTGTTATCATGTCGGGTCCATGCCGTTCTATTAGTTTCGTCAATTTTTTTCAGTTGGATCAGGTAGCTAAATCCTTGTATACTCTGTTTCAACAGGAACGAGAAAAAAAGGGCATCACAGAGATGAAATTACGTAAGGATTGATTAACACTTGATATTCCCTAGAACAACAGTCATCTGACCAGGTCGGAAGGTACAAGATTAAAACGTCGTGACTATATAAACACGCATACGCGCGCACACGCACATGCACGCATATATTCAACAACAACAACCAAGATAAGAGCAATAGTTTGAATGAATCAGTGTGAAATGATATTTCCTCATCTCAACAATTTTCAATAAATACTATATACATTTATGATTTTAAGATTTATGTCATAATTCATGACTCAGTCATTTGAAATAGGTCTGTACATGAAACGTGCTAGTCTTGATGCGTGATAAAAGGCTGCCTATTGGCCGATATTGTTGGTTATCGGAAACAATAGTCAATCTTCGAAGTCATATTTGAGATCATTCAAAAAACAGAAAAATGGAATGTTGATTTTCAAAGAAGGCAGGTCGTCAACTCTCAGAAGATTGGTTCAACATAATCTTCCAGGATCCTTATAAACCCATAGACTTAGTAAATATCTAATCCTATTGCATTACACAGACCATAACGCCCGAATATTGTTTGGGTAATGATTATATCATCATCATCTTCATCGCTTGACTCCACTAACGAAGATTTAGGAGGAGATTCCACGACCATTGTATGTCTGCCGTCGGAGCTATTTTTGATTGCCAGATCTCATTCTACAACCCCTATGTAAAAATTGTCTTTTCCCAGTGGTGCCTATAGAAGAAGGTCCGATTTTTACAGCTTTGCCCCTTTCGATCTAATCTGAAGTTTTTTTTCCTGATAGTTAGGGTGTCTGGAAGACCTTATGTCTCCCTGTACTTAGCCTCTGTTGCCCAGAGGCAGTCGTCAATTCCACAAGAGAATACATTCTTTTTAGGAAGTCCCTGTATCTACCCGATGCAGATGGACCATTTGCTTACAGCTTCAATGTTTTCAGCGCTAGAAAATATACATGAACGTATGTAAATATAGATATATTTACATCAGTGCATTTCAAGAATTATACGGAAGCTTCGCTAATAGAAGCGTTTAAGGGAGTGCAGAGGGCACTGGTAAATGACCCAGGATTCGGTCTCATAACCATGAAAATGCGATGGTTTTGTGGACTTTTATTTTTGTGTCTTTCCTGAAGTTCTTCTTGCGTTGTGCCGACACCAATTCCTGAGATTTGGTTGAATGTTGATAATAATGTATTTGAAAATAACCAATCCAAATACACATTTGTCTTGAATGCCATAAACTTCCTTTCTGTTCGCCGATAGAAATTCAAAATAAGAAAACGTATCAATGTTGTCACTTCCATTCAGGAGAGTATGTGGTCTTTGTTCTTGGCATAATACCAAGGCCTTGATGTACCAGCATCGACAGTGTTTTGACTCCCCTCTCTCTATATCCATCCACGTCTCTCACCTACTCTATCTCTAGCTCTCTAGCACTCTCTTTCTCGCCTACACTCTCTCTCTCTCTCTCTCTTTCTATTTCAGTCGCCAAATATACAGAGAGATGACACAATCACCGGATGTCATTAATTTCCTTATTGGCCTCCTGCTAAGTGTCTCTTATGTGTCGTCGCATCTACAACTTCCCATTGCAGAGAGGTACTTATTACTCTTCATTAGAAATACTGGTTGGATAAGAAGAAAAAAGAATAAGAGAACAACGGAATGAAGATTCATTTCATTCGAATACCAATACTAACCATCGCCCTCTCGCACTTGAAATTTCCTCGGCTTAGCTTAGTACGACGCAAAAATGAATATCGGGAAATGGGAGTTATTGCGTTGCACCAGTTCTGAAAATGGAAATAGCCTGCTTACTTTGAAAATCAGCATTCGAAATTTTGGATTTTCACCTTAGTTCGAACACTGATCACTGGTGCCAGTAGGACACTATATCACCCTGGCCCAACAGTTTGTATTGGTTTGGAAATCAATGTTTACACATCTCATTTTATGCAGAGCTATTCATTATAAGTATAATCCAACATTTCCTTGATCGAAATTCCCATGTGTTTATTTAAAAAAAAAACGTGCATATATGTATATATCTATATGTGCATGAATGTATTGTGCCAAAAATATGTCTGTTGTTGTACGCAAGTATCGCTATGTGCGGTTAAAATGAATTTATTTAATCATAGGCACAGAAGTATATGCCTGTGTGAACAGTGTGTGCTTATGTTAATGTGTGTCCCTAAAAAGGGATTTGAAATTAAACGGATATCACTCTAGATGGGACATTGTAAAACAAAAATAGTTCGTATCTTTAAAACGAATTAAAAGCTTCAAAACAAGACCAAGAACGTCATTGTCTAACAATGGCAATCCGGAGAACAAAGAACTGTTTGTAATGTTTGAATTATATTCCTGCAGATTCCGACACGCTGCTGTCAACGCATTGCTGGGAGTGAGGAGGACCGCTAGACGCCATAGTGCTGGACATATTGATCCTGTATCAAACTACGGAGGTAAATACTTATCACTTGTCATTCACTGTTCACTTTTCTTTCTCTATCAGTCAGTAATCTTCTCAGATAGCATTGAATCTTCATCTGTTAGTTAATTGTAACCATTATGTTGACGATATGTCAATGCACTTTGAAGAAGCAAATGTTTCTTAATTGAAGGAAAGAGAAAAATTTTGTCGCTAATCAATCTTCCCAGCAAATTCGGAAGGGAAGACGGATTAAATGTATCTATGATTCGAAAAAAAGCCTTAAAGGATGATATTAGTTGTGAGTTGTGTAAAAATACATATTAATTAAACTTATTAGTAACAAGCTGGATCTGTGGAAATTCTACCAATGTTGACATCTAAAATTATCTTCTCATTCTATTTTTTCGCTTCCAATTTTTCGTTGCACGTCTATGATTTTATCCAAATGTTATACCAACATGGATTAGTTCCACATCCAAAAATTTCACTCTCCTCAGTAAACTTCCAAGCTTTCTTTTCTTTTCGCTTTTATCTAACTACTTGACCCTTTTTTCTATCCTTTCCCCCTTACCCTCTTGTTAAACTATCTATCTTTTCTGCTCTCTCCCTTCCTACCTTCCTATCCTCCCCTCCTTCTCTCTTCCCACTCACTCAGATACTACCAAACTTCCCAACACGCTTCCTATCCTCTTTTGAAACTAACTTTCGTTCCTACTCTCTTATCAACTACCTTTCTTTTTCTACCCTCTCCTTCCCCCTCTTATAAATCTTTCCTTTCTATCCCCACATTGAACTATCTGATTTTTGGGTTTTTTCTCGTTTTTCCTACCTTTATTAAACTGCCTAACTCCCTTTCTATCCACGTTTGTTCCTACACTTTCAGTAAACTACCTAACCTTACTTTTTTCCCTCTTTTTTTTATTTGTTTATTAACCAACTTAACTCGATTTTATGGTAATATATACATATATATTGATAAAACAAGCAATATTTTTATTCATCTACTATACAGTAAAAAAAAAAAGGTAATACATTTTCATTAAAATGACTCTGGTTTGCAAAACTGAAACTTAACCTAGATTTTATACAAATTTGTAATTTCGTAACAAAGCAAATATAAAGGAACGAAATCCTGAACTGTGCCAATTCATTGACCTCAATTCTCATTCAATTTTTTCGGGAGTGGATACAGCCCCATTTGTATTTTTGGGTTCTGAAAAGTTCTGAAAGGGACTAATTCAAAATCATGCATATATTATGGGGCTTAATTCGAAACCCATGCATATATTAAGAGGGATCTGATTGCAACAATTACCAAGGGATTGTTATCTTTTGCTGATTTCTCCTCTGTGCCAAATCTTCATTTACGCAACCACATAACTTTGTTCAATCGGCCTAATTTGGGCCTTGTAAAATACCAAATGGTAAATCTGTACTCTTCTAAAATAGGAAACAAATCTACTTCTCCACGTTCTTTAGAAAGTAGATAAAAATATACATATTATACATACAAATACCTTCTAAAATATCCAAAAAATATACACAAAAAATAGTGACTGTTGTTATTGTAAATTCTTGGCTGAAATAAATTGAAGATCATTCATTGCAAAATTTCTTATCAATGATAGGATTGTAGACTTTTGTATTTTTTAGGTTTAGCTAGGGTTGGTTCATGGTTAGACGATTAGTAGAATAAAAGAGTAGTACCGAGAAACTGCTGATTGTGATGACTTTGGGATGTCATTTACATAACAATAACCGGCTGATAACAGCAATCGAATGTTACATAGAGAAGAAACCGCTTATCGTAATCACTTTGATTTAAGTGTTTGCGACCGAATGATTTTGATAGCAATAATGGTTTGATAACGTAATCCGTAATTATGGTAGGGAGCAGCTTCCTCTGTACATCACAGAAGCGATGGAAATGAAAATCAAAACTCGTGCAAATCTCAAGAAGGGGGAAACATGGATGAAAAATTCGATTGAAGTTCATCGCAAAAATTTACCATTACAGTAATATTAAACAAAAATGTGAGAAATTATCAACCTAATATTTTGAAAATAAATCTTGATTACATGAAACTCCTCATGAATTTCATGAGAAGGAAACGTTAAATTTTAAGGTACATATTTTTGTGTCAGAATAGTATTAATCTTGTTTTGTTTTTTCATCGAACTAAAACTGAAAACATCAGATCAAAACTCGAATAAATAAGAGGAAAAACATTTGATTTAGCTTCTTTGCTATTTATTTTTTTAGCGCGTTAATAAATCCCAACGAAACATTTCTGTCGAGTTTTAATCTTAAATTACCAAATCGAATTCACAAACAAACTTTTTTAAAATTACATCAACGTATAAATTATTGCACAATGAAAATATTTCAGTAATTCTTTTACAAATTTCGATCAAATTTTAAATACTTATAGAATACAGGAACTTACATGGACTGAAGTACAAATGGGTACATTTTGGGTAAATAGAGAAATAAAAAATGACTTGCCAAAACATTTTTAATTACTTTTATGCGTTTGTCATGGATATATACGTGGGCGTCCATAGGTTTGTTCGTATGTGTGCGTGTATAAACTATAATTGTTTTGTTTTTTTGAATTTAAGTACATTTGACGTATATAAGAATATATACATATATGCACATGCATACACACAAGCACACATGTATGTGCACATACACACATACATATATGAGAATTGAATGACAATATTGAAAGACTTGTTAGGATACATGATCACACACGCACACGTACACACACACAAGTATATATATATATATATATATATATACATATATATATATATATATATATATATATATATATATACTTCCTTGGGTACCTGGCGTTGTCTGGGGTGAAAAGTAATCAATACTGAAAGGTCATGTAGTAAATACAAACACGAAGCTTCTCAAAACAGGGATTGCAGCCGTTCAGGTAGTCAAAAATGTGAAAATTGACCTTTCCGGAAAATGCTAAAAAACCTGACCCAATATTGATCTTTAAAGGTCACCAGAAGTAGATGTGACCTATCCTATGTTCACGCTCGGGTCATGTCACCCAAGTGCACAATTTTGCGGCACGCAGGGGGCAACCGTCTTTCTCAAGTTTATCTAAATTGACCCGACCTTAAATTGATCTTTAGAGGTCTGAAACACCTATCTTATGTTCATACGAATTGGGACACCATTAGATACAGCTGTTATATTGAAAGTGGCCAAAATTGAACTTACCCCAAATTCAGCTTTAGTGGTCACTATACATCATCGTTACCTATCCTTCGTTCATCCTGGAGTCAAGTTATTCTTATACACACATTTCCACCCCATAGTATGTAACCGTTTAAGTGTCTACAAAACAAGTAAGAAACAAATCTAGAAACAAACAAGCATTTGTCATCTTCATAGTACAATATATATATATATATATATATATATATATATATATATATATATATATATATATATATATATATATATAATACTATTTAGACCAAAAATGTTTATTTGTTACTTTTTTCCTAAATTTGTTTTTAACTTAATGTTTTGTTGACTCTTAAACATAAAAGTCATATATATATATATATATATATATATATATATATATATATATATATATATATATATATATATATATATATATATATATATATATATATATATATATATATATATATATATATATATATATATACACACACACTGCGATGAATGAAAGTGAGGACTTAACAGTCGTCATGTGTACTTATGCCATTGTGATTCTAATTCTTTCATTCTTTTGTATTTCCATTTTAAAAGTATCTACACATAAGTGGGTTGATCTTATGTACATGAAAGGGTGGTCTCCTAGCCAAGGAATCTGTACAGGTAAGAGCTGTTAGCACCCTGCATCGAAAAATTAGCACTTCTACACAACTGCATCAGCGAAGATTAGTGTTATTTATATCTTATGCACTTATATATCTTATACTAGTTTAACTGCACCAGCGTTCGCTGTAATTATTTTTCATCCAAACTTCAAAAGTAATAAGCACAAAAATACAATGCAATTATCTACATATGTATGCGTATGGATGTATTTATACATGTATGTATATATGTTTACATACATATAAGTATATACATATGTACATAATCTTTACATGAAAAGTAGAACCCAGACCCTGCACTTGGTCGCTATTCGATTTTGTAAAATTTCAAATAATATTAAAACTTATCTTCCATAATCTGCACACATTTACGAAGTAACTTTTCCTTCCAATCTACTCTAAATTTGCAATTCCTTTTGTTTGCAAAATGAAATGTTTTAATGAAGGACTATTTTCTAAATAAACTAATTCATTCCACCTTATCAAAATTAATCATATGTCGTTTGCTATGGGAATCAATATGTACGTATTTTGTCGAAAATTGGGAAAGTTTACCAGATACCAATCATGAATCTTCAACTATCAATAATTAATCTCTAGATATCCGCGATAAATCTTCAAATATCAACCATAAATACCGTTACCATTCCAAAGAAATGTATTGACACGAGTACGCATTACTTTATCAAGTGGTTAATCCAATGCCACGACACATTTCCCTCAATAATGCAATACTTTTTAAACTATAAGATTTAATAGTGTTTGAATTTCTTAAAAATAAAGTATTGTGAGAAATTATTAAATTTTGACTTGTGTTTCTCTCGTTTTGATTTCTGCTGCTTTTTATCGCACCCACCAATCATTATTCCACGATCATTGAGTAAGCATCACAGACCTGAAACGAAAAATAAAATAAACATCCAATTTGAACTCGTTTCCCATATCTTTGAGAGCTTGGCTATCGATTCTTCATTTCCAAACTGTGTTGCTTACTCAACGATCGTTGAATGATAATCTTGGAGTTGTGATAAACCATAACTAAAAATTAAGATGAAAGAAATATCAGTTGAAAATCAATAGTAATATGCAATATGTCGACAAGCTTTGCTATTTGGATATTCAGTTAAAAGCTGAATACAGAACTGAGAACAGATTTTTCGCTAAAAACTTTTCATGCTACCCTGAGTCTGATATCTGTCCGTCTGTCCGTCTGTCTATCAGTCAATCTATCTATTTTTCATTCTCAGTCCCTTTCCCTTTGAATCAATAATTCTTTTCTCTTTAAAGAATGTTTGCTGGGTGAAAGGTCAACATTTAATCACAGTTTCCTCAGCCCATTAATCATCCTTTGAATGCTGTAGAAATAGAATAAATCATTCACAAAATTTCTTCTACGAAGGTGAAACGAAAAAATCTATAACTAAGAAATGAAACTCTTATGAAATTAAGTGTGACACAGAAAAAGAAAGAATTGGTGGACAACCTTTATAAATATTTCTTTTTTACAGCAAATCTATATTGAAATGGGTTTATGCTGTTTCTTTAGTTCTATTAGCAATTTTAAAGAAAAAATATGATTTCCATAACATGAGTAACGGATTGATATATCTGGTCATTTAAAACAATAACGCATTTACCTAACCATACATTTCATAATCAGTTTATTGAAACACACAGGGATATACTGTCAGGTAAAATTCCAAAGAGATTTGGTCAGGTGAGAAAATGTTTTATCAGGAGACAACATATTTTGCTGGAACACACAATATAGATATTCCTAAACCCCTTATCTACAGAACAACTATATTTTAATATTTGTTCTAAAAAAGCCTCATCTGAGACTCAAAGTCTGGGAAAAATCAACCTTCTCAGACTTGATCAAATCCATGAACACACCAACACTTCATGTAACATACAAACCAATATTTTATTCTTTCTTTACTTCCTGCATAAGCATATCATCATTCTCAACTACATATGAATATTATGCACTTATATTTACATTGAACAATTAATAACATTACTCCAACAAGTAGTACAAAACATCTTTAAAAGCACATTCTCGCCTTACTTCTATTGAGGATTACGATTGAATCATTATATTTCATACACATTTCAATGAATACCTAGTTTGTTATTTTAAATCTTTATTTCTTATCGTATTCCATTGCATGTTCATTTTATCTGCATCCTTTTCAATGCATTACAACTTGCATTTATTATTTTGATTGGGCATCGCTAACCGATCAACTGCCTTCCTACTTTCGTACCGACAGCTAGTCTTTCTTCTCTCTCTTCCCTATACACTTGACTCTTTTTTCATTTTCAATAGACCGATCATCAGCCAGCCTTAAGGAATTAATTTTTCTGTGATATATTGTACGACTGATTTTACATTTCATACTGACTAGTAAGATCACAATCCTATAGTAGTTGGTTAAATGGTTAGGTATTTAATTGGAGTCTGATACTAATGATTTAATTAACTCGACAAAGTAACCACTACATACGTATATACATAAATTCACAATGATCGCTGATATTCAGGTATAAATTTGTGCATATGCACTGGGTATATTTCCAACACATACGTTGATGTGCACAGACGCATGCATAAAATACAGGATCGTTAATTCAAGATTATATATATTATAAAGTGGTCATTGCTTTTTGTGACAACGTCGGATAAAAGGGTTTATTCATAAATGTCCAATACGATGGTCAATTTTGAAATCGTTCTAGTGTTCTTGGCGTTAATTGTCAGTAGCTACCTAAAATAATTCAAGTCCGATATTCAGTTAATTTCATCCATACTCAAATATATAAGTATGTATGTTTGTGTTTACATATTTGTTAGAAATATTGTGCTACATACTTGAAAATGCTCAACGCAGAGGATCATCTCTGCCGATTGTAGTGATGTATATATTAAATTGAATATATATATATATATATATATATATATATATATATATATATATATATATATATATATAGTACTGGTCAAAATTAGAAAGCAATTTATGCAAATATTGTTACTTTTAATAGTTATTGCCACAGGATCATATTTATAAATCATAGCGCATGGTATATACTTCACACACGGAAAAGCTTTTATCGAAAGTGGTTATGGGAAAAGGATATTCAAAATGAGAGAACGGATATACAAAATCATCTTAATAATGAACTTTACAAAATAAAAATTGAACATTTGTGAATAATTCAACTAAAAACAATTAGTATGGAGTATAGAGACCTTTATTAGAAATAACTTCCGCACGCCGACGCCCATAGGTCATGACAAGTTTCTTACACAATCAGGGGTTATTTTTTTCTTTTCATCTTCCAGTTTTCCCATAAATCGGATAAAGTATTTGGGTTTCGTCCCTATCCCTGTCTCCTGTTTTCTTCCAAAACTTTTCGATGTGATTCAAGTCAGGGCTTTGTCATGACTTCAATGTTCTCTTATTTAAAAATATATAACTTGTTTAGCATTGTCCTGCATTGAAATGCCTGACTGGTCGGGAGATGCTCGTAGAAATTAAATGGCATCTTGCTTCCCTATAATTAGATATTAGCATTTACTCTCCACGTCGAACGTGCCCCCAAATTCTACAAAAACTCTACTCCTCTAAACAAAGAATGTAGAACATTGAACCGGATATTTAAGACAAGGGCAATTAGTTCGAGTTTTGCAGAAGTTATTCTGTGAGAGGTGAAACAAACCATCGAACAAACAAAAAAAAAAGGAAAGCCCCCTGGACCAGATAACATCACCATCGACCTACTCAAAAAAGCTGGTGAAGTTATCATTAAGAAACTAGCCATTCTATTCAACTTATGCCTCAAACACGAATATTGGAACATTGCAATCATAATGATGTTATATAAAATATGACATCGAAAGACCTAAGCAAGTATAGGACAATAAGTGTAATCAACTGCATCTACACATTTTTCTACAAAATTAACACCAACCGAATCACCAAAACGCTAGTTGGGAACCAACCATAAGAACAAGCTGGCTTTAGAAGACACTACTCGACCACTGACAATCTCCATTTGATAAATCATCTGAAGAGAAAGCCACAGGACATAAAGTGCTAATTGCTGTAGCATTTACTGACTTCAAAAACGCTTCTAACTCAGTAAAAATTCCTAAGTTTATTGATGCTATCGCTTTACAAGGTGTACACCTCGTATACATCAGAGTGTTGCAACATATATACCGTCACAGCAGTTCTTTAATCAGACTACATAAAAACTCAGAGCCCTTTCAGCTCCAAAAAGGTGATACCAGTTCGCCCTAATTCTCCACAGCCTACCTTGAGATGATCTTCCGAAACCTAGACTGGGAAAATAAAGGAATCAGAATGGATGGTGAATGCCTAAGCAACCTCAGATTTTCTGACGACATCGTCCTTTTCCACTGAGAACCTTCGTGATTCCCAAACAGGGCGAAATGAACTGAATTAAAAAAAGCAAGAAAGTTTGTTTCTACACGAACTTTAGTGAAACAAAGTCCATGTTCAACAAACACGTTGAAGACAAACACACAACGATCAAATTGAAAGCGAAGCGCAGTGCTGGAGAAAGTAGACGACTACACCAACTTGGGACAACGAATCTCCACGAAATCCTCGAAAGAAGAAGGAACCAAACAAATAATCACTCTAGAATAGCGAGGTTTCGATAGAGTAAGCTCAACTTTCATGAACAAGAAAATCCCATTAGTCCTAAAAAAGAAGGGTATTCAACCTATGCATCATCCTGATAGTCACCTATGGAGCTGAAACTTGAAACGTACCCAGGACATTGACATTCAAACTGAAAGCCATTCAATGTGCAAATGAAAGAATCGTGCTCAACATCCCAGAGAGACTTCACAAAACAGCACAATATATTAGGTAAAAAACAGGAGTTCGAGATAACATAGAACCCATAAGAAAACTCATATGATAATGAGCTGGTCATTTTGTAAGAATGTCAGATATCATCAAACATCACGATCCACTACGTGGATCCCCAGAGATAATTTGTGAAACCTTGGCTGGCAGAATATAAGATAGCGAGACAAACTAGATAAGTTCTGTAAGTATTGGCTCAGCAACGCCCATGAGAGAGAGGTTTGGTGAATGTGAAGAAAACAGTCTATATCCAAAGACAGGCGCTAAAAAGATGATGATGATGGTGATGAATTCACACAATAGGTCAAACAAATTCAAAGGTGTACATTCCCATGTCATTTCTTCACCAAGACTTAGCAGGCTTTAGACACATTTTGGTTCATGTCTGTCGCCTCTGCGACGTCAAACCAACTGTCTGCTGTCAGATCCAACAATATTGAATTTATTTTCATTGTTAAAATGAACTTCTAGACTAATTCTCATCCTTCCAAACAACGTGTCCCTCTTTCAAGTCTGGCCTCATTTTTTTTATTTATCATAGGTTTGTTATCTGGAGAACAAGCTTTCAATCCAGATTCGCTCAATCGTCGGGACACTGCACGGTGGCTCACCTTGTTTAGGTCAGCTTTGATTTGTCTTAAAATTCCTTCAGCCATATTGAAGACATCATTCATAACATGCCTTTCAATTACTCTGTCCACCCTAAAGCTTGTCATATGTAGTTTTGCGAACTTTTTAGTGAAGCAAAAGAATTTGTTTCATCATACAATTTCAAAACTCGAAATTACTTTGACCGGCCAAGTTCTCTTAAAACCACAGAGAGAGACATACCATCAGTCTTCATCTTGACAATTCATTTTCGAAGAGTTGCAGTCACTTTGACATGTTTTGAAATATTAAGGATTGGCTTTGCTCATATGAAGCCCTCTCTTTCTTCCCCTGTCGGACCTGAACGCATAAAAAACTTGTTATAAATACACAGGAAGTATATTTTATAGAGATATCATAAATTAGTTGATAAGTAGGACTTCAATGGATTGACTCGCGTGAATTTGTTAAAATCCCTTGGATTTGAAGATGCAAAAACTGAAAAATGATTTATCTTCCTTAGATTTGGATAATCCACCTTAGATTTGAAAGTACCAAAATTGAGCTGACCCTAAATTGACTGTTAGAGGCCCCAGAGGTCAATGTTCATTCTGGGGTCATAATCAACTTGTACATAAATCTGCAGCCAGTATGATGTAGCTGTTTGGGGGTCTATAAAACGTAAAGTCAGAAACAGCGGAAGTTAACAGTTAATTATTAAATTTAGCTTAATCTGGCCACAGTAGTTGGACACCAATGAGAATAGAACTCATTACACCAACAAATTGGTTTGTGAGACGTGCTTGCTAATCATTGCGCTACGGCAGGTACATTTGAGCAAAACTTAGTAAATATCTACTTCAACGTGCAATTATGTGCGTCAATGTATTGTGTGAATCAGTATTCACACATAAGCGTCTACGTCTCTTTGTGCGCAGGTATATCTTGCTCTCATAAAATCTACCAAAAAATCAATATTGCACTTGCAATCATAGATCGCAGACTGACACAAATTAGGCTTTAAATAAGTAAGGTTCCTCCACCGCAACTCACCCTGTATTTTCCTTTAATCCTGTGAGAAAAATATTCTCACTTATTTTTTACCACTTCCATCATCTGTCTTGAATAAATCAAAAAGTATTTTTGTGGGTGTATTTCGTTAGAATTTTACCGTTCAGGTTTCGAGAAATCAATCGTTTTGAAATGTTTCCCGGTATTTTCTTCTAATGCAATATTAGACGACTTAAGGTTGAAAGTGTGTTTGCTTAATTTAGGTTCAGGTCATAAATTTCGTCGGGTAATGTAAGAAAGATAATGCTTAGTTTTGGTAGACATTACGGTTAAAATATCTGTTCTGTTATATTAGTGAGCTGAAAGGACAGCAGAATGCATATTTTCTTGATTAACTTGTTCACTCATCTAGAAAATAATCTATGGGGAGTATTTCTCTACGTATACTTTGTAAGGATCTAGAAAATCAAACACAAATGGATACAAGCTTGGCTACACTAGGGTCAAATTACCACACTTTAAAATCTAAGCGGTAGATAAAACAGACTTCATTTCTTCATACAGTCTTATTCCAGGGTTGTGAGTCCCATTCCAACTCATTCATTAGTAGTTCCTGAAAATGTGATTTGCAAACTTTAGCAAAACAAGTCTATCGAAGCTAGGCTTTAGAAATAGTAATGAATTTGTCACCCGTTTTAGCGTACGTCACTGTGCCACTGTTATCGGGCATGACGTCACCGTTTTTTGGACTGGTCATTGCTATCCATCATTTTTATTTCATACGAAAATAATGTCAAAACTCAATATTAGGAGTTTGATGGACGAAAGAAAGAAAAGGTCTTCTCAGCCAAATGGTTAATCTGTCATTAGTCTCGAAAGCAAGGAAGAGGGGAGAAAGAAAAGACCAATCAGGCTAATGGTAAAATTGCCACTAGCCTTCATAGAAAGAAAGAAAGAAAAAGGGGTGTACGCAGCCTAACGGTTAATCTACCATTGGCCTCGACAGCAAGGAAGGAAGAAAGAAAAGGCTTGCTCAGCCAAATGGTTAATTAACCTCTTGTCATGAAACAAGAAAAAGGAAATTCAAAAAAAGGCCAACTCAACCTAATGGCTAATCCACCACTGAGCTCGAAAGCAAAAAAAATGTATTTCTCCTGGGTGGATTCGATCCCAAGATCGACTAGTGTCAATTACTGAGCCACGGAAACACAAATTTAGAAAAAAAAATCAATGAAAGAAAAGACAACTCAGCCCTAAGGCTAATCTACTGCTGGCCTCCTAAGCAAGAAATATAGAAAGAAAAGGCCTACTCAGCCTAATGGTTGATTCTCCATGGGCCTCAAAAGCAAGCAAGAACGAAAAAGTCTATGCAGCGTAATGGTTAATCCACCACTGACCTTGAAAGCAAGAAAAAATGTGTTGTTCCTTGGTGGATTTGATCTCAAGATCTACTAGCGTCCAGCTGACTGCCTTGATCCAAAGAAACATAAATGGAAAATGATAGAAAGAAAAGGATTACTCAAAGTAACGGTTATTCTGTGACTGACCTCAAAAACATGCATGAAAGAAAGGAATGTGTCATTCTCTGGAGAAATCGATCTCAAGATGTCCAGTTGAATGTAACAAACCACTGAGCCACAGAAATATTTTTGAAAAATCGAAATTTATAAATGACATTATACTGTTTAGATAGTTCTGTTATGTTTACTGCTTTAATGACACCTTTGGCAACACGGTGATTTTCACCAGAAAGAAAAACAAACACATATATTTGTTATGGTTATCTGAGCTAAGATGCATCGTGTAGCCATTTTTAAATGTGCAATCCTAAATGGCTTAAAATGATCGGATCAAAAAATGCCAATTTGGTAGATTTAACTGTGTAGATTCCTTTTCCTCTATATTAAAGCTGATATTGAATTTTAAGATCGGCCAATAAAATTATCTAATGGCCACATTTATAATGTGAGTGAGTGAATATTCTGAAACCTATTTAATTCAAGTGAATATTTCAATGCAGTGACTGATGGATTTCTTCAATTCACAGATTCTTACACTGATTCAACACGTCGAGTGAATTTTTCCGTCATATCTTGTCGAATTAATGGCGCTAAGACTTGTAGAAAACAAGTCATTATTTTTTTTATTTCTTTATCAGTATGATTTCAGATTAATACGTTGTTGTGTCGAACTACCACAAGTTGCAATCGTTTATGTCTTAAAATTCCTGGGTAAGCCTTCCATCCATCCATCACCACAACGTATTTATCTGATTGGATATTTTACAATAAAACAAAACTAAACAAATGAATGGCTTTTATTTCTTATTTTTACGTTTAAACCAAAAGATTGCAGGAAAACGCTGTTTTCAGATTGATATCGACGGCATTTGAACAACACTGAAACTCTAGCCACTTTAATCCATTTAAAATTGCCAATATAAAAATGGCCTATGTCAAAATGTCTAAATGATGCGTCTTTGCAAAGATCGTTATCATATAAAGATAATATTTTACATAACAAAAATTCATCAATTATAAAAATAAAACTGCTTTAGACTTTGAAACAAAATTAAATAAAAACATTGCCCCATAACTTGGACCCCCACTGATTTTCGAACTGAAAAGTACTTCACTTCAGCGTCATTTCCATTCGGAACAAAGATGAGAAAATTCAACAAGAAAGTTTCTGATATTAATAATCTTTTTCTTAAATCTTACTTACCTAGGAATAGACATGCAAAAATCAATATGTTATTGTGCGTATGGTAAAATAAGGAATATTCTATTCTATTTTATTCCAGAATTAAATTGAGTAAAGTCAGAAACTTGAAGTTTGCAACATTCAATTCAATTTGATTGATAAATATTAATGATCCTCCTTGGAATATATTTGAAGGAAAGGGGATATATTTCGGTTTTTTAAGCAATTCGTCATCAGTCTTTTAACGTCCGTTGTTGGACATAGACCTTCCCCAGGATTTGCCACACTTCTCTATCGTGGGCGTCGTGGAGCCAGTACTTTCTGAATTTGTCTCACTCGTCTCTCCATCTAATACTCTGCTGGCCCTGGTTGTGCACGTGATCCTTGCAACATGGCCAGCCCATTGCCATTTGAGTTTTTTGATGGATTCTATGATGTCTCTGACTCCTGTTTTCTCTCGAATGTATTGTGCTGTCGTGGTCTCTCCATGTGAGGTTGGCATAATGCTTTCATGTGCACATTGCATGGTTCTCAATTTGCAGGTCTGTCTCTTGGTTAGGTTCCATGTTTCAGTTCCATAAGTGACTACTGGGAGGATGCATTGGCTGTACACCTGTACATCCTTCTTTTTTAGGGCAAATTGGATCTTCTTGTTTTTGAAGTTGAGCTGCCAAAAACTTGCCATCCTAGGGTGATTCTTCGCTTGATTACTTTTTTTTTTTTAGGGTCTCATGGAGATTCGTTGACCACCAGTTCTGTGTCCTCGATTTTGATTTTAGTGTTTTTATTTCCGATGTGGTTGTTGCACTTGATTTTCGTCTCGCTGAAGTTCATGTGTTGGCCAACTTTCTTGCTCTCATCATTTAGTTCATCTAGCATTGGTTAGGGGTTGTGTAGGTTCTCTGCAAAAAAGGCAATGTCGTTATGTAGCCTGATAAAGGAGCTGCTGTGATTCTATATATGTTTCAGCACTTCGACATATACTGGATCTATACCTTTGAGAGATGGCATCCATGACTTTTGGGATTTCCACTGACTCAAAGGCCTTTTTGAAGTCTATAAATGCTACAGCGAGTGGTAGTTTATATTCTGCTGCTTTTCCTTTTAGCTGATTTATCGAATGCAGGTAGTCCATGGTCGAGTAGCTCCTTTAAAACCAGCTTGCTCTCGTGGTTTATTTTCATCCAGTGTTTTTGTGATTCGGTTGGTGATGATTTTTGTGAAAAGTTTGTATATGCAGTTGAATAGGCTTATAGGTCTGTAGTTGTTGAGATCTTTCAGCTTTCCTTTTTATAAAAGCATCATGATTGCAGAGCTCAAATCATATTGGACTTTACTCTGTTTTGGACTTAAGTTGAAAGGGGTGGCTAGTTTGCTAGTGATGATCTTATCTGCCTTTCTGAGTAGGTCGATGGTGATGTTTCCTGATCCTTTCTGATTCCTGTCTTCGTCTATTTGATGGTTAGTTTCACCATGGGGTTACTTCTGGAAATCCTCAAGTTGACTGATTGCGTCTTGCGTATCCTGTTCACTGTTTTGTAGTTCTTGTTTGGATCAAAGATTTCTTGATGCTTTCAGTACTTGAAAATCAATTATGAACTCTTTACAAAATTCAGCACGTGCAACGCTCTGACACTGCCATTTTCATTGTTGCTTGGAACGTCATCGGTTAGTGAGTACTAATATTCAAAAACATATACGGAGCAAAAACCACGTTTTTCCATGATTACAATGTTGACCTGGAGACGGCAAAAGCAGCCGTTCCGTCCCTGGTTGTCAGGTAGGTGTGACTTGTTAACCGTAACTTGCGAAACAAAAGAAAATTCTAGACTCAAAAATTATTTGAAGTGGTGAATATGTACTTGATCACAGAATCACTCTTGCAATAAAAGCGTTGTGGAGAAAACGAGTTACAAGACGTCAGGTGGTACATGCTTGAAGATACGGAACCTGATGAGCAGACAAAACTATTAACAATTCACTGAAACTACTTTATCTATCAATGGGGTTTGGACATTGATATAAATTTGTTTAGTACAACAAAAATGTTTTTACATGTGATAGATGCAAAGACGAGTGTTTGAATTTATATATATATATATATATATATATATATATATATATATATATATATATATATATATATATATATATTATTCATTTGATAAGATCTACGTATTACGGTACAGGGTTTTTTTCTTTAAAAATCCGTAGTGTATATATGAATAAAAATTGTAATTCATACAAATATCCGAAATGAATTTTTTTTTAAATTACGTACTGTATATATGAATAAAACACTATTTCTTGCATTCTTTGAACATGATTTCGGATCAAAGTTAACATTCATTTTTATTTATGTACATTTGGCTTTCCTTGAATAATGATTTTCCACTTACGATAAATTAAATTACAAAATGTTATAATTTTTCCGTTTCTATTTTTAGTGAAATTGGCGATTTACATCCATAACTGACCATAGATTTAGTAGGCACTGTTACTAATGTCTTA
The DNA here is from genome assembly GCA_963457665.1 of Thysanoteuthis rhombus. Classification (NCBI taxonomy): domain Eukaryota; kingdom Metazoa; phylum Mollusca; class Cephalopoda; order Oegopsida; family Thysanoteuthidae; genus Thysanoteuthis; species Thysanoteuthis major. The sequence goes on along the minus strand of OY735199.1, from coordinate 68,308,925 downwards.
TAGTTATTATATAAGATGTAAATGCCCCACCATTTCTGTTTGTATATCTAGTTGGTTCCAACTGACAAGATCTGAACAAGATATTTAGTGTCTGGACGATGTCCATGAATCGGTTATTATACTCCATTATGCCTCTGGCTGATTTAAATTTGGTTTTAGCTGAATGATCATGAATATGAAAGATTCAAGGTCCATGTCTTACTTGAGAACACCAATCCTCTTGTAGCGGTTGATCGAATTTGAAACGAAGTCACTAGCCTCAAATATTTACCTCTAAATTGTTATGTTCCATTCTGATTAACAAACTCTGAGAGCCAGTGGTCTTTGTTCAAAATTCAGCCATGGTAATATAATAGGATTTAGGTACATATCTTCGAAGATGTGCAAACGTTTGCATCAAGTATTCTATACATAATCTTATTTGTTAATTTTTCCTTTGTTCATGCTATTACGTGTTCCAAGTGTACATATTCGTATACACTGATGAGCCAAAATGTTATGACCAGCAACATGAGGCAAGAATGACAGTTACTCTTTCATAATGACTGCGCGTGTCAGGATCACGGTTATAAGAGCAAATGAGTTGGTTTCGAGTATTTCATTCAGATGTGTTGAATGTCTGTTATGAGCAAGAAGGATTTGAGTGATTTTGATTGAGGCCAAATTGTTACGACAGGAGTATCAGGTCAAAACATTTCTGACTTATATAGTGCTCACGTTCAGTTATGATGAGTAACCATGGGCAGAACAGGAAAAAGTCACCAACTGCCGACAAAGCATTGAATGCCCAAGACTTATCGATTTGATAAATGAATGGAAGCTTTCTTGCCAAGTGCCAAGTGCAAGCCAACAAAAGGGCTACTATGATATAAATTGTATATAGCTTTAATCAATGTGAAGGGAAGAGTGCATCACAACATGCTAAAGCAGGTGTACTCTGACGGGCCATCATCAAAGGTGTAATCAGTGGGCATGTAATCGTCGGAACTGGACTTTGATTCAATGGACGATAGTCACCTGCTTGGATGAGCATCGCTTTCTCTTACTTAATCGACGGCAGGGTACACGCACATCGTTATCCCGGGGGAATAGGGCAATATTCTCCAAGGAAACACTGGGCACTATCGACCATGTAGAAATTACTTTGTCGTGTACCACCTACCTCAACATCATTGAAGATCAGATAAATAGATAAGTACATAGATTCGACTCTGCTCAGGGCTAATTTCCAGCATCGTTTTCCGTTCTTAGTAGTGAATATTGTTTAATATTTACTTATCAGTGATGTGCAAAAGAAAACTATCTGCTCACTCGAATCTCAATAAACCGTAGTGGATTATTGTTTGATTGGAATATCTTCCGACAAACTACATACGTACACCGTAATTCTACATTAGAAGCTTAACATTTACCTGAATCCAAACGCTAAATGGTAGTTAATGTAGAATAAAGAAAAGCAAATCTGTTAACCATTCTTTATTACCGAGAAAGGGAAAAAACAAATTAGGTAGAAAAAAAACAAAAGAAATAATTCATAAAGATTTTAACGTGCAGTTTTCGTAGATTTACAGAGCGAAAATGTCAAAATGCTATATGCTATATCAATTATTTGGTTTTCATGAAAGAATTGAGTAATTCATCAGAATCAAGATTGTTTTTTGTTTATCATGGAAATTTTTGTCATACATATATATCATATTTGATTGCTGTGGAATTGGTGTAATGGATTTTTCTGACATTCAAAATTTGTCTCTAAAGAATCATTTATGTATGAATGTGGCGAGCGATAGCCTGGATTCTTGATCCAATATATCGGTCCTCCATACAATCCTGATACTTCAGTCAATCAATTTATATTAAAAGTTCTCAGCACCATCGTCGTATAAAATCTACTTATGGTTTGAAGCATATGGTAAAAAGAAATGTGTATTGATGTGTCGTAGAAGTGTTTACGAAAGGGTAAATACAAGTACACAAAAGTGCTATGAATGTGCATTAGCGTACACAACATGCCTACAGCGTAGATATATGTAGCATGTAGTTATCGTAGGTTTTACAAGTACATGACTGTATTGTCTGTGAGAAATTGTGTGTAGTTAGTTTCCTCCTAACTAAATGCCCCACTAGTGTGGCCTTGAACCAGACTAAGCTCAGCTGTATACGCATGTATGCATCAATCAAGATTGTATAGTGCCATATTTTTTTAAAGGAGGTTAGGTTCTTTTTTGTTGATGGTGATCATCATCATCACCATTATTATCAAATATGGTATCCCACGTTCTAGCTATCATTTATGAGCAGGTAATCTTCCGTGATACACAAGGAATAAAAAATAACTATGTACCATGGAGAGAAAATTTGAACAGAAATGTTATACTAAGCATACAAAAATATTTCCAATTTAAAACACTATCCACAACTGCTTTTCAAAAATACATAGCACAACAAAAGCACCGGCACATTTCTATTAATAGAAGTAAATGTCTAACTCTCTGAACATCTCTGTATATCGCTATACGCTTTTAGAATCCCAGTGCACCAAGCCAATATTTGTAGTGCAATTTGGGAATTAAATACGTTTCTTATTGCACTTGGCTGATAGTTTCCAATTAGCAAGGTTCACATAATTCTAACCAAATATTTTTCGTACTTTGTACATGTTCAATGCTTACTGTTTGTTCCTTTTGATCTAGTAATTGTGTTTATTTGCCTGAAATTGTTGGATCACCACCAGCTTTATGTAAGCTACTATATGATTTTTCTCAATTTTTATGTTGACTAAGAATAAAAATTAATAGAATTTGTTTTGAGGCTACAATCTATAAGATTTAATCAATCAGTACCGACAGTTCTGTGGGGGCATTGTTAATTGTAATCCTTGAAAATAGATACAAGGTTGAATTCATAGACACTGAGAGAAAGAATCACTACCCATTATTTGCAGGACTACTACAACAGATGCTCAAAATCCTTTGTGAAGTATTTGATTTTAAAATCAAACTGAAAGTAACACAGATTTTTCAAATGCTCAGAATTCCTTACCGCTGAAGAAAATGCGTTTTTCAGCAGCTGGTAGCATTCCTGAAGAAAAGGTGAAGTTTGAATTCTTACATGAAATTCATAATGGCACTCTGCTAACAACTGAAATGTGAACTGATCACCATCTAGGTTTAGAGATCTTGGTTTCGTTCGGGTCGATTAATGGATTTCTGACTCGTATTAGAAATAATCTTACTTTATAGATAGAAACTATATAATAAAGAACAGGAGAGAAATCCCATTTGTATAGTTATTGTGCATCCATAAAATGTCTTCTGCTCAATTTTAATATGCAACAGCCTTTATCAAAAAAATATGATTGCTCGTAAAGATAGAACTAACGAAGAAGTTACTATGAATTGATATACATCCAAGGTATAATCTTCCTGGAATAAATTTCCGAAGATCTTAATTTTCTTGTTTCAGTTATTCAGCCCTTTTTCTTTATATATAACGTATAAATAATCCAATGGGGAAGAAAATTTTCGATTCTACACCTTTCGCTGAATACGACCCCAGTTATTTGAAACATTGAATCCTTGATAAGCTCATTCCATGTTTGACTCCATAATTCATTTGATCATTTCCTTTATGTTTGTCTTTATTTTATATGTCATTGATTTTCTATCTATTAAGAATGTTTAATCTTTCCTATCAACTTAACAGGCTACATATTTGTATAGAGACTCACGCATATGAGAGTGGATCAAGTCCGTAGCCTGATACAATTGTTGGATGAATTTTGATCTGAAATTAGCACTGTATGATATTTTGAATATAGAAGCGTTGGGTTCGGTGTATTGACAATGGAGAATGTTCAAGAATAAATAACTGTTCTATGAAATAAATGCATTCTCATCACTAGTTACGGATTTGTTGATGTACCTCTGTACCTTACATACATACATATATACAAACATGGATCATTTACAAACTAAAAACCAAAATTTGTAGCATATGTATGCATAAAAAAATGATCAATCTATACAAATATTAAAAATAGATGAATATATGTAGCGTATACATAAATTTTAAAACTATTAATTCAGATATTAAAATTAGATATACATGTGTGCAGGGTATTCATAGATAATAGAAATGCGTAGCTTATTTATAGACAAAAATCAATTCATACAAATATTAAAAGTAAATAAATATATGTGGCATATATATATAGATTAATCCCTATTTTTTACATATCATTGCATGATTAAAAACACAAATGACACGAGATATAATATATATTTCTCACACTCAATTGTACCCACGCTAAATTTTCCGTACTCATTCGTCGCCACTCAATTGTCTCACGGTCAACTGTCGGCCAAACCAACAAACAAGGAACATAATACTACCAAATTCTGGCAAAAACTTTTTGAATGGCACATATTGTCAGCTAAATATGAAATTACTCAGTTTAACTCAAAAATTGAACAACACAAGTATATTCTAATATTCAATATGACTGAAGAAGTTCACAATTTGATTCAACAAATCCTGACCCATGTTATCAAAAAAGAACTCATCTACAAACCGAAAACTTGACCTTTATAACCGACGAATCTTCATACTGAACCCCCAAGATGACTTCCTAAAACTCTCGAACTACAGACTCGTCAACGATCAGAAGATTTCCTCAACCTTGGACCTAACTGCCACCTGTATACTAAATCCAATATCACAATAGAAGACAAATAAAATACTGTTCCAAACAAATCAACGGCTGCAATCAGAAAAAAACATATCACAGTGCATCCTAACTTATGTGATCAGCTTAAAGCAGAGGGTATTAAAAACTGATCTCATAATAAGAAATAAAATTCTATTTGGACTAAAAAACTTGAACTCACTGCTAAAGAATTACGCTAAAACAGATACAATAATTAGAAAAGGTGAACATTTCAATATCCATGCCATCTCAAACCCTCAGGACTGTAATCACAAATCGTAAATCCTCATTGATGGTCGGACTAAGATCATAAAATCATACATACCACCGATCTTCTCAAGATACATGTTAATAAGATAATCAGTGCAAATAATCCTGGAATGTGGTCAATATAATTGAAGGAAATAATTTGAAATTACCCCCTTAGAGCATATATGGTGATAACATAACACCATATTTGCCCACTGAATGCAGCATAAACTCAATAAATGAATTCCTTCATATGATATACTTCACTGGATAATAGTATCTTAGTTTCGCTAAAAGTCGAAAATTTGTTAAAAGATACTATAATCTTTAATTCACTATGTGTGTACAAAGGCCCTTCACCTCCATTTCCCAAAATAGAACCCATTATTCACCCTAAGCCTGCACTACTAACATCCCTTTCTATGACTGCAATGACAACATTTATTTGCACACTGATACTATCACATCGGGTTGCCCGCTTGGAACAATTTTTTTCAAATTATTACACGTAAAAAAAGTATCTGAAAACCTTATCAAACCAATAATTTACCATAGATAAATGAATATTCTGTCCTATCTAATAGCCGTGAAGAAATAAAACAAATTTAAAGCTGTTTTCGAAAATAATTTGGTCCTCCATTTTGCATATCAACTTACAAATAAAATGTTTTTCCCAGGTGCTTCTGTTGACTTGAATAGCTACACCACCTTTGAGATATTTTCTTCTAAATTTCAAGTTTAAATTCCGATCACCTTCGTTATAAGCAAATGCACATGCAGATACATGATAACTGTCATTAAAATACAATATTTTATAAAGCAATCGATAATATTAGACGATCACCTGTAAATTATTCTCTAAATACAACTAACTTTAAAGAAAATTGATATCAATAACATAAATAGTAATGACAAGAAAAATTATAAAAATTCAGTAAACCTATTCTATTTTTGAACTCTATATATATTTATATGTATATATATTAAGAAATGAATATAAGATCAGACAGAATGATTATGAATTGCGTTCTATTATATAGAAACTCTAATTTGAATTTTCTTTAATTGTTTATTCTATTCACGCTGTCTAGGCCAAACGGTACATCCACTGTGTAATAACGGAGGATCATTTCTAGTAAGAGTTTTCATTTAATATAATGCAATTCATATCAATATATATATATATGTATATCAGTAATAGCCAAAGGTTGCCAATTATGTTTAATTCTGAAAATATAGTAATTCTAATCAGTGAACAACGATGATAAGCCTTTTTTATGTAATTTTTCGTGTATTACATTCAATACTGCATTGCCGCTGATTTTGATGTAAGAGTATTTCAGTTTGTTCTTGTTTCTTTGTTTCTCTCTTCACTTTCTAATCTAGAACTTACATTGTTTTGTTTTGTGTTTTAGTATAAATGAATGATCTCTGTTTCCTTTTTACACGACAAAATTCCAGAATGATAATCATATCTCTTCAAAAATAACCGAACAGAATTTATTGAAATAAGAAAGTGAACGTATTTGGTACCTTAGTATGAAACGCGCAATGAAAGAAAAAAATCACAAAAGATAGAAAACAAAATCTTGCTAATCGAATACGCACTTACACAAAAATGCAAAAAGTTTAAACATTTTGGCGTTACACTTTGAAAATGCCTTTAACATAGCAACATTTGCCTGTTCATACACATAGTTGAGTAAACACATGAACAGGGGCATGTATACACTCATTTCCACACTAATACACCCATATACAACTCATCACGTGTTTAGACGGGCGCATAAACGTATAGCCACATAGACACAATCATACATTTGTGCAGTACACATAAACGCTTAGAGAGATTCATTCGTGCGGTTTATACATATAACCACGCATACACCATCACATAATTGTGCAATACACATACACGCATGCATAAATTCGTTCATATGCTATATAGGAACGAACATAAACTCCGTTATCCTATAGTAACAAATGAATTTACATACACATGCATACTTATAAGTAAGTTCATAGATATATGCATACACGCACACACACAGACACGCGTATAGCCTTATATAACAAAAGCATAATGTGATAATATGTTTTTCCTGTTTTGCACCTGTTTTTTTTTTAATAAAAAAAAGATGGTAAGTAAAAATAAAAGGTAAGACCTGTGACAGCCGAGTCACGAAATTTCTTTCCCTGTCATATTCACCACCTGCTTCTGCCGTCCATCACTGGCACAAACGTTTGCAGCAACTGAGACCATTTGCCCGAAGTGCTTACCTCTATTGTGATTGTCCCGCCTTTGCTAATTCGCAAACACACTACCCCAAGAAACAAAATTTAGTCCATACAAAATGCACTCCAGCGACATCAGCTGATTGTGGCACGCTGCTGTACATAAGACGTTCTGCAGAGAGAGGAAAAAACAACAAAGGGGGTTTTTATTCAGTACTGTGAGTAATATTTGTACTCATGACTATTATTACTATTTATACTCATTGTGCTTTTCACACTAGAAGTATCTTATAGCTCTCATTTAGGATCAGGTGGCAGCAAGTCTCATGTATACTCTCTTCAGTGTTTTAGCTGGTTTTAATAATGCTGTCTGTCGTTCATTCAGGCTTCAACTTCAATTTCCAATACTTCTAATCTTTTTAAGGCACTTCAATAACGATGGATACAGTCGTCAGCTTTATATTGCGCCATATTTTCAGTTCTCTCGCAATATTTTCCAATTTTTCACTTTCTTTCAATTTCAAGTCCCTTGATAGCGGAATCGACTCGATCCTAATTACTGGCGAACCTTTTCCTCTCTTCTTCTCTTTCCTTCTCACACTCAGTCTATCAACATTATCTGTAAGGTGCAAAACTATATGCATTCTTTCCCTGTTCTTTGTTTCTTATTTATTCTCTTCCCCATTTTAGGAATATTTCACAATGGATACTTCTAAGTGTTTATCTCTTTGATCATGTTTCTGTTAGTGAGTTTAATTTTCAAAATCTTCCATGTTCATCTGAGATATTTTTTATGGCCTTTTTTTCTTTCTTCTTTTCTTTCACTCTGTTTGATTGAATCCATTCCTAGCGTCTTATATATCTGCTGTTCTCTCTAGCGTCCAGCATTATGATGATTTCCTGGTTGGATAGTTCAATTGCTCTTCTTTTTCATTTGAATCTCCAGCCTTGCACATTTCGATATTCTCATTTTTATTTCGATGTCCTCAGTCAACGTCTTCATTTTTTTTTTTTTTCATTTTTAGCATATTTCCAAGTTACACATATACATTAGGTAGTTGAGTTCTCCTGTGACTTTGATGATGATGATGATGATGATGATTATTATTATTGCCCAGGTGTTACCAACATCTTATGGCAAAAGGAGGTTGAAGTGATGTACACTTTTTCTCCTCTTAATCTTATTTTGCGAGTGGATTGCATTATTATTATTATTATTATCATTATTATCATTATTATTATTATTATTATTATTATTATTATTATTATTATTATTATTATTATTATTGCGTCTGCATGTTCACAATGGATGTCAGATGGTCATTGCTGGAGACTGAGTTATATCAAGTCTCGTCGAGTCCCCAGCCCTCCTCTCAGCATTCCAGCAGTCCACAGCAGTGCTGAGGTTTGCATGGGTTATCGCTGAAGGATATGGCAATAGGTGTCCTCTGGTCTCTAGGCCTCCTGTGGTTTTTGTTGTCCGAACTTCTCACACTGGTCTAACACTAAGTTCTAGCTTGTTCTCTCGAGCGGTTCAATCATTTCCGGTGACTGATGGTCGTTAATCTCTTATTTCCAGTATCCTCTGCAGTATTCATGCAGATTCTAGTAGTGCTGTGGTTTGCAAGGTCTTGATTTTTCTTCTTATCTCCAACTCCTCCAATCTCGACTTCAATGTCTTTGGCAATGTTCCAAGAGCGCTTACTGTTTTTGGCACTACCCTAACTTTCATGTTCCACGCATCTCTCGGCTTGCTGGCCAAGTACTGATAAATGCTTGGGTATCTTGGAAGCAGACATAATCAATCTAAATAAAATGAAGGGAAGGTAGAAAAAGAATAACTTTGAAAAACAGGGAAATTACTAGAAACCAAACTATGCAGCAGGTTTCTTAATTAAAGGAATAAATATATGTGTAGTTCCCATTGTGAGATACTTCGGGCTATTTCAAAACTGGGCCAGGAAGTAACTCAGAAACTTAGACTACAGGACAAGGTTACTGATGACAATGTATGAAGCCTTGCATCCCAAAAAACATGTCTACAGCCTGCATGTAAAGAGAAACAGATGAAGGAAGAAGACTTATTAGCATAGAGGATCACGTTGACTCTGCAATTAAGGGACAAGAGGATTATATTAGATAGAGTAAGGATATATCAATTACAGCCGCCAGATACAACTGACAGAGAGACTAGATAACCAGGAAACGCAAAAACAAGAATCCAGAAGTGGAAAGAATAACAACTACACCGACATTTCAGAAGGTAAAGCAAAGATATTGCTTTTCCATCCAAGATAACCCTCTACTTGATCACTACCCATGTTCCCTGACAACAGCTGACACCACCCATGAGAACAAATGTACCAGCTGCTTCGTTGATGACTGGTAATCCCTTGCTAGTGTTTTTTTTTCCAATCGACACGAACACTCATCGATTTTGACATTGATACAATATGGAGAGTTATTTTGAGATCACTATCATCAATATTTGTATGGTCGTATTCAGTGGCATTTTTTTTGGTACACATATTACTTTCGATCGCAAGCTTAGAAAAATTATTCATATCATGTATTAAATTGCCGGTAATATACAATGTAAGAATATCGTCATTTAAGGCGCTGAAAACGCCAAGATAGGTCGAGTGGCGTGTCTCGTCTGGTAAAGTCTGGTCAATTTTGATTGTGAAATCCCGATAAAAGAAATACGGCAGTCTAAAATAATGTCATTTTGTTATGTTAGGACAGAAAACTTAGTCATCAACTTATCATTACTGTTTCTTTAAGTCTTCAAGACTCACTTACAAAAATATTTGAATATTTCAGTGCGTCCAATGTACGGCTGTTACGAATGGGAAAACGATCACGAAACAAAAATGCGCCTTATACTTGTATATGTCATCCACAGTAATTCGATGGATTCCAAAAACCTTCCACAGGATTCTTGTCTTATTTAACAGTATCATCATTTTTCATACTTCTTTTTTTCTGCTCACTTACTTTCCAAACTGGTGGCTTTTACTTTGTATCAAGTGATAACAAATCTCTTCAATGTCCCAGGATTATACTATGTATTCCTGCTGGCTTCAATAATACTGTGGTCTATAAAGTTTCGATTCTTCCTGGAGTTTTTAATCCCTGCAACCGTTTTGTGAAGCTCTTCAGGACTGTTCCAAGCATACCAGTAATGATGAACACAACTGTCACTTTCATTCCGCGTTTTTCTTTTGTTTTTGTTTTTTTCTCCTTCCAATTCGTTCAAAAGGCCCATGTGTTTTCCAACTTTTCACTTTCTTCCAGTTTTACTCTTTGAGATGCGATATCAATTACCTGACAACTATTCTTCTTATTCACAAGGACTAGATCTGACTTTCGGGCCAATGTTGGGAGATTCGTTTATATTTTTAAGTGCGTAAAAAATATTGTGATTTTCATTTTCAATTTTTTCTTGTGCATGTTCAGCTGGTCTGCATTGTAACATTTCTCAGTGACTCAACTTTCCCTCCAAATTATGCCTATTTTAACTCTCGAGCCAATATCCTACACTTATTATATGAATGACAGTCTCGTCCTACATCGTCATCTCCGTCTACATCTATGATTTTCCTTTGTTTTGTCTATTTCGACCTTATTACAGTTTGTTCTTGTAGAATGGTTCTAAATCGTCTTTGATTGATGTCCAGTTTCTATCTTTCCTTTTTTTCTTTGAAACCATACCCGTGTCATCTTATTTTTGTTTGTCTCTTGAAATATCTGGGCAGTTGATTTTCTTCCCATTTTAGCATCTTACTTAGAGATGTGTGTATGTGTATTTTGTGTGCGTGCGTGTGTACACGAGTGTTGACAGATATAATTATGATTATACATACCTGGTAGTGTATCGAGGTGATTATCTTCGACTTTAACTTTACTTGGATGACTTTCTTTTTAAAATTAATCACAATAAGTTTGTTTTGGAATATCACTTTTGTTTTTCTTGTATTAGTTGTTTAGGAACACGAAAATCAATCTAACATCTTTGGCCTCGGCTTATCGGAGATATCGTTTATTCAACCACGGATAATAGTTTTAAAATGATTTTTGGAAGTTACATTTTCTTCTTCATTGTTAGAGTTCTTAAAATCATTTAAAACCATATATACATATGTGTGTGTATATGGTATCATAAATATGTTCTGTCTTTATGTGGAACACTCCCTAATTTCATTTTATACATTTGTTCCATCAGTAAACCATCAGAATGAAGAAATATGTTTTCAAGGCGTAGTCACACCTAGAAAAACATTTCTAAAATTAAGGCCTGTGATCACAATTCAAAATCTGCTTTCACTTCCAAGAAGAGGAAATAATTTCGTTTTGAGGTTTCCACGTACTATTTGTGCTCTGATTTCTGATACTTTGGGAAATTGAAGCTTTGCTTTTAAATTAATTCCACTTTTGAAATATCATTTTTAAAAATCAGTTTATCTCAACTTATCAATTATCAAATTCCACAAGATATTGATACCACGTGATATCTGAAGGTTAATCGAGATGGCAGATAGTAGTATGTTTGTCTCAAAACTTTTATTCCTCATAAATGTATGAAACTGTTTTAAGATGGGTCCAGTATCTCGATTACTCATTTTGGCTGACTCCACTTAATTGAAATCATTATTTATTTTTAATCCATTCTCGTAATATATATATATATATATATATATATATATATATATATATATATATATATATATATATATATATATATATATATATTGTGTCATCCACAGACAGCTGTTTCGGTGTATTACATCTCTTCAGTGTGGCTATATATATATATATATATATATATATATATATATATATATATATATATATATATATATATATATATATATATATATATATATATATATATATAAATATATAATGTGAACTATAAAGAGTGAGACAGGCTCGGAAGTAAAGTATTCAGAGGTAAGGTTTATCTATGTTAGTGGTCCAGACATGTTTCGGGATTTTTCCCATCTTCAGTGGTGTGTGCTGTGTGAGTATGTGTTTTTAGGGTTTAAAGTTTCCACGCGGAACCAGAGTCCACTATCAGGAGCTATACCTTGAGGGTAAAATATTTTATAAAGGCTGCTGGAGGCATCCTGGTGTGTGAGAGAAAGTCCAGCTAGTTATGAAGTCTTTGGTTAAGCAGCAGCAGTTGGTCTTGGAGAGAGAAAAGTGTGTCAAGGTCGGGGGGAAGTGATGTGGAGTTAGATTTTGGGAGTATGTTAGGGATAGTGTAAATGGAGGGGTGGTGAGGTCAAGGAGCTACATAGGTATCAACCTTATAAGTTATCAAAAATGTGTTGGCTATGATATGGACAAGTGGCATAACTGGCTAAGGTGAATTTTTCCTATTATTGATAGTGATACGTGGACACATCATTAGAATTCCTTTCTTATTTTTCAATGATCAAATGATTACTCATGTTACTGGTGATTAATATTGGTCAAAGAGTCATTAAATCGAAATGTCTAACATGGAATCAGCGTGTACTATGTAGTCATAGTACTATATTGCGCATTTTAATTAAGCTTAGGCTGCTATTGATATAAGGGAAATTTGAAAGACTGTTCTACATAAGCCTGCAAGTCAATTCTCAATTCAAGGGGATGGATCCACCGACAAAGAATCGCTAAGAACCAAATCATGTTAGGGAAAAGTCTCCCTAAGAAACATATCTTAGTCAAGAGACGAGTAGTACGGCTTGGAGCGGTTTAAGCAAAGCTTCCCTTTCTTGGCTTCAGTAAGTACCGTACTCTAGCAGCAAATCAAGTTTATATGAATAACGTTTATGATTTAAAATCAGTTACTCAATAACGTTTACGATTAAAAGTCAGTTACTATATACATTTATAAAATTCAGCGAAATAGTCAACTTCTTACAAAATGAATTGACAGAGAATGCAAGAAGATTACACTTGCAATAGATTAGAAAATTGAATGAGCAGTTTCAAGTTATACTTTCCACAGGTATTGGTGCCTTTTTGTTCTAATGTCATCAGGCATGAATTTTATCATCATCTCCACCTAATTTGGGCACCGGCTCAGCCTAACAATGAAGATAGGAAAATGAGTTGATTCAACGTAATTCAATTTGTTTATCTTTATGAGTGAGTATCAATCTTCGAACACATCTGAGATAAAAAGGATGAACAACAAAACATTCATTACTTTGAGTAAATAAGAAATGCAAAATAATTTGATTTCCTTCTTCATGTTTTTCGTTGTCAGGACAAATTCTCAGTCAAATTCGCTACAAAAATTCCCCTCAATTTAAAAGATGAGAACTGGTGTGGTCATCAACAACTCAAAAAATGGAGCATGTGAACCAATTTTCAATCCTGAACACAACAGTCGAATATCCTATCCGTCACAATAATGGGGTGCACCTAGTAAGAATCGAATTCATAATTCATTAGCAATGGTATGCGAGACCAATTTGCTAACCATTACACTATGACGAGATAGTCTACTCTCCTCATATATGCCGTTATAGAAAAGCGTGAATCCAAATATATCTACACCTTGTCTCCTCACCGCTCACTTCCTCTCATATTTCAATACAAGTGTGAACGCCAACCTCCCAAAAGGGGATCTAACATAATATTCAAAAATTAGTGACTACGCATGGCTGTTTTCAAACACTTGTTGCAAACTTAAAAATGTTGGTAATTAAATGTTCAAGGTTTGACAAACAGCAGTTCTCTTTATGGGAGATCGATTGAGACTGCTTATAGCACTTGAAGTCAGACAAATTTCATTATCTTTTTGACTGTAACTCAGAATCAAGTCAATAATTAATCTTATTTATTATCAGGTGTAACAAAGCGGTAAATTCTACTGGGCAACCATATATACATATGTGTGTGCATATGGTATCACATATATGTTCGTTGGGTTATTCATTACTCATGTCATACTTGAGTAAAATAGGTTTTCATGAGATAAGTCATTCAATTTTCTAATCATTTCTATTCTATTGGGCAGAATCGGTACATCTGCCGTATCAGATTCCTTATAAGCCTTGAATAGGATAGAAATAATCACTTTTTTCAATAATTGTAAAAACACCCCGTTTTAATCTAGGTTCCCAGATCGTTTTTAGTCACTACCTGTTCCTTATAGTTCAGTGCAAGAATTAAAAATCGTCTTAGTGAGTCGTGGCACGATCTGAATTTGGCAAATTGCATTCAAAATGGTTCGTTAATTTTGTGATTTTATAATTCTTAATTGTACTGTCCAGTGGCAACTGAAGATGATCAGGAAATGGGATAGGATTCTTCTTGTCACGAAACCAATAAAAATAATTCCAGTCAGTTAGAGATTGTGAATGCCAGTGGTACCGAATCTAACGGGGATACAGTAAAATTTGTAAAATAATTAGAATATTTTTACGTGGCTTCTTTTTTACTGCTATTACGTTTCACATCTTTCTTTTCTCATTATTCCTTTTTCTTCATTTAATGTGAAATAAATGCTACAATAATCAAAGATAATGATGATAATATCGATTATACTACTACAAAATATTAAGCATTAGCAGTGGTCGTTGTGGTCAACGTAGTAATAGTGTCAGAAATATGAGGAAATGATACTCGTATGTTTTATTTTGCTGCTCATACTGCTGCCTCGTGTGTTGCGAAGTCCTCAAAGCATCTTGCAACAATTTTGGCAAAACTGTTGGGAATATGCAGCGTTCAGAAAGTTTGACTCACTCACGTTTGATACTTATGTGTACAATCTATGGCCATAAATGATAACCTTAGCTGTTCCTACATATTTACGCTAAAACATAGCTATATTCGTAGAATATCCATGAAAACATCGAACGAACAATCAATGGTTTTCCACAGACTGTGCTACTTGAGAGACATATTCTCCTGAACCATGCCTACCCGCAAAAATGAATGACAAAACAGAAACCGTATAAATTTTACTATAATCTGTATATTCCATGAAAGATGCGGGGTAATATGGGACAACGTTCGCTGTTGTGAATATGCAAAAAAAAGTCTGGAACAACGGACACTATTAAACATTTATCACCGTAATCAACATTCACTATCGATTACAAACAACAACTCACAAATATATTACCACTTTACTTTTCACAATCATTACAAAAAACATTCACTCATTTGTTTTCTGTTATCATTTTCTTTATATATAAAAACCATATTCATTGTTTTTTTTATTAAAAAAAATAAGAATTCGAGAAAGAAAGAAACAACCAAGAAACAAAACTTTGCTCCCTTACTTTAGTATGTTGATCATCTGCACAAGTACAGAGGTCCTGTATACTTCGAAACTTTTAAAACTCTTTTACACATATGTTTTATAATTTGAATAGTTATCAGGCATAGGTATTTAATTTGGGCCAGGTACCTTACTAATCACCAAATTAAGCTGACTTAATTAACTGCAACAGCCTTTAAATGGTCAGTGAATAATGGCAACAACGTCTATTTGCAAACAAAATTTTAAAAATAACAGAATTTGCTTTGAATCGATAGAAGTTTAGTAAGTCTAAGGTGATATGTCAGAAGGGGGAAGGAGTAATAAACCCTGAGAACAAATTAGAATAAATGAATTAATACATTTTATCGGTGAGAGAAGACACTAAACCGAAAGTACACAACAATTTCTAATAGTATTTTTCATAGTATGGCATGATTACATGCAAATTTTGCGTTTGTAGTTCGAATTTTTTACAAAACAAATTAATGAGTCAATTGAAATGTTATACGGAAAGGTTCTTGTGAAGGAATTTCTCAAAAGTTTATGTAGTTGTTTGTCAGTGCTAACGTAAATTTTTCTCACTTTTTGTGGTCAAGCTTTGAAAAGTTTGGTGTTGATTTCTATGAATGAATGACGAGGGATTAAGTTTGCTCAAAATGAGTATATATCGCTCAGTAAGAGTCTAGACTGTCATGACGTTGGTTCCGGTGACTGACATTCGCTATTCAGTTGTATTAGATTTTATAGCCCAGTGAACTTTAAAATCAACTCACCAGAGCCTAATCTTTTTTTCTAGCTTCATAACTTACTATTTGCTCAAAATGTCTTTTGATATTATCGCGAATATGTGTGGTGAGTTGACGCCAATTTAATTTTTGCCAAAACAAACTTGGTCGATTGGAGATGGAAATGAGATGTTACAAAACTGGTCGATTTTTATGTCAGTATGATTTGGAACTCTGAAGCTACAACTTCCGATTATTTCTATGAAAGAGTGTTTTTTAATTGATTTCAATGCACCAGATCCCGTAAAAATATCAATGTTTCAGACTAGACAAAATCAAGATTGACACCATGCACTAATTTATCCGTTATGTGTGGACCAGCTAAACAATGGCTGTGGTGGCGAGTGTTTTCTAAGAGAATCGGTTTTTAAGAGTGTGCAATACTTCAAGTCACACAGTCTTTAGCAGAAAAGGTGCCAATGACAATTTTCACCCTTTATTGAACAGTTATTTTTTCGATATTGAACCATGAGGTAATATCAATCGAGATGGACTTGAGATTTCAAATTATCAAAGATCTTGGACCATATTGTTAAACTATATTTATTCGTTTGGTATAAGTTATTAGGGCAAGAACAAAAGTTCTATGCTTGTTCATAGCCTCCCACCTTTGGCTTTTTCGAACACTTAGCTTATATAAGGCCTGTTCTAATGGTAGTTTAGTAAACTGCAACGGTGAGTACCTGTCGCAATGTTGTTCTCAGTAAATTCTTTTTATGAATGCTTCTTAGACTTGTAGTAGTCATAGATACTAATTAGTGGGCTTATTTATATAGTTCCCTTCTTTGCTTATTCAGTACTTAGGTCCCAGTAGAATAAATAGAATTTATCATCTTCAGTAATAAATTTCTTTATTATGTTGAAGATGTTTAGCAGTTTAGTAATTGCTTTTGTTTGTTTGTTTGTTTATTTGTTAACTTGTTTCTTTCTTTCTTTCATTACCAAAATATTTGTCGGGGTGCAGTTACTTAACTTTGAAAGTATTGCCTTTTCTCTTGAAATGCTGGCAGCTAAATACACGAAACTGTATGCACGCAGTTCCATGTGCATCGCTAAAGGCACTGCTTCTTGTCAAGTATTGCACATCGTGCAAATATGGTGACTGTCAGAGAATGAATAGTAGTTTTCATTCAAATTCTGGGATTTTATCAAAGTATTATCATCAACGACACCTCTAATCCTTTACGATACTCGACACATGAAACGTGCCGGAATTTACTGTGTTCAAAGAACTGGAATGAAAGAATTACCGATCATGGAAAGGTGGGAATTTGAATTTATTGTAGAAGGTTGTATTAGCTTCTTGGCTTTGAGATCAGCTTACTGAACAAACTGGATCTAAGACAATGACATCTATTATCCTTTTAACAGTAACATTAAACACAAGAGGATTTTCATCAATATCAAGTGCCGTAATAGCCGCCTGTCAATTCAAAACATTGCCGCTGACTATAAGTGGAAATCATACTAAATGAAAAATAACGCCACACTATAAATTGGGTAATGCACCTGCGGGTATCGAAGTATTGTAGAGCATTGGACTTGGGGTTATATGGCCTGCGGTTTAATCCTCCATGTTAAGAAAACGAAAATATTGATTTCAAAATTACATTCAAGTTCCCTGGTAGTTTTCAGATGTATCGACATATTGTTGCTGCTTTTGAACATGTCAATCAGTTATCTTGATTTTCAATTGATTTGTTGTGAGCAGTACGAGTATGAAGAATTATTCTTCTGGATATGAAAGCATGCTCTGGGACATCTCAAACTGTTAGCCATCTCGATGTCTGGAAATGGAGACAATTAAACGGTTTAGACTTTGCTTTTTGATATCCAGTTTTAGTTCATATAAATCATTATGAGAAAAATATGTAATTTCATTGGCAGTGATTACATGGAAACAGTATCAATGACACAATTCAGTCGAACATTAAAGGAAAATGGGGTAATGCTTTCGAAGTCAGCCTTATTTATTTTATATATAAATATATTTATACATACATATATATATATATATATATATATATATATATATATATATATCATTTTCCAATTGTACTTGTCTAACAGGATTGATCGTGCTCTCCGAAACAAACGATAAGCAAATATCTAACAATGATCGAAAGTTATGCCGTCTGATAGCATCATCCAAGGAAAAACATTTTCCAGTCGAGATCATTTGTTCAAGTAAATAGATTGTTCCGAAAAAATATCCCTTGGATCTTATTGACACCTCATACAAAATTAAAGATCCTAAGCCTGTTAAATAAGTATAGCAGTGATCATCGAAGAGGGGAATGTAGGTAAGTCATGAACACCAACTATTCTACACCTCACTCATACTGAGAAAAATATGGTATGAATAGTAAGAATATTTCAGGAAATTATTCGGACTGTACACTAATTTTAAATTAACTTGGAAGCTCATGATATTCTGAAAACTAAGCCTTCGTTTTCTGACGATGTTGGGGTTCTATTTATAACAGTTCCAGTCAGGACTTGACTTCTATTTACTAACTCCCTCGCACCGAGCGGATTGTAATGTCTGTGGTTACCGTCAGTGATATTTTGACAATATTACTTGCCTCGGACTTAGTTGACTGCTGACATTTCGATCGGGCGTTGTTGGTTTTGTTTGCACGTTAGATTAAGAATCTAATTCATAATCTCATTTCTTGCGGCTATGTATGAATATGGTAATGTGTCTAACATGTTCACTGTTCGTAACGATATTTCAGTGCACAATGATTAGAGGTATAAACGATGCAGGCCACTATCGGATGCTCATGCAAATATTGCAAAAACATAATTATTCATCATAATAATGAATTTAGTTTCTTCACTAGAAATCGACTTCTGTAAATCAAAACAACGTATATCCGTAAAATTTTCACGGGGGATAACGAGTAATGAATGAATACTGATCTGATTCTAAGAGTAACCGTGCGTGCATGTGTGCGTGCGTAAACGTGCAAGCACGTAAGAGTGCATAACGTAGAGATACGACTTATACCAATAGTAAGACAACTTAGCTGAAAATTTCGATTCAATTGTGCATTTCGTGATAAAAAGCATATAATTTGGTACACATATAGCCAAAAGCATTCCTAAATACATTCGATATTGAGCCATCATGAATTTCCGATATGTCGCCCACGGAAGCCACGTTTCTTCTTTGAGTAAAGTATTCCGTTTACTTTTTCATAGCTAATTCATAAACCAATACATTTACTGCAACCATTTACAATGGATTTGGTCTTGGTTTTACTTTTCATCCAGTACAATCTCAAGTGTAAGAGTAATGGTCAGCAAGATAAGATTGAAATGCTAATCATGGTCTCTTTTAGATACATCCCTACATTATTTTGCCTATCATTTTTAATGATAAAGAATTAAGGTTGTTATTATCACAGATGATAATCATGATGCTGATGATGGTAGTGATGCTGATGCTAATGATACTGATGATTGTGATGATGGTGGTGGCGATGGTAATGATATTGATGATAGTGATGGTGGGGGTGTCGATAACGATAGTGGTGATAATAGTAGTAGTGGTGGTGGTGGTGGTGGTTATTATGATCATAGAAATCACAAAAATGACACACATTGCACGTAATAAGGTTTCGTAAACTAGTCTGATATGGATGATATCGTTGTCAAATCATACATTTTTATAATGCATAATTCGAATTTTAGAATTTAGAATTTCCCTGAAGCTTCCTTCAATCTCACAACTCAAAATGACCGCAATGTGTTGGCTCAGATGCTGATTTCCACGCCAGAACTATCATCTACTGTGTGAATGTGGTAGGTCAAATACATCTGAGGGTTATTATAAACCCTTTTGGACATGCCTGCCAGATACATCCCAGTTCAGCTATATCTCCTGTAAATGTAAGAAGGCTTGTGTCAGGCAGCGCTAGAGCGAAAAAGCTGTCATAGACTGCACAGTCCTCTGTTACAGTGAGGAGGAATGCTAAATATACTTTCCTGCGATGGACCCTAGGTTTGGGTTGTTTTTGTTATTACCTCTTTTGAGTTTGGAATCGTGTCATTGCCACCATCTAGAAAAATGGTGGCTATCTTGGAATTCTAATGATTTGCATGTATTATCCAAATGACAATTCCCCAAAACTATATGTGGTAAATAAATTCAACAATTTTTCAAAATGGCTGTCATAAGCGATATTTTGTAAATTCATGATGACTCAATATCCAATTTTTTTAAGAATGCTTTCAGCTATTAGTGTACCAAATTATAAACTTTTATCACATAACAGACAATTATTTGGCTAAGCTGTCTCCCTAATATGGTACTACGATATTTGTATTTTCTTACTGATTTTTCTCTACCTTTTGTTCCCATGTCATTTCTTGAATGTTTCATTTTATTTTCTCTATTCTTTCAACAGTAAAAAAAAACTACTGGACCTCTTTTTCCTGCAATCCAATTTCCCTGAGATTTGGCATTTCTCAAATGCTTTAATGTTTTACGAAGGGATAAAAAATGTTTACCCAATATTTTTATATAAACACTAGTTGAAATCCGCTCTATATGTATATCGAACAGAAAGTAAGGATTCAGTTTGGTGTCATAGTTTCATTGAAAATTTTTTGATAACCCATAAAACCATTACCAAATTTTTCCCAAAACCTCTCACTTCGAAACATTCCCCTAGGTTTATTGAGTGTGTATGCCAAATTTTTACCAACTTTGATTCAGTTGCATTAATGTTTAAGTTTCAGTGACCAACAATGCTAGTTTTATTATAAAATAGCGAAGATAATTAGATAATGGAACACTAATTTCGATTCTTCAGACTGCATCAAATACAAAACAAAATTAGAAAACACTAGCGAATACAACGGAAATGTTTTCTGGATTTTGAATAAAATCAAAATATATTTGCATCCGAAAACGTAGCCGTGTAGGTACTGATCTATATCTTTACTTCATAAGGAATATGGCACTCCAGCCTTCTTAGACTGGATATTTAAAAAAAAATGATTTTGTCATCCTCTCCTACCATTAAAGTGGGTTGATGTTATGTGAGGGGACAAACTTCCGACATACAAACCGAGCCATGCATGATACTGTTACCACAACTCAGGATATGTTGATCAGGGACTAATTTATCGACTTGATAGTCATGTTCTGCAAGATAACTCAGTTAATGTATATCTAAACACGATTTCAATTGGCTAATCATCCACTAATCATACTATATGCGGAGATTTATTCACCAATCTTGTCGAATGCTAAGACTATCGACATTCAAGACTCACTTCTAAGAAATCTAATATGTGCTGAAACTACCTTCTTTAAGATTCATACACTCCTGGTTCGTATCCACGATTTCAGCATTAGCTGACACCATCATTCATGTTTCAAGTGCTTATTTCCATTGAACTTCTTTGTTCTTATCTTATTTTGGAAAATCAGTCACCGTCAGACATACTATGACTGACATCTGCACTTGTTAATTTGAAACAATTCAAACCATTATGAAACAAGCTTCTCTGTTCAAAACACAGACTACATACATATTCACCCCTTATCGCTTGGTTTCTTTAAGGATGCACGATTGATAAACGTTTAAATAAAAAACACTGTTTTTAGTATCCGAATAGATATTTTCGCTGGGTCGCAAAATAAACTCGGTTTGGTCCGACAGGCTACTATGAAGCAAGGAATTTATCTAATTATTATTGCTTTTTTTCCTTCATTTTTATTTCACTACTTTTTTTGCTTTTAAAAGTTTTCATCTTTTTTCTTTCAATTTCTTTTTCGTTTTCATTTCTGTTCTTCTTTCCAGTTTTGCAGGTTTTTCCTCATTTTCCTTTTATTTTCATTTTATTTTTTTCGTAGTATTTCTTCCCTTTTCTTCTTTTATTCCTGTTCTTTCAATCTTTTTTTTTTTTCATTTTCCTTCCATTTTTTTGTATTTTTTCTTTTTCAAGTTTTCTTTCTTGTTTTTATAGGTTTTCCCTCCCCTTTTCACCCTTTTTTCTTCCCCTTGTATTGGTTTTGATTCTTTCTCTTTCTTTTTTCTATTGGAATTGAGATTTGCTGTCACCTGATCCCCGAAGATGGCTACTTCAAATGGTGTTTATTTATCGCTTTTGTTACAACGTTATTGAGTTAATCGGATCGAACAGTGTCGAGTCTTCAAAAGGCAACTTCTTGGGGATTCCGGTACAGCAACGAAAAAGAAGGGCCTTGGACGAAATCGTTGTGAAATCGTGGATGGAATCTGACTTTTACCTTCGCTGGAACAAAATGGCAAATATGCTGTATAGACAGATATTTTTCGACCGAGAGAGAACCTCGATTTCAAAAGACTAAACGGTTGGATCGAAAATCCAAAAAAGTGCAGATAGCAAGCTTATATCTCGGATGGAAGTGACTCAGTCTTCTTTGTCCTCTCCGAGAAAGGGGGATATTGGCCCCGACTCAGCCAAATTCGGGTAAAACAGTGCAAGATTTGAGGCAAACCAATGTAATTCGGACTAAACCGTGTAATTTATTTTAGCAAATCAAGCCCTCTTCTCCCTCAACGATAGAGTTGTTGTGAGCCGTTCTTCGCTATCAAGCAGGACTGCTCAAATAAATATCTTTTTTCCCTTTGTCAATCTTAATTTCGTCTTCCGTTGATCAGAGTCAACGACTTCTAATTTCGCCTCCCACTGATTCAGAGGCTACGGAATGCACCAGTGTTATATTCTCCCTTATCTTTGCTCTGTCAGTCCCAATGTAGTCTCCAATCTACAGCAGCGCCTGAGTTCGATTCATCCAGTTACCATCCGACCTTATCTTGCTACATCGTTTCCATATTCGGTATTTTCAATTTTAACTGAATTGGATAGTTTGTTGCAGACCGCCAAACATCTTACGACCATGTCCACGCCCTGAAGATTTCACCGTTCAAGTAAAGGCTCGGTTGGTTTCTTAGCTACAAAAGCAGAAACGTTGAGTGATTGCAAAAGTCGAGATGAATTTGTTTTTCAGATTATCTTTTCGTTAGATTATTTCCTGTTCACTCATCACGGACATACTGTTGCTTATCCGTTCTTATCGAACAGAAGCAGTAACTAAACACTACGTCACATCGAAAATAATTTTACACTTCAGAAGAGGATATTTGAAAAGGAAAATGTTCCCATTCACAGATAAATGTAGAATGCAAAAAAAAAAGCGTTCATATATCAGGCCTCTGTGTTATTGTCTTTATCATAATTCATGACTTTCTTTTTGTTTGATTTTGGCACAGGTTACTTCCTCTTTGCATCAGAAAAATACAGTGTATTTGAAGGAGGAGGAGTCTTAGAAGTGGACGTACTCTTCGCCAGAGCCCTGCAGTGAGTTGATAACTTTTTATCCAGATCCTTTTGAATACAACCGATTGTGTCCTCGTTCAGTAGCTTTATCTGTAGCTCTTATTAATACTTTCAGAAACTTGTCACCTTTTAGAAATCCTGATTATCGTAAATTGCGGCGTATAAATCGACCTCAAGTTTTTTGATTCGAAATTCTGGTTTCGGCCTATACATGAGCATTTTACACCTGCCGTATAATCGATCCAAGTTTTTGAAAGATTTTTAGGTTTAGAAATTTTAACAATACGCCGTAATTTACGGTACTCATTGATAAATTAGTATATTTCTCACTGTTGAATAACAATACGCATTAATACCATGTGGATATCAAACATTTAGCAATGAGATTGATGACTAAAAGAGAAAACTTTTATTTGTTTTGGTGAGAGTTAAGCAAAACAAAGACAGCGTGTAGCCATTTGCCGCTGGTCCAAAATCAAACGAATAAGTACAGTCAATAATTGAATGATGCTGAAAACATCAAGCTTTAATCAATTTTATCACGACCCTAACTATATACAAACCATTTTTCGCTTTAAAACGATATTCATTTGTTTAATAGCCAGCCATACCTCTGAAGTATTTTGTTATGGATGTATAGTTATTTCTGTTAGACGTTTTTCCAATCTGTTATTGCTAAATCAATAAAACTGTTAGACGCCGTGGGATTTTCACGGTTATTTGATTTATACATGCAACTACTGCAATAGCTTTTTTTTAATTATCTGCTGAATGTAAAATAATGTATTTACATGCACGGGATAATTAAATATTTTTGATTCAGCTGGTTTCAATCTGAAAAAATAATAAGGAAGGTAACAATGAATACAGACATAAAACTTAAATCAGTAAATTTTCTCTACGTGTCTTCAAGAAGTATATGTTGGAATCATCATTTTGGCACTTTTTTTTTTACCTACATTAAATTTTGAATTCATTACCTCCTTATTTAAGATATTTTGCTAATATTCTGAATTTCATAATCATTTGAATATGAAGTAATAATCTGGATAAATATCTAGTAAGCATCCCACTCAGAGCAAAATGCTGCTGCAATTTTTCAAGTGAACAGTACCTTCCTTGAAAATCTGTATTCAAATCATGGTTTGTTTGTTTTTTTTCTGGGCTCGAACACAAACCACTGGTTCCGTTGGGAAGCACACAACTATTTCAGCCACGAATCAGATTCTGCTCTTAATATCATGGTATTCTGTAAACTTGGTATATTGGAAAACTGAAAGATACCATAAAGCACAGCAATGAAGAAAAGAACAGTATTAATACAAATCTGGTTAGTCACTCAATAGAGGCGTCATGTGATGCCATAGGTACAACATGCCGTGTTGGGGGTGATCAATTGAAAAAATTGATTAAGGGGTGATCAGTGAATGAGTTACTTCTCTTGCTTTTGTTGAGCATAGATCACTAAAAATAGGTCTGAATTTTCTAGAAAAAAATCAGATACAAACTAAGGGATTAATTTAGGATGAAGTTACATCGCAAATTGAATCCTGTCACCCCCCCCCCCCCACACACACACACGCGCTATAATCTTATTTAGGGGAGGGATTAAAAAACGTTTTTGAAGACATAATGAGGAGTGAATATTTAAATTTTAGGCCCTCTAGCTAAATTGGTGCGGCCTGTATGCATGATGCATACATAAACAAATATAGATAATTGTGGCTGTTTCAAAAAAATTAGCGTAATTCTATTAGTCGTATAATCAATTAATTTGTCAAATGATAATGACCGCTTTTTTATTTGATACAAGGTGTTTCCAAGTCACGAAAGAATTTAGAAATTTATTCCTAAACTAGCCAAATTGGTACCCATATATAGATTACGTTATTGATTTTTACACATAATCAGAATTTATCTCCATTTTGTAAATTTCATCTGAAAATAAATAATAAAAGATGGACAAAAGTTATTGTTCAAGCTCCAACTCCCACACTGACTTTTGGAACATCATGTACAGACAGTAGAACTATTTGCACCAAATGCGTCTCTTCGTTCTTAAAAATCAATGTACTTGACACAAATGTTATGTTTATTCGATGGAAGTGTCTTACACCGTAAATAGTATGACACATTCAAATTCTCTTTTTAATCCTCTATGATGCATTCTTATATCCTTTTCTTTTACTTCAGGATACCCACGAATAAAAGAAGGGTAAGATTTCAATTTTCTCTGTCACTAACGACAACTATTTCAATTATCTATTTATTATTATTTAGATTTCATTATTTTTAACAGAAATTCTATATTTTCGTTACTCTAAAAAAAAATTATTATCGCAACAGGCTGAAAACGGGTAGGTTTCAAGTTAGTTATTGTGAAAGGCCAAAGTAGTCAAAAAAAATCATCATCATCATCATCATCATCATCATCAGTTGGATCACATTTAATTAAGATATATTGGGAGATAGATAGATAGATAGATAGATAGATAGATAGATAGATAGATAGATAGATAGATAGATCTCAGATCGTTACTGAAGATGTGAGTGCGAACGCAGACCTCTATGAGATCTTCATTTTTTTTTTTTCCAATTTTCGAAAACTAACTTTCTAATAACATACCTTTCGGTCTCATTGATACATAGAATATCAATGGCGACATATGATATGGTTCCCGAGTTACGCAATCAGACATTTATTGAATTATTATAGAATTAATATAAGACCTCGACTCTGAAAACAGTGATCAAATATAGGAAGATCTTCGACTTTAAAAACGATGATCAAACATACAAATCATCACATGGTAACCATATCTTAGGAGTTATATCTTTCAATAAAGAAAAGCAATGCGAGGGTCTATAATTAACAGCTAATATTTTATAGCAGCTGTTAAGAATAACACAGACGATTATGTCCTCAAGTTATAATTCTTTTGGTATTTTCAAATATAATTTGTAATTGATTAATTAGATGAATACATACGCTTTAGTTAAATATCAGATACATTTTCAAACAGAATAAGGAGAAAGTAATCCACCGAGCTAAGCAAATTGTGATAACCTTGTTCATCAGACAATCATACAACATAAAAGTAACCCTCGTAAAACATTCTTGCAGATTGTCAATATTTGTTAAACTAGAAAATATGAATGATTCACCAGATTTACTACTTTTTTAATCAAAAAATGATTACGTACAAGTATGTTTATGCAATAAATAACAGACCTACTATTGGTAACGTAAATAGTAAACTTTTAAACAATAGTTTTTATAGCAAAAGAAGGCCATCCCTGATTTGATTGATACGTTGAGTTGGATGCAGAACTGTGTTGTCTGAATCGATCGATATTGCTGATCATTTCTCTATTGATCGATCTCAGCCGTCGATTTAATTCTCACTTGATCGTCAATGCGAGACTCGTGTTGCGCAATGAAAAATGAGGGCAAAGACGAAATAATCAATCACAACTCTTATGTTAATTATGCTTCCTTTTAATGGTTGAAAAACACAATCAGCTCTCTTTACAGAAGGAAAGAGAGAGATCATTTCTTTCAATGCTTCTTATATGTTTTCTTCTAGATTGCTTTTTTAGACATTGGCTCAAATCTGTGACAAGCGTACGGTTTGGTAAGTGGTACTTGACCTCTTATCATCAGTCTCAGTTAACCTTCTTCTTCACTACTATACTAAAGGTTTCTTTATCTTCGTATTTCTCTGGGTCTTTAGGGAATTCTTTTTTTTTTTTTTACTTTTCTTTCTTTCCAGTAAAATGTTCACCTACTTTCTTTCCTTTTTTCTACAAAATTGTCTTTCCTTTCTTTCTATGCCGTATTCCTCTCTCTTATTCTTGTCCATTGCAAAAGTTGCATTTCTTCGTTTGTTT
The DNA here is from genome assembly GCA_963457665.1 of Thysanoteuthis rhombus. Lineage (NCBI taxonomy): Eukaryota > Metazoa > Mollusca > Cephalopoda > Oegopsida > Thysanoteuthidae > Thysanoteuthis > Thysanoteuthis major. The sequence goes on along the minus strand of OY735199.1, from coordinate 68,281,447 downwards.
CTTTGCCTTTCCCTTTTTCCTTGTTGTCTTCGTGTCGAAATACTCGTAAAAGACTGACTCTCCACTTCTATCTAAAGCAAGTAACTCACAAGGATCTTCCGAGAATCGAATGTTGCATGAAAAATAACATCTATATATGCACGTTAGCCGACGGCCAAAAGGATCCAATTGTCCTTGCCGGAATTTGTAACCCAGCTGCTCCATTACCCCAACCATCAAGGCCCGAAATCCAACTTTTCTCGACGATGTTCGAAACCTAAATCCCTTAATCACTCGTGTATTCTCGAATTCATTAAGAATGTAAACAAAGAAAATGATAAATCCTCGACTTCGTCCTTGTCGTCAAATTGAATTCAGTTACATCCATGTTTGACGATGTAGGAATGAATAATGTTTCTAAAGTACGCTCCCAAGATTTGGTTACTTCCTTTGTCAAATTTCTAGGTCAACCACTTGACTCAGTTCCTTATTGTATCGAAATATCGATCGAAGCATTATTTAAAATCAGACCACTTCCGCCAACCATAATTTGGTCACCTATGATACCAAATAATTTTCTGTGTTTTGACACTATCGAGACCAGCTCCTTACTGTTTTAAAGATATCTTTCAGCCTTCAGAAATGCTACTGTTTACTTTTTCGGCTGACATCTAAATCTCTGTTCAGAAATATCATTTAGCTTCCTTTTAGACCGACTATTTGTCTTTAAACAATTCAACTTTATGAAGGATGTTTGAGCGTAAGGGGTCCCCAGACTCTAGAAGCTTCTTGATGTTCTTCAAAATTTTATTTTAGATGTTTTCCAGTTGACATAAAATATAAGTTCTTCAGAATCTAGATGTTTCTAGATGTTGTTTTGTTTTGTTTTGTTTTTTCATAGTATTTCAAATGTTTTCCAGTGGAAAACGCCGTTGATGTCATGAATAGAATTTATTCTGACCATATTTCTTCTTTGATGAAAAATTACTTAATTTCCCCAAGCTGTTTTAATGAGCCATCTAAATTGATATCTCGAAGGGGTAATCTTAATTCAGGGCTTCTCCAAGAAGTGTTTTGGGATCTCTCTGGGCGTAAATATAAAGTAACTATCTTTTTTTCAATTATCTCTGTATAGAAATGTACTCCTTCTGATTCTTATTTTCGTTTTTGTTTTGTTTTTTATTCTTTATTCTTTAAAATATATTCCAATATCAGATTCCTTAAAACTTATTAATGTATTGAAACTTTTGCCCATTTTTCAGGGTGGGGGGTCTTAATTTGTTTCTACGTTCAGTTACTGTTAGATTACAACTAAAGCCAAATATATAGTTTTAGTACCTATTGCTTTAATAATAATGGTTGAAGAGATGCTAAAAATTCTGTTTCATCAAAAAGGGTGGCGAAAGATTCTGCCTCATCGAAAGGGGTTGCGAAAATGTTTGCCTCATAGAAAATGGTAGCAAATAAAAGATTGAGAAATAATTGATAACAACAGAGCACTATGTACTGCTATTTAGACTACAGTTATCAACCTATATCTAAAATTAATTCGACCACTTGGAACTGGGATGTTTTGGTGTGATATTAGAGCAGGTTATAGTGGAATACCTCATCAGCCACACCAAGACAATCGTTGTTTTCACTGATTTCATCATCATCTACGAATTTTCTTTAATCACTATCCAATTAACTGCTAGTAAAAATGCTGTGAACAAAGAAATTTCTCGTAAAATATTTCATCAGCCGCCCAGAGGTGGATAATATATTAATACAAAGATAATTGCAGTTTTATACCATCAATTTCGAAGCAGTATATCTCAGCTTTGAATAAAAGTTATTAATCAAAATAAGAATATTCAGAATCTGCACATCTTGCCAACTATAAACAAGACCATTTATTTTAGAAGCTTAGAATTGGGCGGTCCTGGAATCGATGAATTCTTCAAAGATGTTTTGAGCAGCTGCTTGGTGGTTGAATACCTCTCCTTGCAAGAAGTGATCGAAATGCTTTAAAAAGTGGTAGTTGATCGGGGAGAAGTCTATTGATTAGCTGGGTGTGATAGTTTCGCTGCCTCGTTCGTTCAATTTCTACAGGGTCATTCACACAACAAGTCCAGCTTTTATGCTTTTTGATCAGGGTCATCTGCGCAACATGTCAAGCTTTTTTATTTTTTCAATTGCTACAAACGTCAAACAACTTTGAATGGTCAAATCTGGTTTGGAGAAAATCATTACATTTCAAAATATACATTTCTTCGGCCTTTTAATTCTCCTTGAGTATAATTTTGAATAATATTAGTTGTTTAATATGATGAAAAATCGTCAACCTTTATATATATATATATATATATATATATATATATATATATATATATATATATATATATATATATATATATATATATATATATTTGTATTGTGGAAGTGAAGTGATCCGACAGAATGTTGATGAAAATGACAATAGGAAGGTGAAAAGAAAAGCTTAAGACATAGGTGTTACATCTCAAAACTTTTCATCATCCCGTGGGCGTACTTCGATGCATTTCGATGGGGGCTAGCCATCTTTTTCAGAAAAAATATCTTCTGCTGTTCACAGAGATAAATTGCTGTTTACATGTTCGATGCTGAAAAAGAGAATGGGAATATTTCCATGCTTGTTTGTGAGAGCGGGTGGGGAAATGTTTGTATCTGTGTAGATGAGAGTGACATTTGATTTGAAATGAGATGGGTCTGTGAGAAGCAGGATCAGGAGTGTTTGTTTCATGTCTGTTTGGGAGTTGACTTGTCTTAAATAAGAAAGGCAGTGAACAGCTAAAATGGTGATTTCTCAGGGAAGGTGGGTTTTGTTATTTTTTTATCATAGGATGGAGCGGTGGTGTTTACCATTTAATGGATATGTGTTGGCATGTGTGGGGCTGGGTGGAAGTAGGTATGTTATTTTTATTCGATGATTTTGGTTTATGGTAGTTGAAATTTCTTTTACTCTTCTTAAAGTGTATGTGTGCTTGCACCTTCACCTTTCAATTGTCATTTTCATATATATATATATATATATATGTGTGTGTGTGTGTGTGTGTATGTGTGTGTGTGTGTGTGTGTGTATATGAAAAAAATGTTCTACTTTTCTTCCATTCTTCTTGCAGCATAGTAAGGTAGATATTGTTCAAAACTCTAACAGCACCGATGCGATTCCAAACAGTAATACCCCCAACCAATTGTCTGTGTCGAACACTTCCATAAACCTCGGAGCCGGGCTTGTTTCCGTTGATTACGAGACACGAGAAGGCAATGCCTCGTCCTACCGTGATTTTCAGCCAGTCAGTGGCACTCTGGTACGTATTCGAGAGTTTCAGTATTTACTTTGATCTATCTAATTGAAGGTAAGACATTTGTTTAATTTTCAAGTGACGTAAAAAACATTCAACAAGAAAAACAGTAAAGAAAATAATTTCTTTGAGTATTAATTATCTTTTTTACTTAGGTGTATGCATATCATGACTCTTACATTTGCAAATTAAAAATGAAAGTATCTTGTAACATCTGTTATATTTATTTTGCATTTACGAATCCATCTTTTAATCTCTATTTTTTGCAATTGTTTCAATCTACAGGTTTTCAGGGAAGATGAATACAGAAAACAAATTCCAATTAACATCACAACTGACGGTCCCACAACCAACACCGTAGATTTCTTTCTCATTCTGAAGAACCCATCTGGCAATGCCGGTTTGGGGGACCCGTCTGTGGCACACATTGTCATCATTGGTAGACACGGTAAGGATATTCATTTTTTGTCATCAAGGCAGTGCATGGATGATGGGAATCAATGAATTTTATAGGATTTTACCGGAAAATGTTTATTTATTATTGCAGTTATTTTATAGACATTGAAAACAGTTTTTTGTACTTACTTAAAACCAGACATCCGTTTGCTCAGGTAACAGTTGGAAAAAAGCAATATTAAAATAGAACGTCTTATCTTGGGCATAATGTTTGTTCAAGTTTTAATGTAAATGCAATTGGTGTTAATTAAACGTTTGTCACTTTATTTTACCTGTAGAAAAAAGACAGTTTATTGATAAAACAAGGTATGGCTATTGTCTAACCTAGGATAAAAGTGTGGTGTATCTTTCAGTGAAATAATCAAATTTATAACGGCCTGCTGAAAATTAACTTTTGCTAAAGAGTCATTCTGGTAGATTTCATCATTTTGGTCCGCTCCCAAGGATACTTGTCTTGGATAGTGCATAATTCAAAAAGCTTCCTTTGGAATTGATGATTTTATACGCTGCAATTCCATGACCACGAAAATGAAATTAACTAGTAAGCAAAAGCTCTTGAGAAAGACATGAATCCTAAATGTGCTTTGTATCAGTCAGGGCCTAAACATTTTTCACCAGTATGCAACCATGACTTAATATTTACAAACAAGTCTTTGCTTATAATTGGGAGTTCCTTAAAGTACGATGCACCTTTTTCCAATTTATAATAAGATGAAAAAATAGAAATCAAAACAATAAAATTAGTTCTTATTTTTCGTAGATGTTAAGTTATTCTTTTTAATTACATGAGAAATTAAATTACAGATTAAAAAAGGAATTTTTCGTCAAAAATTCATTAAATACAGAGGATTTTTTTGTTTTGATTGAGAGAAAGGAGTTATACAGCAATACATGTTCACTTTAGATATAAGATGTCGTCTGAATTGAAAATCTATCGTTGCTACGAATAAACCCAAACTCCAGATTCACGCCTACAAGAGTGTTTTCTATGCTTATCAAATTATATTCGGATTTTTTTCTAGTGAGATTTTCATATGATTTGGATTTTTAGGTGTACTTGAATATAGTGCTACAATGGTGCCGTGAAGCAACGACTTTCAAAACGTAAAAATAAAATATATTCATTGCCTTTAATTATTCCCATTATAGACTAATAAAAACTAGAAGAAATGATCTAAGAATTGTGGGGAGATACACAGATCAGGGAAAAGTAAAAGCTGTTTTGCAACAATAATCTGTACTGCCTAATATCTGTATATCATTTTGAGTGACTTGAGAAGTGAGCTTGCCAATTTCCAATCGATTTCACTCAATGTTCATGGTATTATATATGATATATAATAATTATATTTATAACTCTAATGAAACTGATTAACCAATCATTTGAAATAATGTGTTAAACTTTTTTTCAGAATTCATCTGAGACTGTTTTTTTTAATTTAAATTTTCAATTGCTTTGTCTATTATTGTATTTTATTATTTGTATGAACAGAGCCCGGGGAGTTCCTCTTCGAGTCTGCATTCTGTCATGCAGATATGAACAATGGAACTGTCACTGCAATTGTCCATAGAGAGGGAGGATTCGATGGTGTCGTGAGCGTCAAGTACCAAACTATGTAAGTGTAATTGGTTCGATTTTAAATCAATTTCCATTACACTTATTGTCCATAAGTACTTGAACAAAATAAACAAATTGATGTGAATAATTTGCGTTACTTTCAAGTACGAAAAATGAGATCCATCAAAATTTCTGTAAAACAAGTTTTGACAACAAAAAAAGTCCTACCTTTTTGTCTTGTTTGTTTTTTTCCATGCATTAAAATCATACCGCCATCTTCATTGTTTTTTAACATTACGTTTCGTAGCCTTCTCTGGCATTCCCCAGATGAAAGCCTTGGCTTTCGTCCAATTTTCCTTTTCCCGATTCTGTATAACTATAGAATAATGACACTACTTCATCAGATAACCTAAAACAGCATTAGTCACGAAATGTTGATTTGTTTTTTCTTGCTACAAGATATGAGGATTGTATCAGACTCAGTGACGTGTTATCTATCATCTGGACCCTTAGGCTGAGCTTTAGTAAAACTCCATCAGACTTTGTCTTCCTTTGCCCCACCCTTCGTTGAGTAAAATAAAGTGATGTTGTCTCGTTAAATAACCTACACCGTTGTACATTGTATAATGCACTATATGTACGATATCAAAGTTATATGGCTTATTTACAAAATCCAAAATACTCACGTTCACACTCAATTGAATCCCGTTTAAGTGGAATCATTTACTTTGAAATGTTAAAAATAGAATTCTCAACGCAACTGAAAATATTGCTATGTTAGCATAGACAAAGTTTGATGAGATGAAATTTCTCGTCAGATTTTTTGTAATAAATGCACATAAAGCATGATTTCAAATGATGATGTTGATCTAAATAGATACGTTTCCATGCCCAGAGAATATGTTGGGACTAATTTTCATCACCTGCTATATTGAGATAACCTGATAATGTTTCACAAAGATTCCTGTGGAGGAAATGGATTTAAGTTTATTAAGATGGCCTATTCCCCCAAAGAGAGCGTATTTACCAGAGAAAACGAATTTTGCTCTGAATAAAATCAATTATAACGTTTCCATTATTGTCCGATTACTAGAGATGGATTTGTTCATATGATACCAATTGGTGGTGTTCATTTTTCCCCTTTCTTGCAAACAAATCTTTTATCTGATCTATGATTTTTCCGTTTTGGAGATAAGGACTTTCATAAAGTCTTAATTCATAAAGTCAAAACGCAACATTTCCTGTATATTATTATAAATTTGAATTTAATTCGATGCTGGTTGTCAATTTTGCTTCTGATAATTCACTTTTTTATATTTTTTAGGGACGGAACTGCGTTAGGCGGTAGTGAACTTGGAATTGGTGCTGACTATATTGTTACTAAAGACACGCTAACCTTTGCAGATGGTGAAATAACCAAAGCTATAACCATAGATATTAACCCTGACGTAAAGGTGAGATTCTTTTTCTCTAATTGGCTTAACTCTGTGACAGACATGTACAATGTACCCTATCTCTGTTGGCAAAATGCAAACTTTTCAAAACAGAAAAAATCAATTTCATAAGTTAATTTTTTAAGTCAAAAAACATATATATATATATATATATATATATATATATACATATATATATATATATATATATATATATATATAAATATATATATATATGTATATGTATATGTATATATATATATATATATATATATATATATATATATATATATATATATATGTATGTATGTATGTATGTATGTATGTATGTATAATATCATTAAACAGAAAAATGTTTGCCACTAAGATTATCAAGTTCGAGGCTTTCTTTTACTCTTACTACAAGTCTATCAGTTGAAACACTGCTTTAAACGCCATGTTTTATGGCTCTATGAAAGGGGGCCTTAGCTTTGAAAACAAAATTAGAGGTATTCAATGTTCAAAAGGTATTCTTATCAATAATCATGATTTTTCTGACTTCCCTCCTCACTTTTCTTATATCATAGTACTAGAATATCGCTGTGTTATCAGGTCTATTTGTATCTCACAGTCTCATATTTAAATTAGGCATCTGTTTCCTTATCTTGCAAAAGCGCTCTTTTCATATTATCTGTCATAATCCTGGATCCAATACTTCTAGCACAGAATACGATGAATTATTACTAAATATATATGTAATAATAGTGCTTGTGTCGCAACATAACTAGTGGTTTACTTTTCAAGTTACAGAATCAATACTTTACGTATCGTATATAGAATCTTTCCTCCAGAGCTATCAGAATTTATCTTCTGCTTTTCTTAATACTTTTTTATAAGTGTAAATGTTTATTTCATCACAATTCCTTTCTGCTGATGGTAGCCAAGTGACATAGAGTCGTCTGCAATGTCAAAAATATTTTCATTACATTTGCGATGTTAGTTAGTATTTCAAAGTGTGCAACTATGCAATCGTGCCGGTTCAATGAGATGCAGACTTGAAGATGGAAGGTAAGATGAAATAACAACATGAGACCAGTTATGACGTGTAAGCAAAATACAGCATGAAGTATGTTGTATACGAACATTACATTCTTTAATACAGTTTGCCTACTGAGGAAAATATCTTGATCGATATATCATGTGTTCTTTGTTTCAGCTTACGAATAGGATGTAAGTCTATTGAACTCGGATTATGCTTTACGGGATTCATACGTGTTGCTTGCGTATAAAAATACAATCAGATATGCATTTAATGCTTCGATCTAATTTTAGAATTGAACTTATCACTCGGTTGGGTTACTAAGGCTGGCGTCACCCAGTGCATTAACTCATGGTGCTATCTGCATGAAACTACATCCGTATCAGACCATACAGAATCCTTAGTAATGTTTTTGTATTGATGTTAATAGGTAATTGCAATTCCTGTGTATTGATGAATGCAGTGACAATAGTACTGACATAACCAACCAGCAAAATTGAAATGACATTTTTTAATGAAATACCATACACACAACATGAATGTATCTACATCAATATATTTTTATGTGATTAAAGGCGAAAATTCCATCTGAAAATAATAGAATTCGAAGTAAAAACGTTCAAGAAATTTATCAAAATTACGTTCATTTTGACCTTAAATTTTTACGTTAAAATGTTGTTATATATATAAATTATCTATCAATTTTGTCAGAGATAAAATGTGATAAATATAGTTTTAAATTGCTTAAATGTAATATTTCTTAGATTTCATAAGAATACAAATGCTAGAATGATTTTGTGAAGTCTTCCAATGTTGAACAACAATAATATTAGTTACAGTAATAACTGAAGGGAAGCTTTTTTTTTTTTTTTAAATAGTACCTTTTAATTATTACTTTATTCTCAAAAATGTTGTTAATATAGTTTCACATACTAATTCCGAGTATAGTATAGCTAAACAGTAGGAAATTTGACAAAATCAATTACAATAAAAACATCAGCAGTCAAGAAAACAAAAGCGTGTAGAGCTGAAATACTCCATTAATAATTATCGGCAGTAATTTTGGTGTCATCATCTCCAATGGTATCACCTACACCCACAAGTGACGCCACTGTTTTAACTTTATAAAGAATATAAATCTGATAATTACAACTGAACAAAAAAGAGCGATAATGCTTCCGAAGTTATGATATTTTGAAATATGTCGGTTCATAGCGATACATTTGCGATTCTGTTTTTGTTTGATTACTCAGATTCTGAATCTTCATAGTATCAATTGGATAATTATTTCAAACGACCAAATTCTGTTAAAATATCTTAGTTTCTTAGTGAGCTTAAACCCTACTACGATCTTTTTTGTTTTTAACAGCTCTTTTGCTTTTTGATAGATGAGTATTGAATTCTTGGGATTGATCTCATCAGACGTCAGTTTCTGTGATAAAATGTGGTGGAATTGAGCAGTTAATCATTTACTTTACGTAGATGAACAAATGAAACTGGCCCTGATAATTAGGCAATCAGAAAATTGCTTCCATCTTGGGCGTAGAAAAGGGGCATTGTACAGTTTTGAATAAATCTATTCAGATACGAGAAACTGTAAAGGTATTATTACTACTGATCAGCTTACAAACACAAATGTTTGCAGGGTGATTTGCAAGTGCTGGATGAAATTGGCTCATAATAATACATACTTTATTTAATGTGTATAAGAAGGAGAAATTGAAAAATGCCAGAGAAAAATTTGCCAAAATGCTTGATTTTCGAATCGAGCATATTCTCAGGCATGTCACTGACTTCATTAAACAACTCAGTAATTTTAAAATAACGACGGAAGGAGAACGCAGTAAAAGTGAGGGCGGGGCTCGTTACACGAATGATTTCCCACGAGTAATCTTCTAGATATAAGCTAGGGATTACGTATCATAATTATGACTGCAAGGCATATCCGTCACTGAAAACTATTTCAACTATTGCAACAGAGTGTGACCTATTAAGTGCTAAGATTTAACACAAATGAGTATAAAATAAAAATGGTCTCGTCAGGAAGTAAATGTTATGAGTATTAAGGTGTTTAGAAGAGATGAATTTTCAAAAGTCATTCGAACATAATTTACAATTGTTACCTTTGTATTGAAATACAGGATCATTAATTTCAGTTCTGAAATACACAATATATATATGTGTGTGTGTGTGTGTGTGTGTTTGTGTGTGTGTGTGTGTGTGTGTTTGTGTGTGTGTGTACGTGCGTGTGCGTATGTGTGTGTGCACGTGGCGAATCCTTTATTTCATCATATATATATATATATATATATATATATATATGTATAACGGCCGCTGACTAACTCAGGACGCCCAAATAGTCATTGGTTCTCCTCAGTCACAAATTATCAAAAAGTCGCTTTTACTTCAATATTGCTCCTCTAGCTTGTAAAAGGTATTAACTCTCCAGTATTAACTTTCATATGTTATATTTGGTTCAACACTTGGCAGCCATGTTGCTTTCAAAATTAGCTATACCCTTTTTAGAAGAAAAAATGACCAAGAAACAATTCATCATTAATTAAAAAAATATGAAATAACCGGCCAACACATTCAAACAAGGAAATAAATTGCACGAATTAGTAAATTCAAGGAATTATTAGATGGTCGCTTCTACTTTGGCATAGCTTCTCCAAGTCGCAAAAAGCATTCTTTCCTCAATGGTGACTTTCACGTATAATCTTTTGGTTCAAGCCTCGGCGACTAGAATTAATGTTTTCTAAAAGAGCCATACCTTTTTTAGTCGTATCAGAAAAAAATGAATTTGTTCAATTCATAATTAGCTAACGAACATATGAATTAATCAAGTAGCTAAAACAAATGAGTACATCGTATAACTAAGCAAACCAAACAGAAAATATTTCATGGTTGCTGCTACTGCAAAAGGCATACTTTCCCCTGCAATAATTTCCAATATTTTGGTTTAACATTCGGCTGCCATGTTTCTTTCTGAAAGGGTGATAACTCTTTTTATATGCAGCAGGAAGAATTTAGATACCAATAATCCATAAGTAAATAAGAAACGCAAAATAACCAATCAGCAAAATTAAACGAAGGAATGAATCGCACAAATAACTGGTCTGGTTAGACATCCAGTTGAAACCACCACGTGACCAACGTCTTTTGACAGCATTTTTAGTGATCAATGAAAAAATTGGAAAAAGGAGTGGTCAATGAATGAGTTACATCTCTTGCCTTTTGCTGGAATGCTAAAAAGTTCGAATTTTCGAGAAACAGGTGTGCATGCCGCCAGACACAAATTAAGGCGTCAATTCAGCATAAATTTGTGTAGGTTCAAGAATCTTACAAGTGAAGAGAGTGATATTAATAATATTAGCAGTAATGGTAGTCCAGTGTAGAAGTAATAAATTGTAGTAGTCAATAGGGAGCAAAGAAGTCAACGTGTTGAGTTTGCCGCCAAATGCGTAACATCACAAAGAAGAATGAGGGAAGAAATCGGAAGTTGTTTGTCAGCCATGTTTGATCATGTTTGTAACTCTAGTTTTCATATATATATACTTCCATGAAAACACATACATGTACACATATATATTGGTCGAACAATTTAACACACACTATATATATATCTCGGCTTTTCCCCAGGAAATTTCACAGATCCATTGAAAGTCATAATTTCATTCTTTTAAGAATATGTATTTCATTTTCTAATCTAAAAACTTATGCTTTTCAATATTTCTGCAAGTGCTACTATAATTAATTGTCTTATATTCTCTTTTTTCTTTCCTTTTTTTACCGTAAATTAAAACTTGTTTCAATAACTGTTCTTCTGATAATGGCTAACTTGATACTTTTTCAGACGTGCAAGAACTTTATCCTTGTACTGAGCAACCCAGACAACGGTGCAAGAATTGGAGAAAGAAGTGCTGTGGTTTGCTTCATGAATAACGGTTAGCCAATCCTTAACTCTTTGTAATTTTCATATTCAGATTTGTTTGTAATTACGTTTTCACAATGTTGTCTTTTTGTAAACTTAAGCAAACTTTTAGAAGTTTCTGCTTACCACTTTTGTTGGTTTCTATCTTCTATTAGAATGGGGAAACTTCCCTTGCAAATAAGACTTCCTCCAAAGGCTATCATAATTATTATTATCATTATTATTATTATTATTATTATTATTATTGTTGTTGTTGTTGTTGTTGTTTTTGTTGTTGTTGTTGTTATTGTTATTATCACGGCTGATTTAAATTCTTCGAGTCTGAAATGGTTAATTTAGTAAAATATAACCAGTGAGACATCATACTTGAATCTGATGTGGATTATTTTTCATTGTTACCGCGTGGAGTCTCCCTCCACCAACCCTTTCATTATTATCTGAAATCTTTGGTCAAAGTTACAACCAATAGATTAATATCTCTAAAATTATGCAAAATTGTAGTATCTGCATCGTTGTTCCCGGGACTCAAGGTGCAAAACACGACAGAGAAGATAAAGGTGAAGAAGACGAAGAGAAGAGCCATGTATGGAAACAAAAAGCTTCTCGGATGAAATAATCACTTGTTGTCGAAACCGATACGGTAACAATGAAAAAAATCCACATACAATTAGGTACAAGTAACGTGCACATGAAAGAATTATGCTGGGCCTCACATGGAGAGACCACAAGACAGCACAGTACATCAAGGAAAAGACAAGAGTCAGGGACATCATAGAATCCATTAAAAATCTCAAATGGCGGTGGACTGGCCATGTTGCAAGAATGGCAGACAACTCACGACATGGATCCCCCGAGATCACATGCGCAACCGAGGCCGGCAGAATATTAGATAGAGAGACGAGCTAGACAAGTTCAGGAAGTACTGACTCCGCGACGCCCATGATAGAGAAGTGTGGCGAATCCTGGGGAAGGTCTATGTCCAACGACGGACGTTAAAAGACTGATAATGATGATGATGATCCCTATGATGATGCACGATTCGGGTCCATACGTTGTATTGAATGCCGTGGTTCATTCCACGTTCCTTGGACAATTTCAGATGAGATACGAAGAATCTACTGAAGAGAGAAGAATGTACAAGACAAGTGAAAAAAAAGAACAATTATTGGAGAATAAAGACTTTTAAGTAGAAAAATAGTCGCTTTGTTCAGTCTTCTCTCGCTTGACGCATCTGGAATCTTTTATTTCAAGACGTGGACAGTTCAAAAAGTTCCGGGAGGTTTTATAGGTTCACTGTGAAAAAATATCTGCTTATTTTTAAAACTTGAATTTCTGGACAAGAAAATGCTCAACCGAAATATCTGATGTGCACATTCACTATTGCAGACTAATAGCACTTTGTCTTCTTTTGACAACTTTGTTCTTTCCTTTTCTGTCTGCTAACCATGTGGTTATGTCATCCATTTCCTTCTGTCAGACCGACATTGTTACGTCCTCTACTTTTCAGCTACGTAGAGACGAAACTGTTGGTAGCCTGCGAGTGTTCCCTGGCTCTCTCAGAGGGGAAAGCTTAAACGCTCCTATTTATAACCTGATATTTCTGCCCTGTCAACTCAAATTAAAATGATATCTTACATTTTCTGACTTTACATTCCCAAAGCTAAATGGGTCCTTCTTATCATCGACTGAAAAGATCCCACCCAAATCGAATAGGAAGCTTAGCTTCCGCAAAGTGAGCATTCAGGCAAGATACAGTCACAAAGGCGGATCAAATTTCACCATTCTGCCAGGGAAACACGCATGTACTTGCTTTTCGCTACAATTAACTCAGCATTCACAGAAAGAAGCTTACGAAGTTTGTCAGGCCAAATAGTATAAAGAATATGACGCAAAACACTTGTAGTACTTGAAACGGTTGGTTTGGGATGATGGACACTTGTACAATGTCTCTATGAAGCCATTGTGCAGTTTACACTATTAAGAAATTTTCATCTATATTAGATATAAGTATAAGACATTGATGCAAATAAAATCATTTTCTTTCAAGATATAGCATATTTAACGATAAAAATATTAGCCCTAAAGTTCAACAGAAACAAAAAAATACTTTTTTCCAAATGATTCGTAGTTTGAAATTGGCGCCGGTACTGGAGATATAGGAAAGTCAAAGGGTGATGTACGAAGAGAATTATGAGAAGTATGAACTTGGAGGCAAGGATGAAACAAAGTGAAAAGAACACATACAAGTATTTTGGTTAGACAAATAAGACGTACGTTTAATACAAGGGCATAAATGACGAATGAAGATGAAGTACATATAAGGATAACATAAATCTGATCGATCGTGTGAAGAGATGAGAAGAGAAGAGATAGCGAAAGATGGGAGCTTTCTTGTCATTGACAGTACTTGCGTCGGAGCCGGGGTGGAGTTGTCTTGGTTCAGTGTGCGAGCCATACAGCCAAGTTATGTGCAAGTTATGTGGGTTATTCTCTGACGCTGATGGACTCTCGATGGATAGACCATAAAAGACAGAGAACTCGGAGTTTTATTCATGCGTCTTTCCCCGAAGTAAGGAAATTTAGGAAAGATTATCGTGACTATCGGATAGTAAAAAGCCTGGCCATTTCAATCACGAGAGTGAGAGGTGTATAAGCGTTTGTATCAAGTGGTGAAGACACGGTGGCGTTGAAGTGTAGCTGTACGTATGTGTGATGCTTCGACATCGGTGAAGTGAAATGGGCAAAGTTAGCACAGAGATAGATCACAGTGGGAAATGTCCAAGATCGGATCGGCAGGGGGGGGTCGGCGAAATGATTACGATCTTAGAGAGAAGGAAAGAGAGAGAGAGGGGCCAGCAACAAGTGCCGGGGCCAGAGGCACGACCAACTAGGGGTGCTAGCGCCAATGAGCATTGGACCATGTGCGTCCGGGGGTTTTATAGGGGTCGGAGGAGGAAGTGACGTTTTCGATAGCTAGCTAAAAGGAGAGTCTGTATTTAATTCCTAACTAAAAGAATAGGGGGCGCTACAGTATATTCCTCACATTTATTTCTGGTTGGCGATCCTAGAAGTGTAAATATATATTTATTCATACTTTATCGTATTCCGTCTGCAACATGGATTGTTATTTTAGAAAATATTTGTATTAAAATAAGTTATTGTTCATCTTTAGTAACATAACAATGGTTACTCTTCTCGATTGGTTTCCAGTCATTACAGAACAAAAACATTATTCGGGTATTTGTGATTCCATACTTTTCGAATGGTCCTGTTTTTATGAAACATTTCGCGACTAATTTTTGTACTTTCAATCGACCTTCCTCTCCTCGGGAAAAGTGTCAGTTTCAAAAAAAGTGGATTTTGTGTTCAGGGAAAAATCAACTTCAGGAATATTGTGTGAATCACTTTCAAAAGCAGGCTGCCATATGGTGGTCAATCATGCACAGGAACGATCCCGTGTAATATTGAGTTAGAAATCGATTTTTACTGAACAATACCACAGAGATCAGTTAGCTAGAAAACAATTAAGAATTGAAAATAAGCTTTTTAGGTAACAAAGTAAAATGAAAATACATACTGAAATTTGTTTCCGTTGACCTTAATATCCATCCACCATTGTCTTGAATGCAAAGATTTTCGTAATATATTGATGGGGAAAAGTGTGCTAACATCTTGGCCACGCCGCTTCAAGAACGTGTCTCTTAAATTTGTCTTGCCTGTGAGGACACGGTAAAGTTTTCTTACATTAAAGTGCCTCGTTTTCGAAATGATTTTTGTGTAAGGTTAATAAATGTTACCAATCTTATAACTCAAGAACAAGTATAGGATGAATATGGTGAATTCAAATACGTATTAAATCTTTGCACTCAAGATTATGGATATTATGACCCCTCCACTTCGAATGTTGGCGCCATACAAACTTCCTTTCATTACTCCCTCTGTTTGACCTTCTTCAGTTGTATGGTAAGTTTATTATTGTAAACTAAATGCTGTATTTTTGTAAATTTGTTTTCCTTATATTTAACTCTCATACAAAAGAGAAGTTATTAGGAGTCAAATCTAATTGCCAAATGTTTAATGTTCCTCAAAAGAAAGATATCTTTTTATTTAAAAAAAAAAAAGTATTTGGGTAAATGATGAGTTAATTGATAATGACTTTGAACATCGATATGAATTTTATGGCTTATCGATGCCTATTAGAAAAGCTTTGTAGATGTTAGTAGAATTCAATTAGTGTTTTTCTGAATCAAAGATTTTTCAAAGACATTGGATACTGAGGTGAACTACAACTGTATCTAACAGGAGTCAACTCCCAGAGCTATTTGGGAACTAAATTGAGTAAGAAAGTTAATGTTTGACAATTTTCTTCATGTAAAGATTCTATGATATTCACTTACTGATTCGGTCATATTCGCTTATATTCTGTGACTTTTCAATGATATTAAACAAGTTGTTTCCACTTTTTCCAGATGAATTGGCACATCATTTAGGAGAGGCGATTGAAGATGAAGAGGATGAAACATTGTCTTGGTTAGAACAGTTCACTGCGTATGTGTAATTTTACTTATTCGTTTGTATTACAGCATAATTACTGCATACATATTAATTCCAATGACTCAAACAAAAATATTCATTAAAAAATAGAATATTTTCAAAAAAATTCAATATAATATATTCTCACGAACAAGTCCAACCGAAAGTTTATTTTTGACATTATTTCTTGTAGAGCCATGGAAGTTGGAGGTAGTTCCGAACCGAGCGTCAAAGCAGAACTTGTGTGGTACGATTATTTTCTCCACTTTCTTACCTTCGTATGGAAAGTACTTTTCGCCGCCATTCCACCAACGTAAGTAAAAGCAGTCACTACTACTACTACTACTACTAATAATAATAATAATAATAATAATAATAATAATAATAATACTTCCTCTATACCAAATCTTTAAATAAAATGCATAAAGCATATATCAAACTGCTAAGAATGTGCTGACTTGCAGAATAAAACTGCTGCTGTCTGATTTTTATACTGTAATATATATATATATATATATATATATATATATATATATATATATATATATATATATATATCATTTGCTTTCATTTCCGTTGCACAAAAATGAAATCAAATAATATATAACATTTTATAAGCATACAATGTAAAAAATATTACGTTTTCACAAATTCGTATGTAAACTGTAAAATATAGTAAAAACAAAAAGTCTCTTTCTTGGGTTTATTTGGAATATTTATTCGAACATGAATTTTCTCTTCATTTGAGTACATGCATTGTTCTTTAAAGATTTTTTTCTTTGCTTGAAATGATTTTGCTTACTTTCGACAAGATAATAGTATATTTTATCGATTTGAAAATAAAAACTTTCTATGATATAATGTAAAAAGTATTAAGTCGATTCTAACAAGATATTATAAGTGTTGTGAATAGAGACAAACTTTCAATTGTATCATTATAATTGATAATTTTTATAAAATGTTTTCAAGTATATTAGATCTTGCATTTTAGATTTAAATCTTATTTTATTATCTCATAAGATGATTCTGATTGACATTTTTTTAGCTCAGGAGATCGGATAGTTGAAAATAAGCAAAGCTCTGGCTGGTTGGGATACTGTCTCTGATTTAAAAAAAAACAAATTTTCTTGTATTTCTTGTTACAGATCGTATGGCAACGGTTGGGTTACGTTTGTCTGTTCATTGTCAGTAATTGGATTCTTAACTGCATTTGTTGAACAGGTAAGGAACACCATATAAAATATGATTTATTCAATTTTCTGCCATCTAACAATAATTGAAAAAATGTGCCTATGTAGATGTGTGTATGCACTTCGATTACTCGACAATTGGCCAATGTACGAAGTTGACAGTCACCGGATATATTAGTCAAAAAACTTGTTTGAAGTTGTTTGGATGATCAGTTCTCGAGAAATCTGATTAAAGTAAATTAAAAAGTTCAGATCAAAGAATTTTTATCTAAAATTATAGATCTAAATTTAGATACCAAATATCCTGTTGGCAATAGATCTAAACTTGGATAAAAAGTATCTAAATTGGCGACGCTGAAGAGAAGTAATATATACTTAGAAGACGTAGTTTTGTACAACAGACGGGAAATTATTTCACTTGATTTCGATGGTAGGCTGCTCCAGACACCCAATAAAACCTGACTCCTTCCACACATGCTCATCTGGAACGGCCACTGCCCTTGTCAAGGAAATTGAGGAATTGAGAAAAGTAATGGCCATAAATTGTGTCTCGATTTGAAGTCAGCGAAACCTTCCAGATTGGAAATCTCTGAATTGATTTATATCCACCTCCAAGAGTTGCAGAGTTATTTCGTAGGAATCGAAAACAAGAATTGTTTAGTCTAGGAAATAAAATGTCTACTTTAACTCAATTACTGTAAATATGATTGTAATAAAGCAAAGAAACCAAATGAAAATTGAAGAGTTACGACAAAAGCTCACTATTGTTCATCTAATGTCATCGCTTTTCTCAAAGATCATCAGGTACACTCATCCCAGATATCAAATAATCACATGTAAGATTAGTTTACTTTTATATTTTTGTGTCTTGGGGTTGTCTCCTGTTGACCTCTGCGTGGACTTGGCGACCTCTCGTTGAGCCTTGCACATGCGCGTTTCGTCAAACCGCCTTTTCAGAATCTCTTCCTGATCAATGGATTATCGTCATCATCATTTTAGCTTCCACCGTTGGATATAGACCTTCCCTAGGATTAGGCAGACCTCTCTATCATGAGTGTGGCAGAGCCAGTATTTCCTAAACTTGTCTAGTTCGTCACACCATCTTATTTTGTGTCGGTCACAGTTTCGCATATGATCTCTGAGAATCCATGTTGTGAACCATGATTGTCTAACATTCTTGCAAAGGGACCAGCCCATTGCCATGTGAGTTTTTTAATGTATTCTATGATATCTCTGACACCTGTTGTTTCTCTAATGTAATATGCCACCTTGTGATCTCCCAATGTGAGGTTGAGCATGATTCTCTCCTGTGCACATTGCATGGTTCTCAGTTCTATTTAGATTATCTGTTTTAGCTCTAGAGATGACTATCGGAAGGATGCATAACTTGTCAATCCTTCTTTTAAGGAGTGATAGGATTTTACTGTTGAAGGTTGAGCTTGCTCTACCGAAAGGGTGCCAACCTGGTATGATTCATTGGTTGATTTCTTCTTTTAATGATTTCATGGAGATTCGCTATCTTAAGTAGATGCTATGATCTACTTTCAACAGCTCTGCATTTTCGATTTTGATCGTTGAGTCTTCGTCCTCAAGGTGTTTATTGTACATGATATTTTTTTTTTAACTGAAGTTCATGTGGAGGCCAACTTTCTTGCTTTCTTCATTCAGTTGGTCAGACATAATTTGGAGATCATGAAAATTCTCATAAAAAAGGACGACGTCGTCAGCAAATCTGAGGTTACTGACGTATTCGCCGTTTATTCTGATTCCTTTATTTTCCTGATCTAGGTTTCGGAAGATCATCTCGAGGCAGGCTGGGAAGAGTTTGAGTGAGCTGGTATCACTTTGTTCACTATTTTTTATGTATCCTGATGAAGGGACATCTGTGCCAGTAGATACTTTGCAATACTCAGACATATACGGGCTCTACGTCTTGTACCTGTCAAAATGTCACTTGCTGTAACATTTGTTTGAACAGATTTCCAGTGAATGGTTCACACAAGCTATTCATGTTGATACTCGATCTGCTGAGCGAATTATTTGGGCGAAGAATGTGGGCAGATTCTTCTAGCTATCTTATTTGCAATTGCTTTATCACTGTCCCGTCAAGCGATTCCTGTATCCATCTGTTGTGAACAGACTTGACAAATTCACAGACTGATGATCAAATGATAGCTCAAAAATTTGCTAAATTATATTATTCTCCACTGCGGGTATCAAAAAGATTTACAAAAAATATGATGTAGGTAAAAATCAAGTACAACTGAGATCAACCATTGACCATGATAACAATATGAAAACTCAAGTCTTAACATCAAACAAATACATTGCAGAACATCCAATGAGCACAAATCTAATTTGGTTACTAGGATTAAACTTGTACCATCCCAAGAAGTATAACAGGTGGCTAAGTGTCATTTCGAAAAATATCACAGCATTTAAAATGTCCCTATTATTTGTCAGTTCTATTGCTCTGTGGTCAGATTCTTGAATGTTTTGTCTTTATCTTTCATCAGCTTGGTAATTTGCTGGGATGTGTTGTTGGTCTGAAACAGAGTGTAACAGGGATTACAATCATTGCTTTGGGTACCAGTCTACCTGACACGTTCGCCAGTCGCACCGCGGCGAAACATGATTCTACAGCCGATGCTGCCATCGGAAATATTACTGGTCAGTACTTGCCTTTTTTTCTTTTCCATTTTTTGTACTGCATTTAGTAACGTCTATGGCGCACTTGAAATGACTAAAAAGAAAGAAGTTTTATTATACTTGCAACTGAGTATTGAATGCGCTAAAATCACTATTTGAATTATATTTGCTGACAAAGGGTTGCATACCAGCGTGATATATATTTATATAATCAATAGAAGTGACATGAACAACAAGTCACGTCTGTTGTTATATTTACTCATCCCTCGTCGTTGAATATGTTTTGGGGGAGTTGGAGGGAGTAACCTATGTAATCCCAGCATTTCAGAAAGATTATATGATGTATAGTATAAAATAACATCCATATGCAATACATTATGATAATATCCTATATGAAATAACTAATTACATTTAGTATGGCATGAGCTAAATATCAAAATCATGGCTGAAAGGGAGATGATGTTTGACAACACTGCTGGGGTACCATGTTAATATAACAGTTTAAACTGTTTTGAAATCCCCGAGGCTGTAACATTCAAAACAATTGATGATCCAAAGAAGAGAAACTTTACACATAATACCATGATATCGAAGTATGTGTAAAACATAACAAAACACTGAAGAAAACTTAGAATGGAAATCAGATCATTGTTATCGGGGTGGGTGCGGATGCAGACTCCACACAAATATTTTTTGTCCCCACCCCAAAAAAGAATATTTGCTAAAATATGCCCAGAGGTTCCAATGGTACACACGGAAAATTTACGGGGAAACGATGTGTGGTTTCTGGGTTACGCTATCAGATTACTACTACTACTACTACTACTACTACTACTACTACTATTATTATTATTATTATTATTATTATTATTATTATTATTATTATTATTATTATTATTATCTGTGCTGTGTTTGATTATTTTTACTACTATTATTACTATTATTATAAATTCTTCTTACAGGAAGTAACAGCGTAAACGTGTTTCTGGGCCTTGGTTTACCATGGGTCATTTGCAGCATGTATTACTTATATAAAGGAGTACCGTACTACGTGGCTGCACACAGCTTAGCATCTAGCGTCACATTATTCACAATCTGTGGCCTCACTTGTATATTCCTATTAGTATTCAGGAGAATTGTAAGTATTGTTATCACTATAATAATTATTATCATCATTTATTTTCTCTTTCATTTCTATTTGCTTTATAGAGTCACATTGGAGAACCATGAGATATTCATGTCGGTCTTGTGTGATTAATGCTCTAATAGTTTTGTTGTCTGGAAAGTCTATTCCTTCCATCCCCATAAGCTTTCCCCGGAGCATTAGCAATAGTGCGCATTTTTCTATTCAAAATTCCATTCCACTGTCACTACTATATTCTTCAACTTTGTTGAACAACATTTTGAGTTTTTCCTTATTATTATTATTATTATTATCATTATCATCATCATCATCATCATCATCATCATCATCATCATCATCATCATCATCATTATTATTATTATTATTATTATTATTATTATTATTATTATTATTATTATTATTCATGCATTTTGACTCATTTCCAAGAGCACCAATTATTATAGGCACCACCCGACCTTTTATACATCACTGTTTTCTCAGTTCCTGGGCAAGGTTCTAGTATTCTTAGTTGCAACCATCGAATCCTGTCTCCTCGCTCGGATGAGATCAGCCTAGACGTCAAACTCCCGCAGTACCTTCATTTTTTTTATTTTCTACAGCAGCCTATGATTTGTGATGATATCGCTTGTTTGCTTACCCGAATCGTTTATACATTTTCTAGTATTTTACTGTCCCTACTCTGCTATGGTTGTTTTTATATTCCCCCTGAGCCTGCTTATTGCATTCAATTATGATGTGCTTTACCGTCTCAGCCCTTTCTCATATGTTCTGAGCTACAACGATAAGGGATTTCGTTTCTTCTTTCAAAAATTATAAATGTAATCATGTCCATGATTGTCCGTCTGCGATAGTATCTATCTGCCTTTCAAATTCTTGGCAGAATTTTTCTTTTCCCATTTTTCTTTCCTTGTGGGATTCGTCAGTGTTGGCAGTCCGTTTATAACTCGTGCTATTTTGAGTGGTTTCCACTTGAGCACGGCCCTCGATGCTGATCAGTTTTCCACCCCTTCCTCCCTTTTTATGCATAGTTTTTAGTGTCATCCCTGGGATGTAAAGCCTTGTGCATCGTCATCAGTTTCCTGATTCATCGATCATAGATTTTAGCTCTTCTTTTATCAAGACTAACGAAAGCCTGTGTACTTCAGTATTGATATTGCTCACATGTTCGCCCCTTTTATCAAATTTCTGTCGTTTAATTTCGTTTCCGATATTATCTCTTTTCATCTTAAGGCACTTTCTTATCTTTTCCCTCATTCTAAACTGTTTTATTGAGTTGCATCCGTGTACTCTTAGGTATTATAGCAGTACTTTGTGCTTATTGTCCTGATTGTTTTGTTGTTTTTCAATTCCATTCCTCACGAGGCTTTCTTTGTGTATCAGTAGCAGTACACATTTCTCTTTTCCGAATTCTATTCCTATATCATTGCATTAGTTTCCGATTCTGGTCCATTTTTTTTACTTCTTTTTGGATTTACCCTGCTAGAACAGCCATATGTACTATTTGATGGATTGTCTTTTTCTTTCTTTATTTTCGTTGTATGTAACAACTGGGTCTGGTTTTCTGATATGTATGTAAGAACCCGTTTAAATTTTAAAATCGCAAAATTGCTTACTGTTCCTCTTCGCCAGGATAACATAATATGTCATTTTATCGTATGCTTGAATCCAATCCATTTGTATAATTTCTAATAAACCATCATTTATACGATTATTTTTCTGTATTTTATTGCATTTCGGTTTGATTTGACAAACAAAATTGTGCAAAATTTCCTTTTGTACACATTCTTATGACAATTGATTTTTTCACTTTTTTGTAAAGTTACATACAAGGGCTCGTAGAGATTCAGTATTTTTGTGTTTGCTATAACACAGCGTTTGATATCAAATGCCATTTAATAACATTCATAATAGCAGTGAGAGTAAAAATGGCTTTGGAGTTATCTCCTTCGTTCATCTGTTTATTCCACGAATTACGCAGCGTAAACATTACACGAGATCAAATAGCGAATTAGTGTTTCACTCATACCTAATACGATCAGCGTTTTTGTCATAAAGTCAAATTGATAAAATCTTATTCAATATCACCAAATATTCTTTTTAAGAATTAGCGATTCTTTCTGTTCCAACAGTTACATAAATAATCTTTACATTCATAGAATCTCTCTGTTTTGGGGTTTAGTGAAATATTCCGATCAAATTTTATGTACATCTAGAAATATTAAAGCCTTACTCTTGCTTAAAGTTTTGGTAGATGTAGACGGTTTTAAAGATTGGGGGAAGAGTACGGTATACATTGTAATGGTCAAACAACATAGCTGAATGAATGAACAATAAGAAAAATAGAGAGAAAAATAGAGAGAAAAATGTGGCAACTTTAAGTCCACTCATCTGGTTCAATTTCATCTTGCATCAGCTTGAAGGTCTTATAACAGTTGAAAAAAGTTTTTCATTTTTCACCTTACATTGTTAAAGAATTCATCGGTCACCCCAACTACTTGGAGCTTCTTCTTCTTCTTCTTCTTCTTCTTCTTCTTCTTCTTCTTCTTCTTCTTCTTCTTCTTCTTCTTCTTCTTCTTCTTCTTCTTCTTCTTCTTCTTCTTCTTCTTCTTCTTCTTCTTCTTCTTCTTCTTCTTCTTCTTCTTCTTCTTCTTCTTCTTCTTCTTCTTCTTCTTCTTCTTCTTCTTCTTCTTCTTCTTCTTCTTCTTCTTCTTCTTCTTCTTCTTCTTCTTCTTCTTCTTCTTCTTCTTCTTCTTCTTCTTCTTCTTCTTCTTCTTCTTCTTCTTCTTCTTCTTCTTCTTCTTCTTCTTCTTCTTCTTCTTCTTCTTCTTCTTCTTCTTCTTCTTCTTCTTCTTCTTCTTCTTCTTCTTCTTCTTCTTCTTCTTCTTCTTCTTCTTCTTCTTCTTCTTCTTCTTCTTCTTCTTCTTCTTCTTCTTCTTCTTCTTCTTCTTCTTCTTCTTCTTCTTCTTCTTCTTCTTCTTCTTTCTTCTTCTTCTTCTTCTTCTTCTTCTTCTTCTTCTTCTTCTTCTTCTTCTTCTTCTTCTTCTTCTTCTTCTTCTTCTTCTTCTTCTTCTTCTTCTTCTTCTTCTTCTTCTTCTTCTTCTCTCTTCTTCTTCTTCTTCTTCTTCTTCTTCTTCTTCTTCTTCTTCTTCTTCTTCTTCTTCTTCTTCTTCTTCTTCTTCTTCTTCTTCTTCTTCTTCTTCTTCTTCTTCTTCTTCTTCTTCTTCTCTCTTCTTCTTCATTATCTTTTCCTCATTATTATTAATATTATTATCATTATTATTATCATTATCATTATCATTATTATTATTATCATCATCATTATTATTATCATCATCATTATTATTATTATTTTCATCATTATCATCATTATTATCATCATCATCATCATCATCATTATTATAATTATTATTATTATCATCATCATTATTATTATTATCATTATTATTTGCAGGTGGTCGGTGGAGAACTTGGAGGATCAAAATGTGGAGCAAGCATTAGTAGTTTATTTTTAAGTTCCCTATGGTTTTTCTACATTATCATCATCAGTCTGCAAGCCTATGGATATAAGCCTCTCCCATATATCAGTTATCTATAGCCGGAATTTATAGACCAATTTCATTTGGACTGTCTGGACTTGCTGTGATACAAACATTCCAGAGATACAGGGCTGCAATTTTTATAACTTTTTGAAAAATGAAATAGCATCGAATGGAACTTATTTTCCGGAAACATTGACTGGAAAGACATGCAATGAACGAGGCCTTGTAACCCGTCAAAAATGCCGTACAAACGCTTTGAATGAAAATAAAAATGGATTTTTACAATAATTAAAAAATGTTGATGATTTTTGATTAACAAGGAAGTTAAATGCAAAAACAATGATTCGAATTTGCGTCCTAAAACTGGAAGTGGAGGAAAAATGCTACAAATGACACCTATTTAGACGGGAATCGCTAATAAATTGTGACATTCCTTTCCTTTTTTCAACCAAATGGATAACTGAAAAGCCTCAGAGATTCGCACAGCAAGAGGAAAATGAAAATATGATCGTTCAGAGGAAAGAAAAGTCAGACTGAGGCGTGAACGGATCATGAAAACATAAAATGCTACATTTTCTGAACATTTTCGCGACTTGTGAAAATCAGCATATCTTGTGATTATCTTCATGAATCTTCAACATTTTCACATCCGGTAAATAGAGTTTGTGCGTGCAGTACCCATATCAAACTACTTTCAGTTATTTACTAAAACATCACGCTTGTGGCGTCTTTTTTTTTTCTTTTTTTTTCTTATTAGCTTTCTTTCTTGCCTAAAATATCCATGACCCGTACCAACCAGTGAATCCCGTTTATTTTACTTTTATTCACAATCTTTGGTTAATTTAATTAGGACTCATCGAAAAACACATCCTTTTTCTGTATAACATCATAGACAAGTCAAAGAATTACATTTTTGTACAAAGAATATGATATTCAGAATTATTATTATTATTAAGCTTTCGTAAAGTGGAAAACAAAATTCCATAAACATTAATATCCCACCCATGGTATCTGGACATTCGATTATGAACCCTGCATCAGAAATACATATGAGATTATATCTACATTTAGAATAGAGAGATTTGCACATAATAATCAATAAAAATTTAATTAAGGCTCGGGATTATATTGTCTTCTTTTAAGCAAATCAAACCAAAAACTGATTATAAGAACAATCCAACAGAAAATCTCCATTTTTCCCACTTTGGCACCAAAGTGAAATTGAAGCGGAGCTTAATGAAAGAGTGACGGTTTGTCATTCGACAAATAATTTTCATGTGCAAATTAACAGCTTTTGAGTGACTTTTGTCACAATGCTCTCCATGGGGACAGCAAAACGCTGTCATCATTCAATTACAATCAAAATCTATTCAAAGAAAGAATATATTTAAAAACAAAAAATAATGATACAAAGAACTGTGCAACGCTTGCCATGATGTCTGTACTCGAATGCTGGTTATTACGCATCATCGTACAAGTTTTTGAAACACGTGGATTACGCATTGATTGGTTGATCTTTAAATTACGCTTTACTCCCCCCCCCCCTACGTTTCGGAAAATATTTTTCACCCATCTTTGTTTCTCAGACATTCAAAACAGTTTCGGACCAATTATATTTTTTTTTAATTTTTTTAACCTCATGAATTTATGGCGTGTGTCTCAGTTATGTGTGTGTATTTTTTGTCATTCGAACTTGAATCTATTAAATAACCACAGACCAAAGAACTGGAAGATGTGCTCAACTGAGCGAAGACTTCACCCAGCTAATGGAACATTTTCATTTTTCACATAAATGTTTATTAAGAATGCAGAAAAATACGCAACAATTTGCAATTCGTAAGATCAATTTCTTGGATGAAAAAAGAAATATTTCCTTACGAACGGACGCACGCACACATACACACACACACACACACACACAAACACACCTACACACATACATGCACGCATGCACTAGAAGTAACCGCAAATTCAAATTACTAAGTATAACATTACAAACGTCTGTTCTACGATTAATTCAAAGAAAAACAGAACATTAAGCAAGAGTTATCTTCGCCAGAAAATGAAATAGACTGAGAGTATTGATTTCAAAGCGAGGCTTAGCTTGGCCTCTTTGCAAGTCATTGCTTGTGAGTTCGTCTCTCAGCGGGTGCTCCATGTACGCAGCCTTGTGCCAAATTTGGCTTTGCTCAACAAATATTTCCAGGCAGATCAGCATAAATAAAACTATTGATTTTATGTATAGCTTACGAAAATGAACATTCTGGAGCGACAAAATTGCTATTTACTACAAAAAGTATGAATGAATCAAGTTCTAGAATAATTGAGAATGAATCCACTTCAATACATACAATTGAGGAGTACAGTAAAGTACGAAACAAATTTGTTTGGGGGATAAATCTCATATTTTCATTATCTAATTATATTTATTTAATCATATATATATATATATATATATATATATATATATATATATATATATATATATATATATATATGTATAGAGAGAGAGAGAGAAAGAGAAAGAGTGGACAGAGAAATCAACGCTTCATGGTGACTCCGAGTTTCACGCTGATGGTAACTTGGAGTCACCATGAAGTGTTGATTTCTCTGTCTACACTGTCTATATTTACACATGCTCCATCCTTGGTATCGAGCACTCATCCCTCATAATAACTCGACTCTAAAAAATAGCTATATATATATATATATATATATATATATATATATATATATATATATATATATATATATATATATATATATATATATATATATATATATATATATATATATATGCGTTTATACATGTGTGTATATAAAATGTATATTTACAAATGCAAAGAATCCCTCCAGCCGACAATAAAATACAGATTGGGGATGAAAATTTTTCTCTTAATATTTGTCCTCCATGCTTGGATGTAAAAATGCAATGTTTTGAGTGTGATAATTGCGAATCTAGAATGACTAGCAAGAATTACTACATCCTCTTGAGTAACCAAGTTCTTAGCTCAATGGACTACATTTATGAGAAACACAACTGCATACGAAAACATTTTTCGTGCAGAATATTACGGCTCTGAATGATTTTTCTTTGAAATTAAGCCAGGCATGAGTTTTAGTTGGAGAACGCTCTACTTTCCTAAATAAGAAATTCTAGAAACATTTGATTATAATAGGAACAATAATCTAATAATCTAATAAAAGGTAAAACAAGAATAATAATCCAATTATTATATTTAAAATCCTTCTCATTTCGCTAGTCGTTTTTCCTAAAAAATGCATTTTGGGAGATTTTTTTTTTTTAAGTTTAATAAGGTTTGATGGAAATCAATTAAGCATCTCAATGTGACAATGTCTTCGGTGTACCGGAAAGCGATGTCTTTTTTCCTTTTAGAGAAAGACAAACCTCTTCTATAAGAAAAATTTATAGTTTAGTAAATCATATTATCACTATCGTTATTTAACACAGTTGGCCATCTTAAAACCAACAGTTCAACCCCTTCTTAGTAAAAAGAAGCTGATTTTAATGCGATGAAGAAACGGTTACTTTTCATGACTGTTCCACAAAATGGAGGAAAAAGAGAAGAGTTAAAAAGTGTCATTGAGGGTAATAATATCTTATCTCAATTATATCGGAACACGAATTACATCTATATTTTTTCGTCAATAATTCCTTACATCTTTCTAAATAATTCTAAGACCATTTCTGTTTTAAATCCCTCACACCTCCTTTTTCAGTCTTATCTCTGCAGAGAATTTCGTTTTTAAATGATTTTAAACTCAAATTTAGATTTCTAAATGTTGGGCTCTGTTTTCAGCTGCAAGTTCA
This sequence comes from Thysanoteuthis rhombus, assembly GCA_963457665.1. Classification (NCBI taxonomy): domain Eukaryota; kingdom Metazoa; phylum Mollusca; class Cephalopoda; order Oegopsida; family Thysanoteuthidae; genus Thysanoteuthis; species Thysanoteuthis major. The sequence goes on along the minus strand of OY735199.1, from coordinate 68,252,856 downwards.
TGTAGAACTCAAAGTCCTCGTCTCTTGACCTTCCCGATACGTTAAAGATGCTTTTGTACAGTAGACCAGGTTGAATTCAGTTTCTCCGATAATTCTTCAATAGTTTGACGAGGATATGTCTCAACAACTGAGCGTAATAGGTTGTTGTTCAGCTCTACAGGCCTTCCCGAACGATGGGCATCATAAAAGTCAAAATTGCCCGATCGGAACTTGTTGGACATCTAATGCATTTGGATAGATACTGCAAATTCTTGTGGTGGCCGTTATTGAAGTGTTACCTAAACAAATTCATAGAGTATACAGTATCGGATACAACCTTCTTCAATCGTTTTACCACTGGTCTTGCTCGCTAGGACGGGGGAAAATGCTATCAGTATTTTGAAGAATTATATGTATTTGATGCTTGGCGATATTAAATACACAATAAATAACATCTAAACATGGATTACATTTAAACTATATCACTTTCCGGTACTCCTGATAGGTGCAATCTCACAAACATTTTTATATTATTGATAGTGATAGAAATACAGTAATAGCGACAACATTCGCTATAAAATATACACTTCCTTACACCGGGGTCTGAGTACTGAACTGTACCAGGCTACAAAATGTGCATGGAAACAACTCGATATTAATACAAGTGAAAACGAAAATTGATAATCAATAACCATGACAAGCGTTAGACATTGAACATGCTGAGTAAAAATGAAATTCGATTTTCGATTTACTAATGAATCCATTTAAAGCAAATGTTTCCAGTTCTACATTTATATAAACGATACCATCTAAGACCCCTACTTTCGGTGGAATCAAATTTGGCTTACAAACGACCCTGGTTCTGTATATTTAAAAAGAAAAATGCTATACAACAAGAAAGATTATCAAAAATACCATGGATCAAATAAAAAGTGTACATATATGAATATATACATATATTTACGTACATACTTACACACATTAATACATAAGTACCTTTTTACATGTATGCTTATACAATCAAAACATATATATATATATATATATATATATATATATATATATATATATATATATATATATATATATATAGCGACAGCATATACACGTTTTTCTGCAAGACAACTTACCGATGCCTAGGTGTGTATGTGTGCATGTTTATACTTGTGTATACATGTGTGCAAAGTATATACCTATATATATGTGTGTGTGTGTAGGTCAACCCAGAAGCAAAAATCATATTACCAAATATCATATACTAAATTACGATAATCATATCATATCATGATTTATATCACTGTACAAAATATTGTTTGTTGGTAAAATTCCTTTTTATATGTTCTTTTCGCCTGTTTCTAGTTTCTACAAGACAAAAATATACAATTCTAAATTGTGTTTTTTTTTCATATTTATTATTAAACAATATTTCATGAGTTAAAAAATAAAAACAAAGGCTTATTTAGATAATGTTCAAAATATTTTGCGTTGAGTTATTTTAATTCTTATATGTGATCCCTTAAGATGCTGAGGTCATGGTGTTATGAAGTATTTTAGACAGTGCTTTTATTTATTTTGGTGGAATTACACAAGGCGGAAAGATAATTTAATAAAGAATGGAAGGTTTTTAATTTCTTTATTAAAATGTTAAAACATTGATTGTTTCTTTTATTTCTTTAAATGCAAAAAAAAACATTGAAAAGACTTAATGTGCATGAGTTTTCGAAATGGTCTTCTTAAATACTTTTTTTTCAATCCATGATTGTACTATATCTTTATTTTCAACATTCAAAGGCCATATAAAAACATTAAATGTACATCTATACAAATATTTATGGATGGCAGTTTATGTGATACCTACACGTGCTGGATAGGTTCTCTTATGGTAGAGTTCACGGTCTTGATTGATTTGAAACGAAGGTTTGAATTTGTCAGCATTAATCAAAAGATCAGACATTTTATAGCCGGTCCCAAGGTCTGTTTCCCGATCGATTCAAGTAGGGATCATTTGGAGCAACTTGCTGAATTTACTCAGTTCGGAGCTTGGCAGTTGAGACAGTGTAAAATACAGTTACTGTTTATATTTCTCTGCTCCTCTCTATCTTATACATTTTCTCCATTTTGAGTATGTTATTCGCAATCATGTAACACCATAAGATTATATGTAGACATGATGACAGAAATAAATATGTGACATAATGATTTATAAATTAGTACTAATTCAGTTAAGATATTCTTACTACAGTGTTGTCCACTTGACTGGTACATTTTGTCTTGATGCCTTTTGACTGGTCACCTTAAAGTTTAGTAATGTTATGTTAGAAAAAGTCTGTCTTGCAAATCAACATTGCTGGATGAGTAAAGACCTCAAATGAAAAAAAAAAGTTGTATAACAGAAGATGGTGGAAAAGACGTTAGAAAGCAGACAACCAAAAAATATTAGTTCGAAAAGTTTGTACGACGGCTGTTTGCCCAGCCGTCTAGTTAAAAAATAATATGGCACACACTGGAAGATAACCAAACCAAGGTATTTTCTGCCAGTATTCATGGTACACAATTCGGCCCGATAAAGGACAGTGCCTGCATGGTCCACCTGAACCGAATGGGTCTTTTGAAATGGAACTATTCGAAGTATTCTTAGTGTACAGGACAAGTTTCTGATCAATAAAGGATAGTATTAAGAAAAACCAATGTCTACATTTCTAAAGCGAAGGCATAAAACAAATTTGATCAAATCTAGCCCATTCCACTTCTTGATGCTAGAAGAAAGCGTTTTTTTCTTTGTGCAGGAGTTAATATTGGTAGTTTATCTGATGATTTAGCTCAATTCATATAACTGGAAAAACAACTTGAAAACCTGTTTTGATAACCATAAAGTTTTATAGTTCTACACTGTTGTCCTAAAGAGGACAAATACAGGCTAAAATATTTCTTCGTTGGCAAACTCTCGAGGGGTCAAGACAGACTGATGACGGTTTGTGATAGGGTCTTTGAAATCTGCAAAAAAGACTTCTGAGCTTTTATAATCCAAGTGACAATTTTGACCTCATTGAGACCACATAGGTTGAAGAAAAATGCTCAGCTGAACAATTTAGTCCCTTCCCAGAAAACTTAGAAATGGGCGTTTTCTCTGGATTACAGCGTAAATCTTTGGACAGTCTGTGGGCAAGGCCAATCAGTGTGAATTATTTAAGTAGCATGATTTTTGTTATTGTCTTTTTATGTGATTGATGCTCTCTGTCATTTTGTTTGTAAGAGCTAAGATCCTCATCACCAATATCTTACATTTCGTTATACTAGATTTCGGTGGGAGTTTAAGCGTACATCCGATATACCAACCAGAAACAATTTTGTCCAAAACAAGACGACAGCAGACCTCTACAATTCCAGGGAAATTTTAGCATCATGGACGTAGCAGGAGATAGGGGGGGGGCTTGCTTCCTTGAGCCTCACCTTAACCTGGGGTCGTGGACCTGAGAGTCCACAAAGGTAAAAAAAAAAAAAAAACAAGAATTATTTCCCTTAAATCATACTAGGCTAGCTTTTTTTTTTAATCTTCTGCTTGTGCTCAAAGTGCGAGTCCACTCCCCTAAGCCCCCCTTCGCCAAGTAAGAAGACGTGTTAGGAATTGGTACACTTTAAGCTACCATGTTTAAGAGACTAGCAGTGGATATAAAAAAAAAAATTATCAGAGACAGTAACAAAACTAGACATTTAAGGGCTCGGGCAGAAGGCTTTGCTCCGTCAGGGGCCCTCTTCAACATTTAGTAAGATTCGTTATTGTACATTGTTAGTAGAAATGTAGTAAGTGAAATACTATTCACAAAGCTTTGGGGCTACCTACGCCATAGCCCTTCCTTCTACGTAATATATCCGATCGTTTGGCCAATCCACATAGTGATGGTGAATGTGTTATTCATTGATGTGTTGTCTGTTTAACTTATAATTATCTCTGTGCATCTGTGTGGCTCGATGGAATGTGACATTAGAATTAATGCTTCAGAAACGATGAAAACCAAAAACATGTGGAAGTGAACGGAGATTGAACACACACACTCCAACAGATGCAACACTATCCAGTAAGATTTCAAAGTTTGATGAATAGGTATAAGTGATGTAGTTCGTCGTTGGGGTTTAGCTGGAAGGATGGAATTAGTGAAACGAGTACAGAAGTCCAAGATACATAAAAGCATTAATAATCGGTAGACTCCATTGGATCTCTACTTAAGCTTGTTTTATGTGAAGACACAACCATGGTGAAGATAGTAAGAAAATGTCAAAATGTGGCTGTTCTCCAGTTTTGCTTGGCCGAAGAAATGGCTGCATTTGAAAGAGGTGCACAACTGACACAACAGCCTATAATGGACCTCATGGGTTGAGTGTTGGAGAAGTTAATAATTTTTAACTTTTAAGAAAACATCCATTTACAACTCGTTGATCTTAAGTAAAGGGTCGTGAATAATAATAATCAGATGGGCAGTTTCAAGGTTTGACTTCACAGTTTAAAGTGTCCCTAATTTAAGGGCAGAATACATTCGTTCTATTACTTCAACCAAAAAGATATCTTGATTATATAAAAGAAGAATATTTCCACAATTTTTTCTTACGATATACCATTTTTGTAAATAAATTCAATAATAGTTGAATAAGAACTGAAAGTTTATATTGAAATCTGATAAGTTGATTCTTGACTGATGTTTAAAATTTCGGTGAAAAAATTTTGTTTTCAAGAGTGCGTATACACATACCGTAATAACGTTGGGGAAGAAAATGAAATACAATAGAAAAATTATCTTATCACAGACTAAATTATTTTGAATTGGCCTTTGCTGGACACGCTCATCGAATTTTTGGAAGAGCTATTCAATCATCAGCAACAACAGCGGCCTTTTAGCGTCAGTTATTGGGCGTAGCCCCCCCCCCCCCGATTCGCCAGACCTCTTTATCATGGGTGTCGCAGAGCCAATATTTTCTGAACTCTAGTTCGTCACGCTATCTTATATTTTGTTAGCCACAGTTTCGCATGAGAACTCTGGAGAACCACGTTGAATCGTGAAGTCCAGTGGTTGTCTGCTTTTCTCGCTACAAGACCAGCCCATTGTCATTTAAGTTTTCTAATTGAGTCTATGATATCTCAGACTCCTGTTTTTCCTCTAATATATTGTGCTGTCTTGTGATCACTCCAGGCTATGTTGAGCATGATTCTTTTGTCAATCTTTTGGTTATTATCCATGTTTCAGCTCCATAGGTGACTATCTGGAGGATAGATATGTCTTGCTTTAAAAAAATGGTGACAATCTTCAATTGGTCAGGGTGTGTAGATCTTATCAGAATTGTTTCCTCCAGGCAATAAAGAAAATGATTCTATTTTACCTTTAAAAGTTTGCAAAGACCATATCAACATAAAGAAGTATAAGACCTAGGATATAATTCTAACAATTTTTTTCTAATTTTCAGGAAAAAAAATTCTTTTCAAAAATACTGCTCTAATTTACATAATTACAGTAGGTGAATTCTTCTTAATCAAGTCCCTTTTTTCCAATGTCAAGTTTTTCATTGCATGTACATTGTGAATCAATCACTGACTTTAGAGTCGATTCAATCACTTCCTTCTGTAAAATTTACTTTTCTCTCAAACAAAAAGATTCCAAAAGATATGAAGGTCTGATTCATTTGAAACAGTTCAAACTTCAAAGGAAACACTTCTTCATATTTTTTTCACTTTGGTTCACTAAACCGAATCTTGATCATCAATCACATCATCAAGTCTTATTCATGCCTTTCACTGAGGTACCAATGCTAATTGAACACAGATTCTTTCAGTCAGAGTTTGAGACTTGGCCCACCAATTCCATCTGGCTAAGTCATTAGCTCTCACACTGATCTTTAGAAGTAATTGTTTAAATAGCCTACAAATTAGTGAACTTTCAGTATAGACGTTGTCACATTAAAGATGTCCCATTCTGCAGTTTGGTCAGAAATAGTGATTCTGACCCTAAATTGACCTGTGGGAGCAAGTGCATCCTATTCCATTTTTATCCTGTAAAGATAAATTCTTAGCTCCCAAGGTCTAGCCATTTGAGCAACCATGAGATTTATGCACACAAGCAAGCAAGCAAACACTGGCTTTATTGTTATAGATTCAACTTTTCTATAAGTTTTGTCTTCAATCTCATCACCAAATTTGATATTGTTCAACGCTATTTTCAGGTCAACTATTACAATCAGTCGACCATAAAAGAACACAACAGACAGCAAGATGAAAGAAGCTGTTGTTAGGACTCAATTGGATACATTTTGCTGTAGAACATTTCTAACTTTTCTTCATGGTTATAGAACTTATTTACAGCATTATTTCAGCATATAAGATGCACTTTTTGGTATAATCTCACCTCTAAAATCAACACACATCCTACAGGGTGGAGGTTAGGTTTGGGATCGAAAACTACAAATCTCCCCCAGTAAGGACTGGGTTAGACTCAAGAAAATTTCTCTCAATTTTATTTTTCCAACACATATGCAAAATTTATTGTCCTATATGTCAATACTTCAAAATATAGTATTTACATTCCAAAGCTGTTAACCTCACAAACAGAAAAGATAGTTTTGCAAAGATTGGAAGTCATTTAAATCAGGGTAGAAGTGAAGACAAGCTATCACTTGATTTTGCCAGTTTGCATATATGTATTCACCCAGTTAGTTTTCTCTACTCCCCCCCCAATTTGTCAGTTATCATTTATTGCAAATCAATAGCATTTATTTAATTAGAAAGATTATACCCATTGAATAATGATATACATAAACAGATTATCACCTAATGTAAATCAAGTATTTAAGTCTTCTTATAAATGAGGTCAGGCATTAGAAAAAAACTTTTTTTTTCTTGCAACTTGATGTATCCGCTGCAGTTAAAATTGCTGAATATGGAAAGATATTAGATACTCTGACAAAATCATGATCAGCAACTTAACTCTTACAGTAGAGATCTACAATAAGATAACAATCCACATCTATCTTAATAGGGAATAATCAAGAAATATGAATAGTGAAATGAGAAATGATATTATTATATAAAGGCCATTATCATCAATTCTGATTGCTGATTTGTCGGTCAGTCACAGGAATAGAGGAAACTAAAAGATAGAAAGAAAGATAAAGGCAAAAAAACAAGTACAGCTGCTTTCTGACCTTCTTCACCCAATACCCCCTATCTCTTCATTTTCCACCATAGACTTGACTCCTCAACCACCACAATACAGTATTTGGGTAGTTTCTGTGTTTAGATAGTTTTGCTAATAAATGCAGGTAACAATAATAAACCTTATCATTATAAGCAATTTAGAACACAGCAATTAATAGGAAACTTGATGATGTTCGTCTCTTGAAAGCCTTTCAAAATTAGATAACAAACTACATGAGGTGAGATGTGCAATGCCTTCTAAATGGGCAGTTGAGTTCTCACCCTACTCTTTGTATATTTCATTTTAGAGAAGAGTTCTTTGAATGCATACATACTGCTGAAAACTGTTGCCATTTTCTTAGCATGGACTACATCTTCAATTCATGAATAACACCTTCGATTCAAGAATGTATTGCCTGTAAAAATCTAATATAGATGCACTCTTTGCATGAAATTAGGATCTTAATACATCACTGCACTGCAACTCAATGAGTTACATTTGCAGAATTTTCTGCCATGGAAACAAATTCCACGTCAAAGGAATTATAAAACAGCTTGAAATTGCCAGCATGTGCTTGAATGTCAGTGAAGCAGGAAGAAAACTCATTCCTCAAGTCACATGAAACATTAACAAATACTTGGGGGTCAGCTGGTTGGACACCTTTGAAGATTGGGAGAATGCACACGGTTTGATTTTTCCACATTACCACAATCGTAGTTTTCTTCCAAAAGTCGATGATTTATCCATATATTCAATGTGCAAGCTGATTTTTCCTCTGAAGCAGAAAGTTAGGGTTGTTTAGATGTGAAGCTAAAACCACTGAAGCCAGCAAATGTTGCAGAGGTAGATGTGGTATCCACACTGAGTATCTACCTCCAATAATAGTTGTTGAAATTGCTAATGGTTCAATCCCTGAGACAAGATCACATTTTCTACCTTCATCACCCTGTCCATCACTTCCTTCAAATATATTCAGAATATCAACACTGTTTCTAAGTAAAAAATACAATGCATTTTTTCCACTTTGTGATCAATTAGTTCATGGTTTCCATGTCTTTGAAGCAAAGTCACAACACCTTTTTTTCCAACAATTGCCAGCACCAGATCATTTATTACACATACTAGGTTTTCTAAGTCCAGTTTCATGTGTTTAGCAACCCTTAAAAATGTTTGCTCCAGTAGCAATGACCTTCAGAGGTACTAGTTGAACAAACACAACAGTATTAAAAGCTGCTGTTATGCCATGTATTAATATTGCAAGCTAAGAAGTGTCTTAGATACAAAATGTCTACAACAACCATCAAATACTCTCTCACAAAAATCTGGATTTAATTTTTTCTGCAATTAACATAAACACCCCATAGCAGGCAAGTGTATTATTTTCTGTTTTATGCTTGGTTTCTAGAATGCAAACCTTTGTTATTTTAGGCTTAGATTAAGTTTCTAAACTTTATCCTTCCTTGCTTGGCCTCTTAATTCACTAAATTTCAGATGCCTTGTTTCAATGTTGCTTAATGTTGAATTCCTTATTCACGAATACATTCCCATGGCAAATTAAGCAGATGGTATGTGCAAGTGATGTGTAAAAAAGTAATTTTCTGTCCAAGCATTTTGTTGCTATTTGAGTTCTATAAGGAAAAAATGAAGTTCACACATTACTACTGCTATGATTATATGTAACAAAAAAGTATATATATAATAGCTTCAAACTCATGATGAGGACACCATTGCAACAAATAACGCAATGTGTAACATACAAATATAAAATATAGCCTTAGCTGAAACTTTGATACACAAAATTTAATATGAACTCAAATTATTTATCATCTAAAAACAAATACACACAAGTAGTATTTCCTTATTGCTTGTCTATTATTTATTTATGTCATGTGGTGTTTGAATAAAATAAATCCTCTGAATGTTTCTATGCCTAGCATGGCTCTTCCACAGGTAAAAATTTCTCTGCCACTCAATATGCACTCTGATGGTGCTGATGTCAAAACATGAGAACAGCAATCTCTTAATTTGTACCGAGTTTTATCATACAATCTTCAACAATTTCAGCATACAAAAAAATAAACATTTTACTTTGTATTTTCACCTTCAATTCTTATACAGGGATTAAGCCTGAAAAATTTATAATTGCACAGTATAATGAGGTTATTAATTAAAACTCATATCTCTAATTTCAAGAAAATCTGCAATTCATATTATTATGGATACTAAAGTGAAGAAGATAACTCCTTGCAGTTTAATTATAAAGTACGCCACCCTGATACAAGTAGAAGAGACAAGGAATATATGCGTACAAACTCACTAAGTCCATGGAATTCAAGTGCTACATTGTAAGAGTAGCAGTGGATGGACATGACCACGTGCATCACTACAACTAGTCATCTGGCTTCAAACCCAGCAAGCAACAGATCAATATACAAGAGACAAAGCAAATAAGGTGCTGCAGTTTGTATGTTTTAAATAATAACCACACACTAATCACATTCAAATTGTTACTAGAAAGGAAACTGATATGACCTGTGCCTCTAACCACCCATATTAGTTTCTGTCCAATACTTTTGCTACAAGGTCTAAATTGTATTTCTTCTAGGGCTGGATGATTTTGAATGATGAGCCACCCCCGGCCTGCAGGCCATGGGTTGCCAACTCCTAACTACTGAATTTATCTCAAACTTAATGTTATGCTGAGTTCGGTTGGTTTGATTCTGTTCAAGATTTTTGGGGGGAAACAAGGCAAAAGTCTTGCTTAACATAACTACTGTAAAAGGCTGTTATATATATATATATATGTGTGTGAATAAATGACCTGAAAGATGAGAAGAGATCTTTCATTTCTTCTTATCTCTATGAACTTTGCCACTGCTACACCAACAGCGTAACCAGAATGAATTGAAACACTCCAATTGAATAATTTAACAGTGTTTACTGCTGCTAATACAATTCACTCCAGGTAACTGTTATGGCTTTATATTTTGATGCAATCATGCTTCCTCATTACCATTCACATGAATAGTTCATTCTCTGCCAATGCATAAAACACTTCTTGACCTTAACTTTAGTTTAATTAACATTTCTAATCATACAAGCCATCAATCAAAATGTAACCATCTCACCAATTATGAACAAAGTATATCATTTCCAGTTTGTATGTGAATGTATATTAATTGGCAATCCACTTGTTCCTGTTGTTTAATGACACATCAGTGTGTATAACAGTGGTAAGCAATGAATTTTGAAGTGGATGAGGTGGGGCTTGGGGGCGCTAAGGTTAATGAAAGGGGGTCAAAACTCAAAATACATTGGGTGGGAGACCTTTTTTTTCCACATAAAGAATAATTTTTAGGATATTGATATAATACTTGATAAAATCAAACAAAATACTACTAAATCAAGTAATTTTCACAAATAGTATTGGTAATAGTAGTAACCAATTATGAGAAATTTTTCTATAAAAAATATAAGGCTTTTAAATCTAAGTTGAGTAATTAAGTAAGTATGTAAGTGTAATTATCCTAACCAAATTATATGTGAACAAAATGAGGCAACACACACAGTTCTTATTTTTACATGTTTAATAACAGAAGACTGAGATTGAAGTATTGCAAGAAAAATTTTTTTTTTCAACTTTATATAGAGAGTCTTGTAACAATGATAAAGAATTTGTAGATTTTTTGAAAAGTTTGAAAGTGAATTTTTTCATAGTTGAAGGTATTTCCAGTCATGTTGAATCCTTGCTAGTATCTAAATTATAAGGTGTTAGTGTCTTCATAAAGTCTTGTCGAGAAGTTGAACTCTTGGGAAGTGGCACCATCCCCTTGCGGGTGATCAGAGGAAGATCCCGTCATATGTCTATTGTCTATGCCACGCCTGAGTGAAAGAGCTGACAGTCTTTATGTTATGGTGATTTTCACAAACTTTCTTTGAGTCTTTTTAGTTTTATTGCATTGGTTGTCAGTCCACGCAACACAACAGGGTTTGTGACATGGTGACTTCAGGTGTCTCTCAATGACAACCTGTCTTCCTTGTGCTTTTTCCCATTGTCTCTCTTTATAAATGCATCATCTGCATAGCCATCTGCTTGTAATGCAAAGTGCCTGCATGCAAAACAGATTGTTGCATCACATTCTTGAGAATATTCAGCCCATTCATACTTGTCAAACCAAACACTCACAAATAACTGAGAATGGTTCTTTCCTTCACTATGCTCGGGATATTCATATAGATGTGGTTGAGCTGGATTAATAGCAGCAGATTTAGATATGTCGCCTCATGCAGTATCATCCTTCTTTTTTTATCTCTGGGATCAATATGCTCTCGAAGTTGAAGTATATTCAGCATTACAATCTGACTTTAACTTTTTTTATTTTCTAATTCTTCAGTGTCGCCTTTTTCTATTGCACTATGCTTTTGAATGTTCACAAATTTATCCATAATCATTTATTATGAATAAACATTCAACAATGGCACAATAACACTTTAATGGTCCCCTGAAATTCATCTGTGATGATTCCTGGAGAGTGGTCAGTAGAATTGAGACATTGGATCCTGTTAAATGTCTTCTTGAATAGGTCACACATAGAATTAGTAGGAAACAAACCAAGGAAGAGGAAGACAAGTTGAAAATCACTTGACTATTCCGAAATCTGTTTGTCTGATAAATTGGTTGCTATTAGGTTGATAGAGACTCTAGCTAATTGTAACTTTGAGGGGAACCGTCACTGTATTAACTAAAATACAATGTAAATCTGGTGATTCTGCACCTAAAAGAAGTTATATAAAAGTATGGTTTTGTAAAATTTTCACAGAAAAAATAACGCAAGAGATTAAACTTTGATGCTATAAGTTCTTCCTAATTAGTTAAATGTAATTGTTTACAATTTTTTGATGAGGAAAAACGGCTGAAGTTAGAATGTAGAAGTAGCAAACCTTTGAGAAAGTTTTTTATTCTCAAATAAGAAGATTGAAAACTTAGATAAAATTTATGCTGTTATAAGTCAACACCGCTTCACATGTGATTGTTTTGATCGTTCTCCATGTATGTTACACATCAATGGATTGTACTATGAATTCAACATAATTTAAGCAAAACAATAAAAGTAGTCTTACTAAATCCTTTGCAGTTTGATGACCCAAATTTTTGAGTGGGCATTACAAACACAAACGGAGAATTACAATTGATATCATAATATCAAATACAAATAATACATATAAACATAGATTTAAATGTGAGGGCACAAATAAAATGAAAGACAAAGATTTTAAATCTTTGCACTAATTTTAATTTTGATCTTTGTATACTGATACTAGAGTTATGCTTATATGATATTTTTCAGTCATCATCATCAGTCTTTTAGTGTCCATCATTGGACATTGATTTCCCTAAGATCTGCTGGACCTCTCTATCATGGGCGTCGCAGAGCCAGTATTTTCTGAATTTGTTTAGCTCGTCATGCCATCTTACTTTCAGGCAGCCACAATTTTGCTCATGATCTCTGGAGATCCAGGTTGTGAATTGTGATGTCCAGCCTATTACCATAATATACTGTGTTGTCTTGTGATCTCTTCATGTGAGGTTGAGCATGATTCTCTCATGTGCACATTGCATGGTTCTCAGTTTGAAGGTTAGTCCTTTGGTTAGGTTCCATGTTTCAGCTGCATAGGTGACTATCTGGAGGGTACGTTAGTTGTATACCCTTCATTCTAGGACTAGTGGGATTTTCTCATTCTTGATAGTTGAGCTTGCTTTACCAAAAGCTTACCAATCTAGTGAGATTCTTTGCTAGATTTTTCTTCTTTGGGGGTTTTTACAGAGATTCAGAGTCCTAGGTAGATTCATGGTCTACTTTCTTCAGCTCTGCACTTTTGATTTTGATCGTTGTGTCTTTGTCCTCAACAAGTTAGTTGTATATGACATTCATTTTGCTGAAGTTCATATGGAGGCCAACTTTGTTGCTTCCTTCATCTAATTTGTGTAAAAAATAGAGAGAACAAAATGTTTAGTTTTGCATTCATCCGCTCTCCACATGATTTCCTTCAAATACAATAGAAAAAGGTCTTATCTGGTTTCACTCTGGTTTGATAATTTCTTATCTCTCTTCAGAGGAATTCAAATGATAATTTAATAAAAACTAACAAGAAAGCATGTGCAACTCTCAATTGGTAAACATTAAAAATTGAAATTAAAATTTAAATCAAAAACCCATAGAATCAGCAATGCTTAAGCAGTCATGCTGAACATAACTTACATGCCCAGAGTTCATGCCTTAAGCAATTATGCAGAACATGACTTGCATGCGCAGAATACATACCTTAGGCAGTGGAGACTTAACAACAGATAGAGACTGAATCGTTGAATGCGCCCAAGAATTCTACAAAAAGCTGTATTCTTCCTAACAAGGGACACAGAACAATGAACAATATTTGAGTAGCGGCAGTCTTATTCTTGCTTTTATTTCTTGGCATTTTCAAGTGTTAGACACTTGAAAATTGTTCGATGGATTTTCTCGAATAAGAATGATGGAATTGTTGACCTGAAGACATCACATGACCTCTAGTAGCTTTTTATTGAGGTGATTTGAAAAAACGTTCATAGCAGAAAAGTTTCTAATTATTCTCCGTAGCAGTGAGACATGTGTTAGTCGCTCGCTTAGTTTCGCACCCAGTCCCTAGGGTCTGGAGCTGGATGCAAGAAAGGATACCAAGACAAATTGAGATGTTTGCCTCTCCCATTAGTTTATCCTGCAGTAAAAGGCATTTTTTACTTTCACAAGTGGGTTTCACTCAAAGTCAAGTGACCGCAATTAATGAACATGATATGACTCAGTCTTTCTCTCTCCTTTTGTGGCCATTATGTTTCTCAACCTTTCTCTCTCTCAGTACTGACTACTAATGTATGTTGAAAAGACGAGGGGATGTATTAAGATGTTTTTGACTTTTGATCAGCAGATAAATAAACAGAAATGACAATGACTTCATTAAAGCTTTATTCATTTATTTCTTCACATATGTAAGCATGCATGCAATAGTCCTCTACAACAATCAAAACAGAATATTATTAATAGTAATAACAATCAAAGCAGAATTCTTTTTCAATGCTGTTACGTCATCTGACTATGATTTAATCTGATCTCTCTTCTATTCCAAAACCACTTAAAAATGATTAGAGACACAAACTGTTTCAAAAAATATGTGTTAATTTCAGTATAGAATTTTTATTGTATTCCAATTACATCTGAATTATTTTTTTTCAAATTCAGCTGATGAAAATATCTCAGATAGCTTATTAAATTTAAAATAGATAAAAGTAAATGTTCAAATTTTATTCATAATTTGTTTTGAGTCTTAACATAGTCATTTTAGTCAATAATGTGCTTTAAATAAGTATTTATATATATGGTATATAACATTTTTAGCTATGAAGTTAGCTGGAATTGGAAATAATTAGCCACTTATTGAATATAAAGTTAATTAGTCAGTTTTAACAAATATGTGGCCTACATTGAAAGCTTGTTCTTTCACACTGTGAATACATCTGTTACTAATGTGTGACTGTTTATGAATTTGCCACATCCCTTCCCCCAATGCTATTTCTGTCAGAAAATTTCTTTCCAGTTGAAAGGGATAAGATTCTGGTATACATTCACGTCTAATTTCTTGACTTTTTCCGGACAGATACATTTACTTTGTTGGCCTGCACCCCTCATTGAAAATCATCTTTTTCTCTCTTTTTTTTTCCCTCTCTTTCCCCTCTTCAACCGACAACATTTTCAATTTTCCCTCATTAGTATAATAGTAATCAAAGACAATAATATTGTCTTCAATGAAATCTGGTCACCGGATATCACTAAATCCAGCAAAATCAGATATCCCTTTTGTTTCGTTAATCTTGTCCTGGATATCTGACTGGATCTATATTTCATTGCATCGCTAATTCAGAGCATGTCCAAGTTTTTTTTATTTTGAAATCTGTCCAAGGCCAATTTGCAATTGTATGCTTGTTCTACAACTGAACAAATTTTCACAACAAAAACCATATCTCAAGATTTTAATCCCTAACTCAACATGCGTTTCTTACTGAACACACTGTAGACAATGTTTCATTGTCATTTTTTTTTCACAAAATTGCCACAACTGAAATAATCAAGTTATTATAAGATCACTGTTTCAATAAACATTATACAAATATCAGTTAAAATAGAAAAATTCATTGTTATTGAGTGTTATTGCCTG
Organism: Thysanoteuthis rhombus; assembly: GCA_963457665.1. Lineage (NCBI taxonomy): Eukaryota > Metazoa > Mollusca > Cephalopoda > Oegopsida > Thysanoteuthidae > Thysanoteuthis > Thysanoteuthis major. Next base: position 68,237,455 of record OY735199.1, on the reverse strand, counting down.
AAATTAGTAAAGTCAAATTGATAAAAGGTCGAAGGGTGAATCTTTTTGGATGGACAGAATTTCCACTTGCAAGAATGGTAGACATCTGGTTTTGATTTTACCAATTTCTTTCGAAGGAAATCCTACAAGAGAAAAAAAATTTTCAAGGAAAAAAATTTTTGCAGTTTAAAAAAATAGCAACGTTTAGCAATTATTTTACAAAAACTTCTGATGTCATCACAATTACACTTGATAAACAAAAAATAATTATTCTAAATGAAAATGAAAACAATAACATTTTCAAATTTTACTGCTAAATGGAGTAACGGTTTGACATATCTGTTGAATAAATCCTACCTGAGATATCAGAGATTACAAAAACATTTAACATAAATGACAAAGTAAACTTAATCTGGAATTTGTTCAAACCAAGACAAAAACCACAAATAGAATATTAGCCATTATTCCATGAATTATTCAGATTATTATTTTCATTTTGTTCAAATCAATACATTTCAACAGGTACACATTCCCATCTTTTTCAGACACATCACATGCAACAGTTTGCTAGAAGTTTTGAACAGAATTTCTAATTTAGATCCCAAACATTTTATTTTTTGGGTAGGATGGGGTCATCACTCTAATAAGAACAACTCACAGATCCAAGCCATGAAGATACATGCTACATTTTTCAGACAACAACTTCCTAAATACTCTAAAAATCAAAATCAATAAATCATTCTCAACCCATCTTTGTATTTGTTGAAACTTCAATACCAAGGAGCTATATATAGTACAATTCTATACAAACCTACTCTTAAATCATAATTCACTATATACACTTGTTGATGATTACACATTTTTACTTTTCCTTAATATTATCCCCAATGCAAAGATAATATTGTATTAAACATATAATCAATGTCATTACAGCGAAACTTATTCCATCTTCCTCTCATTTTTATAGCCTCATCTTATCTACTATTCGACACACAAAGAATGAGAAAAAATGTATGCCCATTTTTTTTAATATCAAATAAGATGCATGCGTTGGTGGTGAAAGAACTATAAATAAATCAAAAGTGAACTGACAAAATCAATTTTGAATTCTGAAAACTAAATTTCTTTTCCTTTCTTTGACACTCAGATTGAGATATGACCTGGCAGCAGCCATTGGCTTTCACTTTACTCATAAATGGATGCCTTCCGTGCTGGTATCAACTTTGTCAGGGAACGACACCAAGCAACAGAATATTCACCAGATTTAAATCAATAATATACATGATTTTCAGGTACATTGATATCTTTCGAGGTCAAATGACTCACTGTTTCCTAGTGAGCATGAGTTATCAGATGGAAAAACTATTGAACACTTCCAAAAATGTGCAATATTATATTTTTTTAATCTTTCTGCATAGATCCTATGAAAGTTTCTATACTTTCTTATTTGCTGATTTTAGTAATCAAGTTTGTTTTAATGCAGAATATTTTTTCAATTCAAAAGGGAACTTGACTAATGGAGGAATGAATGTAGCGAGAATTATTCACTTTAATTTTCTGACAAAGCCAATGAAAGAGCAAACAAAAAGCAAATAAAACAATTTTTTACAACATTTCATGATCTTCAGGATGTGATTAACGTTTGCCAATTGCCAAATCAGTCAAAATTATTAAGTTCAAAATATTCAAAATAAAGTTATTCGTCCTTTTTTTTCTTTTAAATAATGTTGGGATAAATATGTTATGTTGACAAGTAGTAATATATAGCAAGTAATTTAAAATTTAATATGAGAAAGAGTCAAAACAATTTTTGAATATGAAACACATTTTCAAGATAGACCTATGATCTTAGGCATCAAAGAGAAAATATCTATGGTAAAACAAGTATGTAAAACTCTTCAAAAAGCGATGACACCTACTTGAGAGAGATATCTTTGCAATAATGATCACAAACCCAATCTCACTTGACTGACCTCAAAGCATAGTTACAAGAGACAAATTCATTTGACTAGTAACACCAAGATTTTAAAGGTCATTTTATTGATAACTTCATGCAATCCATCAGTAAACAAAGTTATACACATATCCACAATATAAAAATTCTTTGGAAAAGTTGAATATAATATCCTACAGATTTTAACTATTATTCATAGCAACTCTGTTCCAACTCTGTTCCAATGTTTTCAAGTTAGAAAATAAATTCTTTTTGTAAATGAGTAAAGTTAAATAAAAAAAATATAATTTTCTAAAAAAATTAAATCAAACTGAAGAGGTAATCAATTGAAAAATCATCATTACAAAAGTCAAGAGAAACAAATCTAATTGAATTAAAACATTAATCTCAATAATTTTAGTGAAGGTAAGAAAGAAAACAATCTCTATAATTCCTACATGATTGAATTTTTACAACTTATTTTCACTGATTTTATTATTATTTTCTCGATTGTATGCAGTCAACTATGGATTTAGAACTCAATACCAAATTTTACAGAAGAAAAAGAAAAAGAGAAAAAATTTCTAACATCTTTGAAAATGTTTTTAAAATTTTCCAAAATGAAGAAAACTCACGGTCCCCAAATGTGGAAGCTGAAAAAGGCCTTCTCTGTTTTAGTTTCATCCACCATTTCTGTTTGACCAATGGACTGTCACAAAGCACTAACAGGAATTGATGGACACTAGATTCCGCATTTGTGGTATCAGAATAAGACCAACTACCCTAAAAAAAAAATTAAATTATATAAATTTAGAAATCAAATTACTAAAAATGTATAAATTAATTAAAGGAAAGAGAACTTATTTCATCTTTCTAGTCACTTAATCTTTTTTCTATTTAACTGAAATCCATGCACAAAGTTTTAACAGAGAAATTTAAACTCACAGAAATAGCTCTTTTCATTACCACAAAAATTGATAGAATGTTATATAATTCAGCTTTGATAAAGGACATAATTATAAAATTCTGTTAGTACTAACTTTGAATGTCAACCTAAAAATTTCTATGTTGTAAACATGACATTTTTGAAGCAAAAATGTAAAATTACTAATGATCCCCTACAATAAATTCACTGGTTATGGTAAGAAATAAAACTCATTAATTCACCAATGAGCAAATGTAGCTTCATATTAATTTCTAATACATTTAATATCAGCAAAACTCTAGCTACTAATGGAACTGATGCATACATTTTCTAGTTAAGTTCATTTTTTTTTTTTTCAATTTAGAATTTGGAAGAGACCCAAAATAATGGAACTATGCCATAGGTGAAATGTGCATTAAAGAAGCAGATTCTTTACACAGAAAACTACACGTTGGTAATTTATTGGTTTCAATCAAAAAAATTGAATGGACAATGCCTCACATTATCCATTCTCCCTCCATCATTTAGAAGTCAAAGGGGAGACTCATATAAAATCTTCATGAGCATGTTGAATCAGTGGTGGTTAAATATACTGATCGAATTCTACTTGGAAATTGGCCTTGATTTGAAAAGGATCAATCTGGTATATTCCACCAGCTTAATTGAAAAGGAACCTGGTTTGAAATCACTGGTGTTGTAGTCATGTTGGGCGAAGGAGATACTTAAGACCCCTTGCCTCTTTCACTGCTTCTCTTAGTAGTGGCGAACCTTAGCCCGCTCCTCATTTACTTGTTGAAATGATGATGTTTGCAGTATCAAAAGTGGAAAAACAACACTAGAGGTTGTATGGTACAGATCTTTAACTTTTTATTTTACAATAAAAAAGAACATTAACAAAATAATGTTCGGTTTAAATAGTGGAATGGAGAAAAATCTTCTTTTTTTGGTATTTTAAGGAGATCCGTTCAATAGTTCTTTGGTATGTCTGGCAGAAGTGCAGAGAATATGGTGAAGGAGTGTTGTAAATAATGGTCCAGTGGACTAAGCGTTGGAGGTTTCCTTAGATGAATGATATCTTGCAGAGATGCTGAATTCTTTGTATCACACAAAAAATAAAGAAATTTTAGTCTGGGTCAATTGACACAAGGTGCAAAGTGCGGGAATTGACAAAATTGGTGATTCTTGAGGTATACTTATTTTTATAATTTGCAACGGACCAAAAATGTAGTTTTGGCACCCATCCTGTTAGCTGTGTTGTCTATGGTTTCCCAGAGAGGGGGGGGTGACAAGACTAAATGCTCTTTTAATCACCTAGGATGCAGAGGTGATAACAGTAAATTTGTTTTTTTAATCACCTTGGATGCCTTGGTCAAACATTCTTCATTACCTCTTCTTTGGTAACTTTGGAATGTTTTCAGAAGGAAGAAAGAAATAAAATAAGGATTTTTGTGATATCTCTTTCCTTATTAAAATGATCTCTTGTATGGACCCTTAAGGAATTTCATTGTCTTATGTTTTATTTGTATATCTATTTATCATTTTATCAATTTATTTTATTGCTTTATATTCAATGCTACACAATGTCATACCATAACTCTTTACTGATTTCCTTTCTGTATTTACCCAACTATATTTTCTATTATCCTCTCATTTATCATTTTATTTGTTATTTTATTCATGCTTCTTATCCATTGCTACCATTGTTTGACAGTCACTTACAAACTTGCAGATCTGTCTTGTATATTTTCAGTCTATTACTAAGCTAGATTTAAACTTGGCCTGAGACCTTAGTGGATATGACAGGATTAATATCTGGCTATCACCCTAGGATGGCAAGCCTTCAGCAGAGCAAGCTCAACCTTCAAAAACAAGACAATCCCAATAATCCTAAAAAGAAGAGTATGCAACCAATGCATCCTCCCGATAGTCACTTATGGAGCTGAAACATGGAACCTAACCAAGAGACTCACCATCAAACTGAGAACCATGCAGTGCGCACATGAGAGAATCATGCTCAACCTCACATGGAGAGATCACAAGACAGCACAATATATCAGGAAGAAAACAGGGGTCTGAGACAACATAGAATCTATTAAAAAACTCAAACGGCAATGAGCTGCTCATGTTGTAAGAATGACAGACAACCGATCAACATCACAACTCACAACATGGATCCCCAGAAATCACATGCAAAACTGAGGCCGACAAAATACAAGATGGAGAGATGAAGTGGACAAATTCAGAAAATACTGGCTCCATGACACCCATGATAGAGAAATGTGGTGGATCCTGTGGAAAGTCCATGTCTAACGACGAACGTTAAAAGACTGATGATGTTATTCATTTGTTTGCATACAGAGTAAAAATTCTTTTGATACTTACTTTTGACTCCAGGCTCATTTTTCCCTGCTTGGAATGGATCAGATCTACGAGATCATTCCACTGGGTCTTGGACAAACCAAGGATCTGAAGGAGTAAACCCTCCTGCCAAGAGCAGGCTAAAGCTGTGCATGTGCCATCATCAATTAAAAGACTATCAATAACAAAAAAAAGAATTTGCATCAAACGACAATAATTTAGAGAAGAAAACTTGCATAACATAATACACAAACATTATACCACAATTGGATTGGCCATAAAGATTGTTCAATTTTTTTTCAACATTAACTTTACTTAACAACATATTTACGTAAAGATATTATCCATAATTCTGAGAAGAGACATTAACATTCAAAGAGTTTTTCAGACAAGCAAACTCTTTTTTTCAGGTTATTCTTGTTCACACACTTTGGCAAATCCATTCTATAGCCTTCTTCAGGTGTACAATCTGTATGGAATCTCCAGCACAAAACTCTCGAGATGTTTGAATACTCACAATACCTTTGTCATGAACTGCAAAAATCTATTTCGCATTTCATTTGCTTTTTTTCTTTCTTCAATGCTCAAATCAATAGACAAAAATATGTCAATTTTGACAATCTTTTTTAAAGGCATGCTGATATGACAGCTGTCACAATGCAATCAAAAGTAATCCTTTTCAATGAAGTTAGATAAAAATTCAAACGATGTTACTTGTTATAACCATGGACATGAGTGTATTGGAACTTTTTCATTAAGAGGGACAAAAGGCTAGATTTGCCAAAAATTTCACACACTTTAACCAGGATTTCACTGATTTGTCTGGAATTTAACATGTTTTTCCCAAATCAGGAGCAGGTCTGTATGTCTATGATCATGGATAATGTTATTGTTATAAAAATCATTTGATCCCAAACACTTTATTTGAAGTAATAACAATAAGCAACTTGCTCTATATATCCTTCACCCAATGTTATCAGCCGGTTATTGTTAAAATATCCCAAAGTGATCAAAAAAAAAAAAAGCACAGATGTTGCTGGACACAAACTAAGAGACCAATTTGGCATTAACTTTCATTGTAAATTGAACTCTCCAATAAAAAGGGAAGGATTTGAAAAAATACATTCTCCTTACACATTAAGCGGAGTGACTGTGCAAAATTTAAAGTTTCTACTGTGAACGGATAGGGCTGGGCAAAGTAAAGATAGATCGATACAAGTCTATTGTATGTAGAGATGATTAATGATAACTGAATAATGGATAAATAATAAAACCTAAAATATGAAAAAACTGGAAAAGAATGAATAATTTTTACAGTTCTGACTTACTACATATAAATAGACACACGGAAATTTGTATTGTTGCAGGTCTTGTCAGAACATTTATGGTTGGAACTGAGACAACTGCACTTAGTGCATACTGTCTTCACAGTAAGTTTCTTTATTTGTCCAACAAAAGCATATGTCCATAAATGACTTCTGTCAGAGTAAAAGCCACTTAACATCAGTGACAGTGTACCCCACTCATCTTGGCCATTCATTCTGGACATCTGGTTCAGTGCACTGTTCTGGTCAAGAAAATAACTGCAAAACCTATTAAAATGCAAAAGAAATATCATGTAAAGCATTCTTTATTCAGTGATAATAATAAATCATTCTTTATGTAATAAGAGCAAAGAATTCTTTAAAAAAAAACATGTTATTTGCATCATCCTCAGAAGAGAAGTAGAATTCGTTTTGCCTGATTTCTGGTAATTATTTTTTTTAGAAATAATCTCTAAAAATTGGAGCTTTTCCACGGTGATTCATACTTTTAATCAATATGTAAGAGTGACTTTCAAAATGCACAAATGTCTTTATAACTACATCTATATATTACTGTGGGTATGCAAATACGTAAATATGACACAGGTATCAAGCTCAAAAATAAGAAGGGAAAAGATCAGGTGTTACTGGAGTAACACCCATTATGAATGTGTAAGTGTGTGCATGGGTGTGGTGCATATGACTTAGTATATAATGACAGCTATATGATCAATAAGAGCTTATGCAACTAATCAGCGAAAAAAATTAAGGTTACTCCTTATATGCATTCAACATGAAATCAGATGTGAGTACATATGTACGCATAATAGAAAAATATAAACAGTTGTAAATCTATATACACTGTCCTTATATATATTATCTATCTATCTATCTCTCTCTCTCTATATATATATATATAAAACATGCATACATAGAAATAAATCTAATTTTTTCCCTCTCAAGAGAGAAAGAGAAACATACTTATACTTAAGGTGTCAATATTATATGTTTGTATACACATGGTATACAATACTTTCACATTATAGAATTATGTGCTTGTTATGAATCCAATTAACAATGGTCAAAATGCTTTTGGCTTTTTAATGTATACTATTTTTTCAAGGGTTCTTATCAAAGAAAATAAGAATCCAGTATCATTAAAACAAGTCTTCTTTTGATTTGCCTCTCTTCTCCCTCTCTTCATCTCATCTTCTTTCCATTCGACCTTCTGTAGTCTCTAGCTTATTTTCGCTACGTCTACACATGTAGTTACACCAATGTGTGCATGATGCATGATTATGAAATAAACACTTAAATTTACATCAGAACGTGAATATAATAGATTTAAATACGTATACATAACATTTAAATTCATAGTTTCTTTTTTAAATTTCTATTATGAAATATATATGATTTTTATGTATATTTATCACTTATATATAGGTTTTAGTCTTTATGTAGCCTAATGAATGGCTGCTGTGTCAGTCTATATGTTGCAAGGCTCTGACTTATACAGGGTTTGGGTGAGCTAGTATTACCTTGTTTTGTCCCTTTTTGGAGCTGAAAGGACTATGAGTCTTTATGTAGCCTGTTAAAGGAGCTGCTGTGACTGTATATATATTTCTGTACTCTGACATATACAGGGTCAACACCTTGTAGATTGATAGCCTTCATGACCATGGGAATGACCGCTGAGTCAAAGGCCTTCATAAAAACAATAAATGCTACAGTGAGTGGCATTTTGTATTCTGCTGCTTTCTTTTTCTAGTTGATGTTTTGAATGGAGATGGTTCACAGTCAAGTAGCTTCTTCTAAAGCCAGCTTGCTCCCATGGTTGGTTTTCACCTAGTATTTAGGTAATTCAGTTTGTGACAAATTCACAAAATAGAAACCAGCAGAATAGGAGAGCCGACTGTAATTCCTTTCAAATTTTTTTTTTTAATGACCTGCCTCATGAAAAGCAAAAAGAAGGAGTGATAGATTTTGCTGCTAAGTTTGATTAGGGGAATGGTCATAGAAACTGGCAAGGCTGTGTCTTACTATGTACTACTTTTATGCTGTTTTATTGATTTCTTATCATTATGTGAAAATGAACACCTGAGGCTTGTTATCAATTTTATGGCGAGAAATGTTTGTACTATTCATAAGTATACTGATTAAGGAAACTGGTATAAAATTACTTTTTCCAATGTTTAGAACCAAAGATTGAATAGAAATGAACTCTGGTCACCTGGAATGACCTCATATAGCCTATTTGAGTATATATTTTTTTAAATTGGTTTACGTAACATTTTTTCTTTCAGTGAAGGGTTAAAACTTTTGATTCTAATTCATTTCTTACTTTGACATGAAAAATGTTTCACTTATACAATCGCAGTTCTCATGGGAGAATTTTTTCTTGTTCAATTTTAGGTGCTCTCAATTCATTACAACTTAGAACCTTCCAGAAATTTGTTAGTATTTACAAAAAAAGTCTTTCAAAGGTTTGACAAAGGGTTAGTCTATTTACACTGTGACTAAAACAAGGCTAAACTGGACGCTTATTTTCCACCATTTTTACAGAAGTTAAGCTCACATGAATTATCTTCATTTTTTTTCAAATAACCATATTTCAGCATGAATTCCAAACTGAAAAATTTCCCAATGAAAGAAAAGAAGGATTTATAATGATTCAAAACATCAAAATTAAAAAACAAAAATACTTTTGTATTAAAATAAAATTTGGATTCAAAACTTTTCACACAATTTCCTCACATATCTTCAGTTCTATAAGGTGTACAAAAACAATTTTTGTATCAGATTTCTTTTCAATGTTTTTGTTCTTACTAATGGTACAAAGATTTTCACTAAAAAATTGATTTTATATAAATTTGGCTATTCTTTTTTTGTCAGGTGTTCATTACCTGTAAGTGAATCAACACAGTACACAGAAATACCTAAAACATATCACAATGACAAGTATTGAATGGCAAGTTATCAAGGATGGTAAAAAAATGGAAATGGGTTTCATCAGCCTTGGTGATATTTCCAGGAATTGAATTGAAGTTGCAGTCATGTAATAAGGGAAGATGGACAAAGAAACAAATGATCAAATTTATTTGCTTTGGGGTATTATTTCACACCTTGTTTCACCCATTCTTTCATTTCTCTCTCTCCTAACTTCCTTCCATCTATCCCTCCTTCTCCGATCTTTCTTTCATCGTATTGCCTTGGTAGCAGCTACAGCCATGAGCACCATAATATCTAATACTGTGTAAAACATAAAACCCTTTGGAAAGCTTTCATAAATTGTAGTAACAGATATTTGGAAATAATTTACTGAAATGACATAATTTCTAAAAAAATTTTAATATCTTTAGTGTTTAAAGCAATAAAGCTTTCTAGGTTATATATGTATGTATTCAGTGAGGACTCTGAATTTCAGTTATTTGGGAGAACCAATAAAAGAGAGAAAGATAAAATCTGTAATCTAGTCAATATTGGGAGGGAAGCTTATTGCCACCAGCTTTATTGCTTTCTTTCACATTCTGGATGGTCAATCCTATCTTTTTCAAGTGTGTGAAGAATCTAGTGAATAGTCAAAATAGTTATTTATTATTCAAAAATCTTAAAGATTACTAATCTGATTCTATGTTCAAGTGAAGATGTTACTTAGAATCTAAATGATAACGTCTATAGAAAAGAAAATCCATGAATTATGTATATTGATATAAAATCTAACCACCCAAACAAAATCATTAAAAAGATCCCCAAATCAATAGAAACTAGGCTAATATACAACTCCTCGAATGAATCAATACTCAACAATGTTGAAAATGATTATACTAAAGCTTTAAAGGACAGCAGTTTTACCAAGACTAGCTTCAAATATGATAAGTAAAATCAAATAGAGTAAAACATAGCAACAGCAAAAAGAGTAAAGGTAAGAAAATCATCTGGTATACACTGCCACTCAACCTACAAGTAAAAGACAACTTAGCAAGAATATTCCACCGAATAATAGAAAAACACTTGCCCCCAAGCAACCCACTGAATAAGATATTTGATAAGAACAAATTGAAATTTAGCAATAGTTGTAAGGATAATTTTGATAAGTTCATAACAAAACATAACAATAAAGTAATTACATTTAATACTGATGGAGAAAACCTAAATAAATCAGATTATAATTGTACAAAGAGAAACGGATGCCCTTTACAAAACGAATGTCCCAAATTGAATATTATATACCAAGCTGAAATATCAATGTAAGAGAAACCCTTGGAAGTGAAATATATAGAAATATTGAAAACACCTTTTAAACTAAGATTAGCCAACCATATATCATCATTCATGAACAAAAAATACAAAAACAATACATCACTATCAATATGGAGACTAACCGATAGCAACCTCAAACCTATGGTAAATTAGAAAATGTTAAAACAAACACGTATATGCCAGAACATTGAAATATTATGTTACCTATGCCTAAATGAGATTGCCAATAGAACAAAAAAACAAAAAACAGAATTATTAAAGAGAAAAGGATGAAGTCATCTTAAAGTCCTGGCACCACTCCAAATTTCTACCAAATCATAATTAAACAGCCCACATATAGGTGCACTAAAAATGAATCACCATAGCTATCTTATTCCTTGGACATTTAGAAACAGACCAAATCTAGAATAATTAAGCTAATAACTAAGCTCATGTAAAAGTGAACCCTAACACTGGGAAACAGATTAATGTAAGAATTAAATATTCTCAGAGAGAGGAAACATATCACAAAGAGCTGATGTTTTAACAACATACTGATAAGGAAAATACCTACAGTATCTCCTGCTAATTTATTATTCATAACTACCAGCAAGTAGATTATCTCCACTATGTAAAACTGAAAAACATAACAAGCAATTATCAACTACTAAACAAAGAAAAGAAAAAGAAAAGATTTATAAATAGAATAAGAGGAAGATCCTACACCCTAGAAAAATAAAAATACCAAAAAACGCCCTAAATAGGGATCTAGAATAAATCAAATCATTTGCCTGAAGAAGCCCAAACAAGGTAGAAACATAAATGTATTTGTATAGTAAATCCTTTACTTCATCATCATACATATATATATATATATATATATATATATATATATATGTATCTTCAGAAGATTTTGGTGCCATCAAAGTTATTCCAATGATTGAATGTATAATGCTAAAAAAAAGCTTACACAACACAATACACACACAAAATCTGGTTTTCTCCAAACATTTTGATAGAATACTGTCAGCCTATAAGCCAGCTTGATCAGGGACACACAACAATGGTCTCAGACTTGAATGAAATATAGCATTTACTTTTCAAAAGACGGTATCGGGTCTATGTTCAAAGACCATTCATAAGTATTTACTTGGTGTTTCCTAGCTTAAGATCTACACGAAGAGAGTTGATAAGGACAGAACAAATATGAAGTTACATACCAAAATAAATTAGTGAGAACAGCAATATAAAAAAAATGTACTTGCCTCGACTCTATATCTGGGATGCCACTGTGTGATGTTGCCAAAGAACAAACGCTGGAAATGGCAATGAACTTGCAGTAGACTTTATTTTTCTTAGACACTATTCTTTGTAGAAGATGGAATTCTACAATGGTACCTTCAAGAAGTCCCAAGGGGTATGACGTATTCTCCAGGTTCATGAAGAGCACCAATTCTTCATGTGATTTGATGTCTTGAAGAACTAATTTTATGCTTCTGCCACTCAAAGTTGATAACTCTAGAAATAAATACCCAATAAAAATACATGTGTATTTAAAAACATACATAAAAGTATGTAAATTAAAAAAAAAATTTTTTCCATTTTTGATTAATATCCAATTATAACACACTAACTTTATATTATGGCAACTTCATTTTTTTCAATGTACAGCTGAAAATATACTAAACAAATTAAAATGGTTAACTACAAAAACTAAATCCAAAATGCAACCATAATGTGGATGTGATCCCGCAAAACTTTTCATACTAGTTACAAGGAAAATAGTGCTGAATTAGCTGCTTCATATTTGCGGTTTTTATAAAAACATACAAAGACTAATAAAATAAAGTTATCACAAAATAACTATTGTTTAGTTAACTTGCAGTTTATTTCTAGAATGTAATTCAATACAAAAAATTCTTTGCAAGCCAACACAAAATAAGGATAATCACTTTCTTAACATTCAATTGTAGTTATAGCCTGCTTGAATATTTTTGTCCTACTCCAGTCCAAGTCTGCAGTTGACTTTGTTTTTCCACCATAACAAGAATAATCCCCACTAAATTTAGGGAAGTAAAAATTAACATTCTTCTAACATGATTTAAAATCACAACCAACTGGTTTGTCGGTGATTCTCTTAGCAACAGAGCTAAATTGACAAGTCTTACATATCTAGGGAAAATTTATATTAGAAGTACACAAAGACATATTTCATTCTAATAAATGAATACATCTATAAAATTAAGTTTTCCCTATCAACAAGTCTTATATATCTACAAAATTTATCTTACAAATACGCAAGAGCTTATTTTATTCTGATAAAATAATACATTTATACTAAAAAAAATATATTCTTATAATTATAATTCTTTATTCATCATTTATACAATACAAAAATTACAATAATCATCTTCATTCAGGATATAAGAGTAGAGTTTGACCCTGCTACAGTCAGGCTTGTTTATGTAGCAAATACAAACCTGACTACTAATAAAAGCTATTCATTACTGTGGTTCTTTGAATGGGATTTTTTCTAGTAAATTATAAGATTTAGCTATCAAAAATACCTGGAATGGACAAGAGATTTAGTAACACTCTGAAAATCAAAATTGTTTGTGGCACACTGCAAAAACATTCTAGACAGGAGAATAAGAATAGCATTATGCTGAATTGTGACTCACAAATACAGACAGCAGATTTGAAAAGTTACATATTGTTGATGATAAAAATAGTGGCAATAATGACAGCGTGGAACTTGATCCCAGGTTCCAGCCAACTGGAACCAAAATTTTGAGGACAGTAAATTTCAAGAATGATATTATTTGCCAAAGAGACAGGGGGTTTTTTTGAGAACAAATACAATTTTCAAACTTTCACTATTAATTTGGACTTAATTAATTTGATAATTATTAATCCAAATTCTAAAGAATGACATTATTAAATTCATATTTTCCACATATTCACACAAAGAGAAATTTTTATCAGTCAATTACAAAGAATATCAATGATTTCAATGTGTTACAATAAATAATTAGTTTTACACCAATAAATTTAGAAAAACATAAGAAAAATATAAAGGAAAAGCAATTTACAAAATGGCATTAATCTTGAATAATTATCAATTTCAAAATGTAACATGGAATTTTCAATCCTTTTCTAGGGACAATGACAACCATTAGAAAAAATATTTTATCATGTCAACATATTTAGGTCATACCAAATCATACTTCTTTTTATAGTATACTGAAATGGCACTGGCCACTATGATTTTTTTTCAATCTAATTTTGTACATATGAAAGGAATTCTTTCCACACATGAATAAATCATTTGTTTTACAGCTAAAAGCTACTTTTTTTCCTTTATGCAAAGTATACACAAAGTCTATTGGAAAAAGCATGTTACAATTTTTATTTAAACAGCTTCACACAGACTGAGAGTTAGCATCTTTTTTCCATCCAACTTGTCATCAATATTTCTACATCAGTTATTTTCAAACTGTGAGCAGCAATACAATAGTCTGTTGCTGTGACCCAAAAGTTCTTCACAAGACAAATCCTTGTGAGGATAAATCCACACACAACAAATCTGTGTAAGGACAGCCAAAACCAAACGATGGAGTTAAAACAATTTATTACAAAAGTCAAAATTGTTTTTTGAATTTGCAAGTATTAACTACAGTTTACCTGCTCTTTGATTTCCATAGTCAATCAGTGATTTCTTCATTACTGAATGAGTTTGAAAACAAGATGGTTCATATTGTTACATTTCAGCAATCTTATTCAGCAGCTTTCTTCATGTAGATGTTTTATACAGTTGTTCCACTATTCTAAGATGATACTGCAGACTTGATAGACGTTAAGTTTTTAAATCATGCTTTGAGTATTCCTTTATCTTATCTTCTCAGTATTATGCACTGATCAAGCCCAAGGCTCTAACCACTGAGCTAAATGTATCTTAATATCATGAATAACATAATAGCAAAATGTAACTAACCAAGTTTTGTGGCGTAGCGGTCCATTCTAAACTGAGTATTTCTGGAACCATATATATTTTCAGGATGTGTTCGACTCAAAATTTTTGTTGGTAGCAAGGTGATGTTATCTTCTGAAAAACTAAGAAAGACATTCCTTCAAACTTTTTACATTTCAATTTTCTTTTTTTTCAAAATCCTTGGTTAATAGATGAGGTATTATATTCCAGAAGTGAAAGCTATGAAATGATACAATTCAATTTCACTTCATTATCATCATTATGACTAAATCACTCACCTATTTGAATAGAGACTTTTCAAAATTATCATTATCTATGATAACATTTAATAAATATAATTAAAATAATACTTTTTGTAGAAGTATGAAATTCTTTTTCTTGTACTTAAAATGAAAAAATGAGAGGACAAAGAAAGACAAAAATACAAATCTCACTCAATGCAAATATTTTTATCATACTATAAAAAGAAAACAGGAGACAAAATGTAAGAGAGAAAGAAAATTCATTTTTATCTCCCCAATGGTTTGCCTGTTGATTTTTGGTTCATACATCGATCTAGCTCTTCTTAACCAGCTGTGTATGCACTAACAGTTGTTGAATATAGACCTGACTTAGTCCAAAATGATTGAGATAGATATATCAGTATAGCACCCCCTATTCTTTTAGTTAGGAATTAAATAGGAAACTCTTAGTATATCTCTGAATTTTTGAGATGAGGTATCATTATCATTTCTATTGATATTCGGACCATCCTCATCTTGGTTGTTTTTCATACAACGTTTCGGCCATTGTACTCTACGGCCTTCATCAGACTGAATGGGGTAAAATCTGGGAAGTGTGGGGAAGTAACGAACCGAACCATGGTTTGGTTCGTTACTTCCACACACCTCCCAGATGATACCTGATGAAGGCCATAGAGTACAATGGCCGAAACGTTGTATGAAAAACAACCAAGATGAGGATGGTCCAAATATCAATAGAAATAGGAAACTCTTCTTTTAGCTAGATATCGAAAACATCACTTCCTCTGACAACACCTATAAAACCCCAGGATGCACATGGTCTAATGTTGGCGCCAGCACCCCTAGCTGGTCATGCCTCTGGACCCAACACTTGTTGCCAGCCACTCTCTCTCTCTCTCTTTCCTTTTCCCTAAGATTGGTATCATTTTTCTACCATGACCTATCTCTGCACTGACTTGGCCCATTTCACTTCACCGATGTTGAGGCATCACACATACGCACAACTGCACAACTATGCAGCTACGTCATCGTGTCTTCACCACGTGCTACAAACGTGTATACACTACTCACTTTCGTGAATGAAACGGCATGGCTTTTTACTATCCGATAGTCACAATGATCTTTCCTAATTTTCCTCACTTCAGCAAACACGCATGGATAAAACTCTATGTTCTCTGTCTTTCATGGTCTGTCCATCGAGAGTCTATCAGCATCAGAAAATAGCTCTCAAATTCACGTACACTTGCACATTGAACCTGGTTTCCACATATTACATAACACCAGCAGCAACACCAACACCAAACCACGAGGATCTAAAATCCTCTGCCTCCAACATCATCACACTATTCATTCCCCAATGAAGGAGTCTTTACTATAAACTATGTAGTTGTCCAAGATCTCACGGCACAGTTTGTCAGTTATTTGTTAATGAAGAAAGCTTGTGACAATAGTGACGCTCTCACAGCATGCAGGAAATAGTAGCCATTTCCAGGAACATTTTTGAGCTTGTAACCTTGCTCTGCAAGATATTTCACCAATCTCTCCAAGTCTTGCTGTCTTAAATGAAGTTGAACATCAGAATATTTGTCATTGCTGTCTTGCAGGGGCAAACCTGTCATTGGACAAGGATCATCAGAAAGACTAGGATGGTTATAAGGTAGGTGAGCTTTCCCACTTGATTCGGCACTACTGGTCTCTGGCATGACATCATTTGAGCCCACTTCTGGGTTAGCTGAGTGAGGTTCTGGCCTGTCTGTCAGACTGAATGGGGAAAAATCAGTGTCAGTGAAAATGTTCGGGTTGGAAGGAACAATTCCTGAGATTTCAGAACGGTTTGTTATTTTTGCAGAAACAGCAGCTTGAGGCCAGTGATCCTTCACAATTGTAGGGAGGTTATGTAATTAACTTGCTAGGATTGTTTCTCATCCATGTGTCTTGTGAAGCAGGGACCATTTTTTTCCAATGGGCTAAAGACAGTTCTGTCAAGCAGAATGCATTTAGGTCAAGGTCAAAGTGAAAAAAAAAACCCCAACTTGAAAAGACATTCTTTTTTTTTTTATACATTTAGTGTTGGACAGCATATCAATCAGATTACAAACAACATCTCGCTGAAATATCAAAGTACGTGTACAACAGACTGTGACAACTACCAATTTCTTTTTGCGGTCTGCTCATCTGAAGTATTAGACCACACGAGAAAATACACATATGCAAAACAATCTGGATAATGAGTATAAAAAATTAACAACTGAGAAGAGATAGTGAAAGGTGGGAGCAGGCACAGAAAAAACTGGTTGGTCAAACATAATTTTTTTACATGAAATTATATTAAATACAAACGGAGTAAAAAGATTAAATAAAGTTACAAAGTGACTCTGTAGATAACAGTATATCAATGTACGACTTATTAGAACAAAAAATAATGTAAAACTTTTTCTTGCTATTTCTTTGGGGTGACATGTTTTTTTACCATAAATGCATTCAGTTATAATGGCAAACAGTTGAACTGCATGACCTATTTCTGCAACCTTTTGTCTTGTATCATTGACCATGAAAAAAATTCAACAATGTCAACAGGGTGTCAGAAATTAAATTACAGGTCTAGGATGAAAAGGAGAGAGTAATGGGAATTTCAAAAATTTGGCACTAATCTCAGAAGCCATCTTGAAAATCATACATTTCTAGTGATCAGGCTGTGGTAGAATTTTGATATGTTATTGAACAACCTTGACAATACAAGAAACTGTCAAAAAAACTTTAGGGTTATCAATTAATGAGTAAAAAACATTAAAGAGATCTAGCAGACATCTTGGATGCCATATTGAAATTTATACAATTGTGGTGGTCAGAGTGTAGTATAACTTTAATATTGTATCAAACACATTTGACATTACAAGAAAGCATTAAGGGAACTTGGCTAGGGTAAATGATGAATGAATAATGGATATTTTAACAATCTGGCATCCATCTTGGACCCCATCTTAGAAATTATAGACTCTCAATGGTAAGACAGTGGTAAAACTTTGATACATTATCAAGTACACTTGACATTATGAGAAACCATTGGCAAAATTTGCATAGAATAGATAATGAACAAATGATGGGCATTTCAAAGATTTGGCAGCCATTTTATAATGCCATCTTTCAATTTATACTTTTCCAATGGTCAGACTGTCGTGAAATGTTAACATGTTATCAAACTGATAGAAACCATTGGAAAAACTTGTCTTACATAATGAACCAAAAAGCCCCAAACACATGGTCTTGTTTACATTCTAATCCAAGAAAAAGTTCTGATGGAAACTGATTAAAATATGGCATATATGTATATATATACAGTTTTTTGCCATCTCTCATAAACACAGACTGCACTAAAATTAACCAAACATCACAGAATGAACTATGTACGTAGTTGTCAAAGTTAAAAAGTAACTTACCACTGTGAATAAGCATTTTCTGTGTAAAACTTTTCATGCTGAACATCATCAAGAATACATGTGACTTAAACTTGGAAGAAAAATGCAGGAATTTCTCTGCATAAAATGAAGCTAACAATATAGAGACAGGAATTAAAGTGAGCGATTCAATTTGCCCCACGTACCAAAGAGTCTTTGTCTCCCCTATTTCATTTATTTGAGTATAGTATGACCCTTTATTTCTAAAAGAAAAAAAACAAGCTTGAATATATTTTGTTTATAATGTGCCCCCTACTTTACAGCCACTTATCGAAAATTTGTTAAAGCAAATTTCTCGAAAAAAGAAAGAATTGAAATAAATAAAAACTTCATACCACTTATCCCTTTCCATTAGACGTATTTTTATCCGAGTATTCGACAGTTTTAGAATCCCGATAAATATAGTTATTGATTACTGCCAACTGAGAATTTGCCAAGTTCAGACTTGATACTAAGCAAAATCTAGGAAAATAGAAAACAAGAGCTATACACACTCTATAAGTCATTTTAAGCTATCAAAAGCAGTTGTATATGCAGGTTGGCCATTTACAAGAACAACATAAGAATGAGATCACATTATATAGCAGTTACTTTAATGATACAAGTAAACAAAATTATCAAAATATTACTTGAACATAATACAATTGCCTCCACAACTTGGATTTTTGAGTTTGATAGAAAAATTCTCACATTGTAAACAAATATGTAGTTGAATGATAAGACATTGCCCCTATTTAAAGAAGAAACTAGAACTTACCTGGGGGAAATAACGTCAGATACAGAATAAGCAGGAGAGCTGTGGGAAGACATTTTTGTAGAAACTATCTTCTTTAAATTCAGTAAAGCGTTTCGCTGGTAAAAGAAAAATGAAAATAAAATTGAAGATATAACAGGGATAATATCACAACCCAGATAGTAACTAATTGTGTAGATAGCTTAGTCAAGTGCAGGGCCCTAATAGAGGGATACCCAAGGAGGCTCAAAGACATTATAGCAGAAATGGTTTCCACAACTAACTTGTTAAACATTGATCTACAGCAAACACTCTGTTGATTAGTTTTGTACAGATCCACCCAGTGACAATCAAACTCACTAGCAAATGATCTGAAAAACTAGCTTAGTCATTGTTCTACAATAATTTTGTAGATTGAAAAGAAATTGGAAAAGATAAGTTTAGTTTTTGTTTTTGATACTCAGAAAATATTACTAAGCATTCTTTAGTCAAACAGCTTTTCTGAATTATCCAATTTGCTCAACCAGATCTTTTATAAGTTATAATAGTACAAGGTTTACACATTTAGCCAATAAATTATTGATCTACCATGTTTATAAAATATCTAAGGCTGATAGTGACTTAAATTAATCTGAAGTGTTATGATTGCAGTTTATTCATAAGAAACATGAACGGTAAAAAATGTGAACATGAATAAACTAATTTTATATTAGGTTTACATAAATAAGAAAAATTATCGTGTATTTAAAAAAAACAAATTTTGTTATAAAAGTTTGGGAGGTATTTAAAGAAAAAAATAAGGGGTACATACTGAGTAACAGTCAGTCTACAGTGAGAACACTGTAGCAGCAGTTTTAGGGTCTGTACATAATTTAAAGGAATGCATGGAATAATTATCAAGAGCAAAAATAAAGTGTAACCATGCATGGAGGTAGATAGAGTCAGTAATACCAACAAACTGATCTACCCTCAAGTGTTTTTTAGGAGTTATTATCTCGGTAATTAATTTCAACATTCAAATTCAGTGACTTGGAATTTCTTCCACATGATAACAATTTTTCAGTTCACTGATGGAAATAAAATGTATTCTCCCTGGAAAAATATGTGCCCTAAATAAATTTGATTCATAGACGGAACAAAAAAGAAGAACCATCCAATGCCTCCTTTCAAAACATCAAAATGGTGATAAGGCAAGAATAACAAGGAAATTTTTTTAAAACTGAAAATAGAGACATGTTGAAATTACAAACCACTTTTCCTGACAATTTATGCCAGGAAATTCCATGTCCCAATGACTTTTGAATCAATCTTTCATATTTATTGTAATTAAAACTTTATGCCACAATAGCATCTTGTATATTTCTGTGATGAATCAATGCTCTCGGTATATATTGTTACTGAAGATAACTGAACAAACAAATAATTTTGAAAATTTTCAGGAATATTTTCTTGATCATGAAACTTCAAAATCATATTTAGATACAAAGTTCTGTAAAAATGTTTTGTCTTGTGAATGAATTTTACACTGAAATCTACCAAAAATTATTTAGAAGCAATTCTACTTATTTTCCAAGGTAGAGTATGTCTCTTTTCATGTTAAACTTTAACTTAGTGTACAAGAAAGATTTGATGAACAGGTTTTTCACTTTTGGTTGAGCAAATTGGATAATCCAAAGAGTCTATCTGACTAAAGAATGTTAATATTTTCTGAGGTTCTCATAACATAAAAATAAAAATTTTAAAACACAGGATATCTATTCCAAATTCGTTAGAGAGCTTCCATAAGAAGGAAGTCTAATCTATAAGATGTCTCTATTGCTGGATAGACACTAGCATAATGCATATTATAGGTAATAAACAGAGTAATAATTCAAGAGAGCTTCGTATAACAATGAGGACTGACTAAGGATTGTTGGCTTTTACAAGATATTTCAAGTTGAAAATCAATGATTGAGAATGTATATAAAATTATTTCAAAACAAGTTATTTCATTTAAAATATACTCACCAAAATTGTCTGACTATAAGTTGAACATAATTTACTGATTTCAAAGTATTATTTTGTCTCATAAAGAACATGAACATAAATGATAACTAGAGCAATCAGACTGTAATAATTTTTTATTCAGTAAAAAGGAAAACCTGCACATATATATCATAAAAGCAGTCAAAATATAAGAAAAAAGTTTGTTTTACTCTGATTTTGAAAAGAAGAGCCAAATACCTGTGTTTTATAGATTGTGTCTAAATGCCAGTCGGAGAGTTCTTGAACAACCACATTCTGTGGCATTTGCACAGGATGTTTGCTGTGGGAATTTCGAAGTGCTTTAACAAGAGACGCCGGGTGGGCCGATGAGAATGCCTCAAGATTATTTCCCCTCACCACTAACATATAACAACTGCCAACATTCTGAAATAGAGGAAATACAAAAAGACAAAAACAATCATCAGAAGAGAGAAAGGTGAACATTATTGTCAGCGGAGAGAAGACCAGATTATAGACAAGGAACGCCATTGGAAACAGAGAAAAATCAAGGAAGGAGCACGCATCAACATGTCAGCTGAGTACATTAAACAAGAGCAAAATTCAATTTGATGTGGCTTTTGCTACTCAGCAGAGATATCATTTAGAAATCCAGGCTTAACAAAGAAAGAAAAAACACCTGAATTCTACATCATAAACAATGCTATCATTTGAGAGAAAAAAAAGATTCTTTTTACCACCATCACATTCAGAGAGTACAACCTGAAGATGGCCATAGAATGGATTGGCCAAAAGGATGTGTTAAGAATATAAACAAGAAATTCAATCACAGTTCAAAACTAAGTTCCTAGATTTCTTAAAGAGTTGCAAGTAAGAAGGATATTTGATAGTTGAACACATAGCAGAAAATAATGTATATTAATATATATTATATACATATGTAATGCCACCCATACTTTTACTTCGGAATTAAATACAAAAATACAAAACCCTTCTTTTAATTAGATATTAAAAACGTCACTTCCTATGACAACCCCTATAAAAGCCCTAGACACACATGGTCAAACGCTCATTGGCACTGGCATTCCTAGCTGGTTACACTTGTTGCCCACTACTCTATCTCTCTCTTTCCTCCTCCCTAAGATCATTATCATTTCGCCAACCTCCCAGCCAATCCATTCCTGACCATTTTCCCACCATGACCAATTTCTGTACTAACTTTGCCTATTTCAGTTCACTGATGTTGAAGCATCATACATACACATAACTATGCAGCTATGCAACCATGTCCTCACTATGTGCTCCAAACGTGTATACACTTCTCACTCTCATAAATGAAATGGCAAGGCTTTTTACAACCTGATAGTCATGATAATCTTTCCAAATTTTCTTTACTTTGGGAAACAAGCATGGATAAAATTCCATGTTCTCTGTCTTTCATGGTCTCTCCGTCGAATGTCTACCAGCATCAAAGAATAGCTCCCAAGTCACACACACACAACTTAGCAGTTTGGCACACACACTAAACCTGGTCTCCATAATCATTCCTTGGTACACTCCAAGCCATATGGATTCAAAAGCATTTTAGACACCTCTGCTTTGACGCTTAATTCTATCAATGACAACAAAGCCCCCACCTTTTGCTACCTCTTCTCATCCCGTTACGCGATCAATTGTATTAATGTTATCATTACATGTATTCCATTTTTATTCGTTATTTGTCATTACTGTTCCAGTACTAAATGTACAATTTATTTGTCCATCCAAATTGTATGTGTCCTTTTCACTTTGTTTCATCTCCTTGTCTACATTCATACTTGGCACGCATTCTCTTTGTACCTCTCCCTTCCTCTTTCCACATCTCCAGTGACGTTGACGCTAACACCAAACCACATGGAAGCAAACTCCCACATTTTTGCACTACCCGTTCCTTAACAATAACCACATAAGAACCACACATATACCTAATACGTATATATCGATAGGTAACTATCTAGCATTTAAATAACCATCAATAACTCTCTAAATACGATTAAAGTAGCCTCTATCCTTGTGAAACAACACTTATAGAGACATTTTTGTTTTCAATTTTAATTATCTAAATAAATAGCCTTATACATTGTAAAAATTAAAACATTAATTATCAGAGACATATCTCACTCACCTGAAAAAGATCATACCATTGGGCAGGCGTATTTTCAAACACCAATAGGACTCTATCATAAAGATTGCCATCAAGTGTATCTTTCTCTTTCTCACAAATGTTTTCCAGGTCTAAAGCTTATGAAAAGTAACAGATAAACATTTCAGTTAATAATTTGAAAACCAAACTGATTACTAACATGAGCTATTTAGAAAAGATAAAATATCTTGGTAATTCTATCGCAAAACAGATTATAATTTCCACCAGAAATGATCAATAAAGTAAGTAGATAATGCCATTGAAAACAAAATCATTCTGAAGACATAAAAAACTCAATGGAGAGAGAAAGAGAAATACATATATACATGATTGCATGGTTTAAACCATTAAAGATTTTAAAAAGTGACTAGCTAATAGGTAAGAAGCATGAGGAACTAGAAAGCACTCAGGGAGCAAATGCCTCCAATACCACGGGGGTGGGGTAATATGCACCAATCCACCCAAAAATTTAATCAGTTCTCCCATAACCTACTGTACACCCTTCCACAAAATATCAATGAAATTCATTGAGAACCTTTATAGATATTGTGAGGATAAACATGAAATTTTGGTAATGTTATGTGGTTTGGACATACAGTTAAGCATAAGGGAGGTCATTTTTGATGGATCCGCTGCAAAATTTAATCAGTTCTTCCATATAGGCCACAAAATGACATTGAAATTCATTGAGAATTTTATGGACATATCGTGTGGACACATGGCCATAGCTGCTGCCAAACCCATACTAAGCCAATTAGGGTGGCAACGAGGAAAATTGGAACAATGAATGGAGGGGAGAAAGCAAAGAACAAAAGAGATAAAGGAATGGAAGAATGAGAGAAAGAAGACACAAAATAATAACTCAAAGTTAATGTTTTTTGTCCATTTTTATACATGAAAATATATCAGATTCTCAACATATCAAAAATGAGTTCGAATCTTAACAATAATCATTTTACTGAATAGTTTGGGTCAGAATTCTATAGAGAAATTCTAAAAGTTACGCAATTATCTGACTAGGTGTAATATAGGAATAAAATGAACCCCATAGGACATTATTATAACATGCTAACAGGCAGAATCATACAATAAACACTTCAAGGATTGAGAAAAAACATTACAGGACAACAGCGTATATATGAAAACATATAATCGGATTTCCAAACATTTCTTTTCTGACATAGAGTTAAGATGTGTTTAAATCTTCATAAGTTTCCTATCATCAAAATTGTATTGAAATGTATTCATTTGTTGATGTTGTTTATTTCAAGTGTTATTCGATCATCTATTTTTTCAGTGTCTAGGTCCAAGTTCACACTCAGGGTAATAAAGGGTTAAAAATGGACCCTGTGAGGGCAATGTTTCAATCTATTAACATGCAGAATCATCAAGTGGACATGGGCACAAAAGAGATCCACAGGATGGGATCCAGTCAACTAAACTAATGTTTGTAGGCGTGTCTGCGCATTGTATTGACCCTGCTTACAAGAGACCCAATGAAGAAGAAATACGAAACTTGTGTGAAAGTTAATTTGATCATTGAAATTTTCCCAATGTTGAACATGAAAAGCGAAGCCAATTTCGATAAAAACATAAATTAATAATTAATTATGGTCTTTGAAAAAAAGAATCGGCTATAAACTTTTCCACGTTAAATTTCGCTGCCCTATGTTTGTCTGAACGGAATTTTTTCTTCACAAATTTTGAAAGAATCTTTTTCATTTCGTTTTTTAAAACTTATCTGTGAATATATTTTTCAAAAATTTCTTTTTCAAATGAAAGCAGATAACCAGACCATTTAAAACTGCATTTTATCAAAAATAACAACAAAGGATTTAAGTGAGGGTTGAGGTTTAGAGTTGGATTCATGTTAAGGTTAGTATTAGGGTCAGATTTTTTCTTCACAAGAAAGTCTTTAATTTTTCTCTGATCACAGTGCTTTCACTTATTTTAACCATTCGTAAGGGTTAAGGTTTAGAGTTGCATTAGTTTTAGTGTCAGTGTTTAGGGTTCAGTTTAGGTTAATATATGTACATGTTTGTATTGTTGATGTGAAGTGATCCAAAAGAATGTAGATGAAAATGACGATTAGAAGGTGAAGAGAAAAACTCAAGAGATAGGTGTTACATCAGAAATTTTTTTATCATTCTTAGGGCATATTTCAATGCATTTCAATGGGGGTCAGCCATCTTTGATAGACAAAAATATTTGCATCAGTTCACAGAAAAATTTGCTGTTTACATCTCTGATGCAGAAGAGAAATGGGAATATTTCTGTGTTGTTCCGTTGTTTAGTAGGAGAGGGAGGGGAAGTGCTTGTGTCTGTGTAGATGCGAGTAACATTTGATTTGAAATGTGATGGGTCCTTGAGAGGCAGGGTCAGCAGGTGTTTACTTTCTGTCTTTGTGGGTTTTGGCTTGTCTTAGATAAGAAAGGCAGTGGGGTGATTTCTCAGGGACAATGGGTTTGTTATCTTTATTAACTTTTCATCTATCATAACCTGAAGTTAATTTTGCAACTAGGAAGCTGCTATTCTCATCCTTTCACATTGGAGAACATAGGCTATATTTGGTTGACCTTGGAGGTAATTCAAGGTCATCAGGTCATTAGTGGTCATTTCTAGCCAATTGATGCAATTGTAGGCTATAATTTGCCCTCAGAAGCTAAAAGTACATAGATTCATAGCGAAGGTTATGGTGTATAAGATGTTGACCACAGAGGATATTCAAGGTCACCACAGGTTATCTATAATCATTTCTAACCAATCAGAGAGATTTTGCACCAATAAGGCTAATATTAGGCATAGAGGCACATTTTTTACAGTTAAGGTAATGAGCTATGTCAGATTGGCCTCAGAGGTCATCCAAGGATCATTTCTGATTTTTAATATGATGAATGTAAAGGGTGCAACTCATTTTTCCCAAAAATTTCACCAAAAACTTCCGAACATTTGTATTTCAAAAGACTTGTAACATATATGTACATATAGTGCCTAATAAGATTTTAATGATTTTTTAACATTTTTATTTGGTAACGTTTGTTCTACATTTACTTTTTTAAAGTATCATTTCACTATTTTCCAATGATTCACACATGTATTCTTTTACAAATATTTTGAGATATTTTTACTTTATCATTCCTGACAATTTGACAACATAATTAAGAAATTGTTCTTTAATATATTTCTTTGTCCACAAAACAAAGCACCAAGCCAAAAACTGGTTTAATTGTGTTGGCATTTTGGATGATATTACAATGATTCACATATTTTTCTCACACCAAGTTTTGCTCATTCCGGGCAGGCCAATACCCATTTTCGAGCAGACTCATCCGCAAATATTCATTTCGCTTGAATATCTGGAAAATTTTGAAAAAAAAAATATTTGCAAGCATTTTACTATGCTTTTAATCCCTACAACCTTTGTTTCCTCAAACATTTAATTCTATGAAAGGTTTATAAGATATAACTTGTTTTCTTGTGTCATTATATTTGAAGTTATTCATTTTTTTATGGAACAAATGAAAGCAACAAACTTGTCATTATCCCGATGGTAGATTCGCCACTGAGAAAATACTTTACACTATCCATGCTCTGGGATGGGTGGGTTGCGATTTTAAATCCCAAAAGGTTTATGAGCAGTATTATGTTGGTGTAAAAATAATTGCAGTTTTTGTTATATTAAACTTTTCACCTTATTTTGGAATACACTGTTATCTATGTTTGTTCATGGAAAATACCATTTTGAAGTGTGAGTTTTGAATTTCACTATTTATTCTGGTTTGAGTCTATTAAATCAAAGCTGAAAAAAAAGCAAATTCAAGCAATTCTGTTGTAAGAGTTCAAAATGAGATATAAAGCAGAGGAAACTGCATGTAATATCAAACAAGTATTTGGTCAGGTGACCATCAATGAATGTACACCTTCGCCCTTCTTTTGTGCAACATAAGTTCATTTCTCAATTGCATTGTGATGTGGGACAAAAAATTGATTCTGTACAACATTCGGACAGTGGTTGGACAGAGATGGACACTTCCCTAAACCAAACCTGTATCAAAAGGAAATTATGGCCACTTTTTGGTGATGGACAAATGAAATCATCAACTGCTACTTCTGGACTTCTGGTGAAAACATCACAGCAAAAACTCATTGCCAGGAAATCAACAAAATGCACCAAGACCTGTAACATTTATGTCCAATCACATGTTGTGTGAATGACCAGCAGAAATTGAACAAACAAGGATACAAAACTCTACCTCACTCAGCTTACTCCCCAACTCTCTCTCACCCAATACCAATTTTTCAAGCATTTTCAGCACTTCCTGCAAGGGAATGTCTTGCACAACCAAGCAGCAGCTGAAAACACCTCCAAAGAATTTGTTGGTTCCTGGACCCAAGACTTCTATGTTCCCGGTATAAATGAATGTTTCTAATTAGCAAAAATCAGTAGATTCTGAAGGTTCTTTTTTTGATTAATTACTTTTATACTAAGCTGAAATATACTGCTTCAATTTGGTGAAAAACTGCAATTATTTTTCCCATAACCAAATAGTTCACGTACTGCAATTTCTGCTAACATAATAAAATAATTAAGGGCTCTGCCACCCCCTGCACTTACTCGAATACGTAGATGTTCACTAATTGAATCCAGGTGATTTTCTCTGTGGTCAGTGTTTTATAAATCTCAGCTACGGTCGCATATTTTTTACATTTTTTTATCCCTGAATTTGACCAGACTTGTCAGTTGATAACGTTCAACAATATACATATGGATGTGCAATGATGATAAACTATTCTAGATACATGTAAATGAAAATGTCTGATAAGTTTATAGTCAGGATAGTGCAGCTACTGAAGTGTAAGAAAGTTCAAAGAAATCAATTAAACAAAAAAGATGAGTAATTACTTGTATTCTGTAAGTCTTCAGACTTAGGAAATTTGGTCACATATCTGAAGACATCTTTTGCAGGCAGTTGAAAAGCATTCCCCAAAAAATAGCCATTGGCAGTAAATCTCAAGCCTGGATTTGTAGTTGACAGATTGTGTCCCATCAAAGATTCCTTGTAAATAAACATGAACATTTGACAAGTGCAAATATTGCTATCATCTGTTGATTCTTTACAAGTGTAGTTCAATCCGAGCTCGGGATAAAAACTAGGTAGAATTGAGTCATTCAGTACATGAATGTCTTCAAGAGAGAACCGTACATATTTGACAAAACTCTCTGGATTTGAACCAGAAGTGAATTTTTCCAAGACCATTTGATATTTGTTGACAATAATTAACCGACCAAGGCACCAAGAATGAGCAAATGGACAAGAAAACACCAGTTTTGTTTCTCTCTGTTGCAGAAGGCAGCCTGTTGTGCATATATGAGGTGAGGAGCCAGGTGTTGGGTCCATCTGCCAAGGTTGACAAATTACATTAATGCTGCACAAGTAGTCAGATAAACAGAGACGCCCAGTAACAGAAGATACAGCCAAATATCCAATAAGCATCTACAGAAAAGAACAAAAATTGGAAGAAAAATTAGTTGAAGTTGAAACTTATAAGTTAAAATTTATAATCATGATCATTCTTTTAGCATTCATTATTGGACTCAGACCTTCCCCAGGATTTGCAAGATTCTCTATCATGGGTGCTGGCTACAGTTTTGCATATGATCTTTGAGGATCCATGTTGTAAGTTGTGATGTCCTCTAGTTGTCTGACATTCTTGCAACATGACCAGCTTATTACCATTTGAGTTTTCTGATGGATTCTATGATGTACGTAACATTCTATGTTGTTTTGTGATCTCTCCCTGTGATATTAAGTATGATTCTCTCATGTGAACATTGCATGGTTTGAGAGTCAATCTTTTGGTTAGGTTCAATGTTTCAGCTCCATAGGTGAATATTGGTAGGATGTATTGGTTGTAGACACTCTTTTGAAACTAATAGGATTTTTGTGTTCTCAAAGGTTTAGCTTGCTCTACAGAAAGCTTGCCATCCAAAACTGATTCTTTGCTTCTCCTTTGATGATTTCATGGAGATTCGTTACCCTAGGTGGATGTAGTGGTCTACTTTTTTCAGGTCTGTGTTTTCAATTCCGATTTTTGTGTCTTTGTTCTCAACATGTTTGTTGCACATGACATTTCTTTTACTGAAGTTTATGTAAAGACCAACTTTCGCACTTTTTATTCAGTTTGTCTAGCATTACTTGAGATCATGAAGCCTTTTTTTGCAAAAAGGATGATGTCATCAGCAAATCTGAGGTTACTTAAGTCTTTGCTGTCTACTCTGATTCCTTTATCTTCCCAATTTAGCTTTCAGAAAATCATCCTCAGGCAGGCAGTGATGAGTTTGGGTGAGCTATTATCCCTTTGTCTTCTTTTTCAAACTGAAAGTGCTCAGAATCTTTATGTAGCCTAATAGATGAACTGCTGTGTCAGTATACATGTTGCAAGGCTCTGACATATACAGGGTCTACGCCTTGTAGTATGATAGCATTGATAACCTTGAGGATTTCCAGTGAGTCAAAGGCCTTCTTAAAGTCAACAAATACATTGTAGGAAATAAATGGTGTGATAAAATCAAGGGGCATTAAATAGGTCAGCATAATTGTGTCCACTCAGGATTTGGCTTGTACTTTAATAGAGGGAAATTCTTTAAATGTACTATTAAGCATAAAAATGTATCACAAGATTAGCCAGCCAATTTATACACCCTCTTTGAGATACAGATTCAAAAGGATAGAAAAAATCTCAACAAAAATACAAATCCTACTTCGAAACTATTAACAATTATAAAAAAAAAATCTGAAAAATAACTTGATTTTTACAATACTTTCATTGAAAAAAGTGTATCTTGGATTATTAAAAAGAAAAAGGTATGTATCATATTTACTGTAAGAAGTAATTTGCAATGATATACGACATTAAAATACCTTTATATTATTAAAAAATAAATTGTAAAGATAGATTATACAAATAATGAATCCACTCATACAAAATGTTGTTCACTGTTTTTTAAAAACAAAACAACACTAGCATTCTGAGAGAAATTAAGAATCACTGCCACCTATATATGCTTTTAAGTTACTTTGATGATGATACTACCAGTATGGTTTGAAACATAAATATATGCCATATTGAGTGTCATCAATTAAGTATTGGAAAAGGGGGTGATCAATGAATGAGTGACTTCTCCTGTTTGGCTGTGATCAGTAAAAAGCTCAAATTTTCAAAAACAAGTGAGAAAAGTAGACACATTTGCATAATGTAAAGATTCATATCCAGGTGTGATACTTGTTTCTGTAATACCTATATGTTATGAAAAGAAACCAGAAGGTTTCTCTGCTGGCTACAATGGTAGATCATTCAGTTTGGAAACACTGCTGTGTTGTTGTTCCATGCAGATTATGTTCCAGTGATGAGAGGAACAAGATATCTTGATTTTTGGAGGCGTTCACAATACCAAATCATTGAACATTAATACTTGGATTTTTCCTTTAAAAAAGGGTGAGAGAAGGCTTATAGGTCAGCAAATAGAATAAGTTTTATAGTTCAAATAATAGGCAAGATATATAAGCGGAAAGCTTTCAAAGCAACAGACCATGAAAGAACAAATGTTGAAAAAGAAGAATGAGAATGCAAGGTAATAAAACAATGATTGAAAGTTACCTTTGTGCCTTGGATATTTTTAACACATGGTGCCCAAAACTCTTCTTTCATACTGCTATCTGCAGATTTTTTAGTCATGGATTGTTGCTCCTGCTGCAGTATCAAATTTGAAAAATCTCCCTCCACCAAATACCATGGACATATAGGAGAGGGAGAAGACTGAAAAAAGATAAAGATACCAAATCTAAGAAGATCTAACATAACAATAACACACCTGGCTAAAAAAAAAAGACTAAAGTATTACTTTTTGTTTTCTGATTGCTAAAAATAATTATGTGAAATCACAAATTAAAGGACAAATGGAACAACCAGGGGCAGCTGTTTTATTAATTTTACACTAAGTCTGTACTACCCAGTCAACAATTATACACTGGTTCATTAGCAGGACTCATTTTTTTCTTAATAAGTTGGTCCCATAAACTTTTTCTTTGTTTACAATAATGAAAATATTCTTGGATGTCACATTCAATTTGTTAAGTATACAAGTAGTCCCCAACGAATGACTGGGTTCCATTCCAACAGGCAGGTTGTATCTCAAAACAGTCATAAGTTAGAAGAAAAAGTTTCTAAACCATATGTAGGCCATGCTTTGCCATAAAAAACCCAGTGCATCATCACCTTAACTCTTTTATTCAATGTTGCTAATTTGGATGTAATTTTGTAATTTTTTTTTATTCTGGAAGTCACTCTCAAATTCAAAAATTTTCTCAAAATAACATGTCAACACTGGACTCACGAATTGGGAAAGACAAGGAAAAAAACCATCTAAATTGGCAACACTGCTTTTATTTTCCAACTAATTTTTCAAATGATATAGAAAACAAATAGATAATGATATTTTTAAAATGAGAGATAAGTAAAAGAAAAAATCAAAATTATAAACAAATTTTTTCAGAAAAAAAAAGTTCAGACAAACAATACTTTGGAAAAATATGCTTAGCATATCATACTGTGAAAGGCTGAAAATGACCTCCATTGAATACTTTGAGTATTTTTATATCTAAAAACCAATAAAAGATTAAAGCACCAAATCAACTTTCATTTATTAGAATTTTTAGATTTCAAGTTTGGCGACTATGCCACATAACAAAGACCTTCCCATCCAAGCTCAAAGCTGTGTTCTATTTGCAACTTGAGGACAGCATTATGATGTAGCAAAATAATTTAACTTCTTTGCTCAGAAAGAGGTGTTTTTTCAGTTGTAACACATCATTCAATCAAGCCAATTGCTCATGTATCATTGGAATCACTTCTTTGTTAATTCCATGAGTGTTCAGTTTGAACTATATCATTTATGCTTGGTGGTTCTCTGTTCACATCAGGGATAAGTAACCTTTGCCCTTGTTGAAGGCAGCAAATAATCCAAACAATAATCACAAACAGGGAAAAGAGAAATATGAGCAAATAGAGGTTTTGATCACAAACCAAAGGCAATTACAGATCCAATCATGAACTAACTCTAGTTGTTTTCCATTAAAAAAAAAACTGTCCTCAAAAACAGAAGTCTGTGATGGAAGCCATTAAGGAAGACTGCACATTGTTTTCCAGCTGCACATTGCAGATTATATGTCATGCTAAACCAAAGGAGAAAATCTTGAAAGCTTCTTGAAGCACAAAAGAACAGCCATGGACTCCAACACTTGCCAAGACTGGTGACATGAGATCTGACAATGAAGTAGATCTATTCACAGTACTTGAATCTCTGGCAGAATCACCAACAATCCAACCAGTGACTGCACTAAGTTTGGATGGTGCAGTCATAGATCAAATGACATCACCAGGGATTTTCAAGACTATTGATGATCACAAGATTGTGTTCCAGCCATAATCCAACATCACCTTAATCTTGTGCACAGACTTGATATTGTGTGTTTTGTTTATAACCCAAACGGATAGAGCTTCCTTTGGGTCAGTGATAATAAAACAGGGATCTTTCAGATGCTGGAAAAAGAAATTGCAAGCACTGATTTCAAAGGTGATGAGGTTCACAGCACATATGATGATGAAGGAATTTCATCACCAGTGACAGTTGACAAAATCCCATTGAACCTTGCTCATACGAGGAAGCGGACACAAGAATAGTACTGCATCTTTTGGTCATAAAAATATCATGGTGAGAACATCAGACACAGGTGTGGTGATACTCATTGGATTAAATCTGCAACATATTCCAACAAATGAAATATCTATATCATTTGGCATGAGGAAGCATCACAAATACATTGTATCACATAATATTCCTGCTGGATTGTGTCCATCAAAAAGTCCAGCACTAGCAATGTTTCATTCAGTTACTGGAAGTGATACCACCCCTTTCTTTGTAGGTATAGACAAACACAGAGCACATCACGGATTCATTTTTGCAACTGGCAGATGCCTCTTCAAGTATCCCTGACAACAATTTTGATTTGCTGGAGAAATATGATGCTCTTAGGGACAACCAGACATGTGGATAAATGAGACAAGACTGAATCTCTATGTAAGAAAATTTGGAGCTTTGGAGAACATTCCACCAACACAAAACAGTTCTTCAACAGCATGTGCTTAAAGCAGTATACCAAGGAGGGGCAAGAGCTGCGAAAGGAGCTAAGACTTTCAAGTCGTTCAAACTGGGATTTGAATTTCAGCCAACTATGACTTCTGACATATATGAAACTTGCCACTATCCCTGAGAGATGCAGGATGTTACTGGTGCTCAAAGGATTCTTGCAAGTCACAATGCCTGTACAGGCATGAGATAAAGAGTCATGAGAACAACTGAGTCATCTTTTAGCACACTCTCCTTAGAAATGCCTGGAGATGCTCTTTGCCCAGCTGATGATGTGTACCAACCTCAGCAAGAGCCAAGTCCACAATATCTTCAGTGAGTCTTGCTAGTAGGTCAGCTGACTTCTCTTGGAATAGGTTGCCCATTTCTTGCAACACTAGGGGGGAGCGCTTTCACCTTCTCAAAAAAAGATCTCTAGGTACTCAGTGTCTGTTCATGATGTCTACTGCCATTGTTTGCATCTTTCACATCTGACAGACTTGTATCCAGCTACTAGATAACTCACTTCGGATCCAGCCACCATCCACCTATGAAATGTTACGGGGTCTTTAGTCTATTCAAAGATTCTTCCATCATTTATAATGATTGAATTATTTTGTGCATGGGCTTGGTCAATCACCAAGCCAGAGAATTCTTTTCTAAATTTGTCAATAATAAAGTTGTCCAAGTAAAACTCCCTGGCCACTTCTGGATGTTGCTGCTCAAAGGACATCATGTCCTTGAGGTAAACTTTTGATCGCACCTAATTGACACAGTTGTTTGCAAAAAAGTAAGTGGCCAGTTCTGAGAGTACTTCACAATACAAGTTGAAGTCTCCTTCTCTGAATGGGCAGAACAGAGTGAAAACGGTGAGCTCAATGTCCATCACCAGACTTCAGAACTGTAACTGGAGACTCTCTAGTCTCCGTTGTTCACTCTTGTTTCAGAAAATCATCTTCTGGCAGGCAGTGATGAGTTTGAGTGAGCTGGTACCCTTTGTCTTACTTCTTTTTCTAACTGACATTAGTACCCTTTTTCTCAACATTAAGCCACCTTTCCTTAGAATTTCACCCTTATTTTCAATATTACACCTCTCCTTTTAAACATTTCACTTTTTTTTTTTATAAGATCAGACTCCTTTTTTTCTGGAGAAACATTAATGCCTCTTCTTTAACTTTAAACACCCTATGTCTCTTTTTTTACATTAGCCCTCAACCCCTTTTATTTCTGACAGTATAACAAAAGTTTGATATTAAATCAATTTCAAAAACATTAAATTAAACATTATCTGATTTCTATCCATTTATCTTTTGATTTTGGGAACAGAAAGTTACATTGCCCATTAGGGCGGATATAAAGTCTAGTTATGATAATCTGATTATGATTATATCTTCATAAAGTCACACTGTTATATTGTCACTCAACTCTGGAGAAAATACTAAAAACAAAACCTACGTGTTCAACATTACCATCTCTCCTTTCGATGGCAACTGGGCATTTGTGATCTGAAGAGAAAAATTCCTGTAAAAAATTACGCCGTGGTTTCGCTTCCTTTTCTCTCTTCTCATTCAGAGTTGATTCAAAAAAAGAATTCCAGATAACATCAATATTTTTTTGATGCCTGAAGGAAACAAATGAAATTACACATGAATTTTTTTTTGTTTTAAAAAATAAATTGCTACAACATATTTCCCTATCTTTTTCCTTTTTTCAGTAATAGGTTCCAATGACACTTTGCCTCCAAGAATTTATTTCATTCTTAATATCCTGAGAATATATAAATCAATTTTCTAGAATGTGTTGGTGAGATTTTTAATGCAGAAGCCATTTATCATAAACTTAGATAATATCATCAAAAGGTTTTGAAAATCGACCACAAACATTCAATTAAAAAGTTAATAAAATCAATATTTATTTTTATAATATATAGTTGTTTATAATGATAAATTTAATAACATAATAATGATTTCAAAAGTGAATATGAATTGTTCAGATTTTCATAGCATTTGCTTGATGTAATCAGCCAGTTATTGTTAACTAAAAAGCTATCTCAAAGTGATCACAATAAGCGGCTTCTTCTGTAATGCTAGAATATTTGGGATAATTTTAATGAAATTTTGTATGAAAAGCCTATCAAGGTGTCTTCTTAAACATAGGCTACTTTTTTTCAGGGCCTTTTTCTTTATTACATATTTAGTTTTTAAACTGATTATTTTTAACACTGCTCTCGGATGATTTTTGAAGAGAATCGTCCTCATTATCTACTGATCTAAGCAAATCAATTTCAAAATCCTTAAAATCATTCTTGTTTAGTCATTTGGCTCTTCAAAAACCTACAAAGAAGTTTTATAAGTGACAGAAAGAATGAAAAAACTACAAAATGTAATCTTACATTTGATTACATTTGATTAGAGAAAATATAGTTTAAACATGAATTTTTATTTTGTACTTAACAAAATTATTTTATAGCAATGCATTTTGAGTTTTAAGAGTAAAAAATATTTCTATCTCAAGAGTAAAGATAGATCCTGAATACAAATCATATTTTCATCATCAGAAAAAACAAGTCTGAGAAATATATTCATCAGCATTTGTCTTACAATTATATTTCCTATTCTCCAGAAACAAGATGATTTAGATATTACCCTATAAATTTTTTTTTTCACTTCAGAAATGGTTATTTGAAACAGAATTATTGTAAATTGCCTTCCTTGACTTGACTTGCAATTTTATGAATTTTTTTTTTCACTTCAGAAATGGTTATTTGAAACAGAATTATTAAAATTGCCTTCCTTGACTTGACTTGCAATTTTATGAATTTTTTTTTTCCTCCGCAAGAAAATTAAGTGGAGCCCTGTCATTTCTCATTGGGTTCTGTCAATCAACGGTGTGGTTTCATAATAAAGTCATTGTGCAATTTTAAATTCTTATAACTTTTGTTCTATATATCATATAATTAACACTGAAATTCATAAACTGCTTGTAATTGACAGTGGAGTTCTCCAATGGATAGCATGAAAAGTGGTTGAACTTTTATGAGAATTAAACAAAAAAATTCAGTAAATGATCAATGGTAGATAATCAAAAGTCATTTCCATTGAAATTGACATTCTATTTACCTTGTATGAATTGTAGAGTTAATCTGTAAAGAACATTTAGAAACCTGATACATCGATTTTATCATTGTCAATTGAAAAATTGATGATAATTGTTAATTGATTTTTTTTAGATGTAAAAATTAATTCTTTATTTTCAGAGTTTTTATTGAACTATGACTTCACTGGAAAAGAAAGATAGTCTAAACTAACATCCATCACCGCTGTCAAAAGGAGAATCAAAATCACACAGGATCTTCATAACTAATTGGATGAAAGAATTCAAAGAGACAGGATCTGTCAATGATAAGCCATTCCAGAAAACCAAGTATAAGTGAGAGAAGTGTAGCAGAAAAATTGGGGGGGGGAGGTCTGAGGATATCAATAAATGGGCATCTTTAGGGCCAAGTCTTCTGGAATTCAACAGAGCATAAAATTCTACACACAGGAGTTTGTATGAAAGCCTGCAAAATTCAAGTGTATCAAATATTGTTAAAAGACAATTATCCTGTACACTTGACTGTAATTGCTTCAATGAGAAACTTTTCATTGATTCTTTATTCACCCACAATTTAATCTTTTCTGACAAAACAATATTTCACATTAATGGTAAAGTCAAAAGGCCTAACTGCTGCATATGGGGCACTCAAAAGCCACTTGAATTTGAAGAATATTAGAGACACTCTCCTAGGATTAATGTATGGTGTGTATTAGGAAAAGATTGCACCATTGGGCCATTCTTTTATAAAGGGCAGGTTGTTAATAGTGAATGTTATTTAGAAATGCTGAAAAAATACTTTATTCCTGCCCAATTAGAATATACAACCAATGCATCCTCCCAATAGTCACCTATGGAGCTGGAACATGGAACTTAATCAAGAGACTGACCCTCAAACTGAGAATCATGCAACAAGCATATAAAAGAATCATGCTCAGCATAACATGAAGAGATCACAACACAGCACAGTATATTAGGAAAATAACAAGAATCTGAGACATCATAGAATCCATTATGAAACTCAAATAGCAACGGGCTAATCATGTTGCAAGAATGGCAGACAACTGCTGGACATCAGGACTCACAACATGAATCCCCAGAGATCAAATGCAGAACCAAGGCTGGTAGAATATGAGATAGTGGGACTAACTGAACTAGTTCAGAAAGTATTGGCTCCACGACATCTGCAATGGAGAGGTGTGGCGAATCCTGGGGGAGGTCTGTTTTCACTTTGCTTTCAAAGCCTAAAAATAAAATTAATTAACAGATGAATTGGAAAAGTACGACTGTTCTCTTCACTTCCATGATGACTAGTCTTGAGTCCATTGAATTTCTTTCAATGGGGATACGTGAAGACTAGGGTTTATTCAACTAAACCTTGTTCTAAAGATGACATACAGGCTGGGATAGCTGCTGTGATTCAGGGCATAACTAAAAATCAACAGCAAAACATATTTTTAGAACTTCAGAATCGCATTACGGTTTGTATTCATAACTACAGTAGGCATGCTTAAACTTGGGAGTCTCAAGAATAAATTTATTTTAAAATATAGATTCTTTCATTTATCTTTTTTAGTCATGAAAATCCAAACTTGCATAAAGACTTTATAATGTCCACATATAAGTTAAGTACCAATATCATTTGGAAAAGCAGAGACTGAAACTCCCATTCATAGATAAATACATTAACTCAAATGCAAAAAGAAAGATGAAAATTACTTTAATCCAAAGAGGCTGGAATTGTTGATTAGCCACCTCCTCACTTCAAGTAACCAGTTGAGATTTGTAGATTGAGAAAATGCCATCTCTTGAGCCCAATTGATATTCACAAACTACAGTGTAATGACAATAATAATAACACTAAAATAATCATACATGATTATCATAAAAGAACAAGTAAATTATTCTGCTTTAGTTTAAAATTATTCAATTTGAAAAAGGAAAAATTACAATGTTATTGTACATAAATTTCTTTTAATCTGATTTGATCAATTTTATATTTAAGAATGTAAATTAATACAGTTACTGCCATACTATTTGATTATACTTATACATGGATGAAATAAACAACAAAATTGACAAAAATCAGAATTTTTTCCAAAAGGTTTCAAACCATCATTTAAAAACTTGGAAACTCACCATAGGCAGAGTGTTTAAAGGAGAAAATTCCAAGACTTTGATGCAGCTTTTCATACAGCAAAAAAGCTGAATCTTTGGCTCCTGAAAGATTTAAAGTTTACAAATCATCGAGTTCTAAAATAAAGGAAAAAAAAATCAAGTTCTATTTTAATCTATTGAAATTGAATAATTTTATTAATATTTTATACTATTCTTTGTGAGGAGGTTGTCCAACATTTTGAAAGAAAAAGCAAATTTCTATGGAAAAAGATAGAGAAAAAAAAATGAATAAAATTTCATGATCTGAATTTTCAAATGATGCCCTCAACACACATACACAGTAATGTGCATACAGTTGATGATATTATAGATTCTTCATCACCAGTATGCTATATTGTACAATTCTTCAAATATAGACTTGAATCGTTTTCCTGTAACACAGATTTATGGCAAAGTGTGTAATGCCAGCAATTCCATATTTCATAGTTGTGATTGCTATTTAGAAATTGTCTAACCAATATATAGATATTGCAAGATTAGCCTAATTGTCATTCTATGGTTGGGTATATAATAGGTTATCAGAATGATGTATTAATTAGTGAGACTCAAATTCATGTCTAAAATATACACTCAGTGAAGCTGATGGGTAGTTGGTAACTCTTTGTATTCATGCAGCTCATGAATTCAAGTTAATGCTATTTGTTCATACAATATACACATTGATAAATTAATTCAGTGATGCCTTTTTTAGTATTAATCATAAGGTACCATTTTGTTACATATTAAATTTATATTCAGTTTCAATGTTTAAAGTGTTTTCCTCAAAAAACTGTACATATGTAGAGACCCACTACACAAAATATCAATAGTATTACAATAGGCACAGAGATCATGAAATGAGACACAATGAAGCAAAACTGTAAGATGAACCACACATTTGTAATTGAAGTCTTGGCTGCCATAAGCAGAATACCACCTTTTTGGGGCGTCATAGTATACTTCATATCATTAATAAAGGAATGGCAGCAAGTGAATAGTAGTTTATTAAGCAGACTATGACCAGAGCTCTCTCATATTAATTTGGTGCTGTGATAGTACCTTCCTTCAAATTAATTTTGTACATTCAGTTTGTTAATAGTACCCTGGTTCTAAAGCAAAATTGGTGAAAGATTTCTTCAAGGTTCTGATTTCACAGAAATTTAAACAAGGTTTTACCCTCTAGTTTGTAATAAAATGGGGATATTTGTTTGAAGAAGTGGGAATTTTCCCAGTGCATCCCTTCGTCAAGACATTAAAGCTAAATCATTGTCAGATTTAAAACAACACGCACTCATGCCAAACTGACGTTTTACTTTAACACAATTGCAGCTATTTTGAATTTAGAAATTATAAAAGATGCTAAACAAAAAGATAAGCTATTAAAAAGACTTTCTTTTATCTTGAAGGAATTCAGATTTACTTACCACAGAATATTGCTTTAGGTGTACATTATGCACTTGGATGATACTACCAAGACGCAAATGACTAAAATGATGAATGGCAGGAACATAAAACAAATGTAACCTATCACCAATAAAAGAAAAATCAGTCAAGAACATTACAGCAAAAATAAATAATATTTTTTTCAAAGTTCAAATATTAAAAAGAAAGAGGAAAAAAAAATTATACAAGAGGCAGCAGTAATTTTCAGAAAGAAGAGTTTCAAGTCAGAGTAGAAACGGAAAGGTAGTAAGTTCACATCACAGTTTATGGATTTGTGCAGCTGTGTGTGTCTTTGGAATGATATGGAACTTAGTATGGACAAGTTTGGAATGGAGAGAAGAATGCTTAAAAAAAGTTCCTGGGCAGAATTAATGTAAACATGCGAATATGAAAATTGACGTAACAGTAAATTGGCTGAAGCAAATTGTGCTAACTTTTAGACAGGTTTGGAATGCTGAACAAAAATTAAAAGATGAACCACTCCACTGAGTTGGATACCTCCAAATTTTTTGTCTCTTCATTGATTGATGCCAGAGACTTATCTGTTCAATATGTTGATATTAACTTAGTTTCAACCAGTTTTTT
This sequence comes from Thysanoteuthis rhombus, assembly GCA_963457665.1. Lineage (NCBI taxonomy): Eukaryota > Metazoa > Mollusca > Cephalopoda > Oegopsida > Thysanoteuthidae > Thysanoteuthis > Thysanoteuthis major. The sequence goes on along the minus strand of OY735199.1, from coordinate 68,196,667 downwards.
GTAATTAAATGAAAATCTATGCTATCATCAAATTTCTCATCTTTTTTTCAACAATTTCTCTTTGGTCCATACAATTATTTCAATTAGGTAAGAGAGTAATCCCTGTATTGATCCTGATCTGATACTCAGCCTCTCCAGTCGTTTGTAGCCTAAGTAGTTTTTAAGGCAAACTTTTCAAAAAAGGCCAAGATCAAAAGTACTATATTGTGTGGGTGACAAACAAAAATATGTAGACAGAGAAAGAAAATAAGAACATCCGTAGAATACAACAAAACAATCTTGGAAAGAAGAACAAAGTCTGAATATATTTTAATTACAATAATTCTTTGATTTATCATTCAAAATTCAAGAAAAGAAATCAAAGTTGGTTTTTGGAAAAAAAAAATATATAATTATGTATAATTTTTTTGTTCCATTTGAAATTCAAGTTCGTCCCCTTCGAAACACAAAAGTCCAATTTTTTCCATTTTCTTTGCAGTAAATTCAGTATTAAAGAAACACTTACATTTTCCTTTTGATAACAAAATTTTTTTTATCTCCCCCATGGACTTTCTTCAAAAAAATCACTCAATGCATCAAATTACCTTCCAAAATTCAAAACTTTGATTTAGATTTATATCCATTATTTTATCTTTTCGATCCAGCTCAAGAACTTCAAAAATCAAAATTCTCTTTAAAATTTTGATGAAACTTCCTTATTCAACTTTCAATTTATCATGGGAACTTTTCCTAGATTTTATTTCCAGTCAAAACATTCGAGGACTGTCCTTCCCCCACCCCCCATTCTTTAAAGAATTTTTTCTGGAGATCAAACACACCTTAACTCAGACAAACCATTTTTTTCACTGAGTGTCTGTCAGATATCATCTGCTTCAGTCAATTCTCCCACAAGTAGCAATGCCATTTTTTATTTTTTAGAGCAATGAATTTTCTATATTTTCAAACTCATCATCTTGAACTGAAACAAACTTACATTAGGATTACAAAATTAAATTTTTCCACCAATCTCCAATTTTAACAATTACAACTAGATCAGAAAATTATCAAATAATGTAGACAACAGCAAATATGTTTTGAAAATGGGAAATTAAATTTTTAAGTTTCTACATCATCACTTCTGCAGATTTCTTATAACCTTAAAATTGAATTTTTAAAAAATACATAGTTTTAATTTGATCAGAAGTATATCTATCATATGTTTATTTAATACAAGAGGGATACTTTGAGGAAATAGACCTCATAGTATTATTTCAGCTCAATTTTTTTTCCTTAGATAAACAAAAGGGAATCATGATTTAATTGAACTCTTTTTTACAAAAAATTTTTGATTTGATCAAAAGTTTATTTAATATAAACAAGGCAGATAACCACATCAAAACATGCTTTACTAAACCTTCTTACAAAAAAAATAAATACTTTCTTTTAATCTGATCAGATGTTATTTATGAACATCGTGAAGAAGAGAAATACAGATATGTTCGTTTGATCAAAAGAATATTGTGAAAAGAAAAGTATCACAAAATTTTTAAATGTAGTATGTATTCTTGGGGGAGGGAATAGTTTTGATACTCATAATATCCTTTTTCAATCAAATAAACATAATTGATCTGATCAAATTAAAACGTATATTTTTTTGTAAATGAAATTTATCTAAAAAATAGTTTGGATGTTGTTATCTGATGTGTTTTGATTAGATCAAATTGAAACTACTCATATTTTTTCTGAGAATGTCAAATAAACTTCTGATCAAATCAAAAATATGCATTTACTTTTTTTTGTGAAAAAAGTTTTCTAAAAAATGTTCTGATGAGGTTATCCATTGTGATTTGATGAAATAAACTTTTGATCATATTAAAACTCTGTATTTATCTTTTTATGAAAAGGTCAGTTAAATCAGATTCTGGTTAAATTATAACTACCTTTATATTTATTTAAGAAAAAAGAACTAAAAAGAAGTATTATTGCGATAAAATAAAACTACGAATTGGTCGGCACTAGATCATTTATCTCCCTTATATTTTCAATCTTATGACATCATATAGTGTACTAAACTATAGTTATTACAACATATATGCTATGTGACTAGGTATCAGCACAACTTGACAATACATGTTTTTTAATAGGTTGGTGCAAATATATTTGCGGTTTTTGTCATTTTGAAAGTCTATACTTATATCTAGAATAAACTATTATTCAACTATGTTCATGGAATACACCATTTTAAAGTGTGGATTTTGCTCTATTCATTTGATTTGAACATTTTCTTTTCACTATTTATTCTAATTTATAAAAGGCTGACAAATCAAAGAAAAAAGCAAATTCAAGCGATTTTGTTGTACAAGTTCAAAATGGGATATGGAGCAGAATTGCTTGCAATATCAACCGAGTATTTGGCCAGGGGACCCCACAATGAATGTTCCACTCAACATTAGTTTCAAAAATTTTGATACAGAGACAAGAGCCTTCAAGATGTAAATGTCCTTTTGTGATTGACTACATCCAACTGAGGGCCATTATTGAAGCAGACCCACACAAAAGAACTCTAGAGGTTGCAGAGGAACTAAATGTTGACTCTTCAACAGCTGTTGTTTGCACCAAATTGGAAATGGAAAAAAACTTCAACATCTTGCACAAATGACCCTGTAGAAATTGAACAAATGAGGCTACAAAACTATCACAACTAGCTACTCAATAGCCTTCTTCCCGATCAACTACCACTTTTTCAAGCATTTCAACCACTTCCTGCAAGGAGAGGTCTTCAATGACCATACAGCAGCTCAAAACATCTTCAAAGAATTCATTTGTTCAGGACCCCAATACTCTATGCTTCCAGAATAAATGAACCTGTTTCTAGTTGGCAAAAATGTATAGATTCTGATTGTTCTTATCTAAATTAATAACTGCAATTATTTTTGCACCAAACCAATAAAATAAATCTAATATTGTACAAATCTTCAATATTGATGAAAATATATTAAATTATTCTTATCCAAGATAAACTGCTCTTAGTGTTATTAGCAAAAATATTCAAATATCCAATCAAAAAAAGACTGCAAATATATATTATAAAAGAATAAGATTAACACAAACGCTACCATAAAGAAAAACGTCAGCCAATCAGATGTGTACAAATATAATCACAAAGATGAAATAGTGACCAATCATATTTGCATTAATATATCTAAGAAGAGCTAGATTTAAACAAATATTTTTACAAGGAAAAATCATAGGCATCCAATCTAATCCAATCCAAAAGACTCTATCAAAGAACCCTTCCCAAGTCAATAATTCTATATGAATATTCATCATAAAGCAATTGAGATATATATTTAAATACTCTTATCCAAGATAAACTGCTCTTACTTTTATTAGCAAAAATATTCAATTCAAATTAGATAAAAATGGTGGGAATACAGAGAATAAAACCAAATCTTCAAATATCTATGGTTAGTGCATACTTAACAAAAATTCTTTTCAGTCTTTTGAATTTATTTTTAGATAAAGCATTGTCAATTATAATTGATTATTGATGAATATTCATTTCATTTAATATCAGTTGCATTTTTATCACAAATTTCAGACGATCATTCTTCAGTCATCAGTAAGCAGTGCAGATTGAAAATTTTTTTAAATAATGATAGTAGAATTAACATCTGAGAGTTATACTAAAAAGCAACAGAAACACGATGAAAGAAATACTTGTCAAAAATTAATAACAATAAACACATCTTTTTTTTTTCAAAATTGATCAGCAAGAACGAAAAAGAGTGTCAGCTAAATTCTTCATCCTCCAGAAAAAATAAAATAATAAGTTATATACAAGCATAAGTTTACAAGCAACATAATAAAAAAAAATGAAAAGTGTAACAAAGGAATTCTGTAAAGAAATAGCAAGAAACTTTATTGAATAAAAATTTACAAGTTTAGAGGTTTTACACTTTGTTCTTGGTTAATCCTCTGTAGCTACAGTAGCAGATGCCTAAGAAAGACGAAGCTGTATAATTAGCATCAGCGTATAGCAACAGAGAAATGTGTATTTAGGAATGAATCAGGAAAGAGGGAAACAGGACTACCTTTTACCTTTCTAATATTAGAGATATCCAAACGTAAAAGAAACCTGACTGTACTGTGTTGGATTTACCAAGTCAATATCAGGAGTCAAAATTTAATTTGATTCCTAAGGATTAATGATACTGATAATAGACATTTTACTTTCTCTTCATACTCTGTTCAGAGTACAAAGGTGCAGATTTCATCTCTAGGTTGCGAAATCAACTTACCTTACTTGATGATTAAGAATAAAATATCCATCATTAGCTTGATTAGTATCAGTTATACATCCCTACAAAGAAACAATTTGTTGGGAATTAGTTTAGAAATATTCCAGAATAAACAGTTTGTAACTCATTTTTAGATCATTTTCACTCAATGTTTACCATATCCAACTATTTTTTCCTTTTTATTTTTAGAAAGTAATGACCTTGTAGAACAAATGAATCAGCAAATATTGCAATTAGAACAAAATCTTTGATGACGTCCTTTTTTTTTTTTTACTTTTAACCATTTGAATGTTTTCCAATCATAGAATGAAAAGCCTTGGAGTCAAAAGATTCTAAAAGTGTAACTTGGGAGATGAGAGTTAGTGGGGGAAAAAAGAAAACAAACATAATCCAATGTAATGTCACCGGATGATTATGAAAAAACATTTCAGTCCAAGTGATATTTTAGGAAACAACAAAGAATGATACAAGTCCAATACGACTCACCTGGTAAGAAGTAAAATTTAAACCTTTTTTTTCAATTGGAAGTTGGAGTTCTTCCTTCTCAATTTCTCCGGATAACAAAGCCTAAGAACACAAATTGAAACTTCAAAACTTATGCTTTACTCACATTTTTATGAAGAAAAAAATGTCATTCATTCATAATTTTGTATAATTGCAATAGAAGATAAATTTTCAGATGGTTGATGAGGCCATTTTTTAAATACATGATCTGATGAATGAAAGCAGAAATAATGGAAGACTTAGATGCAAAACTTCATTAGAAATTTACTATTGAATAAATTCACACAATGTAAGGCAAACAACAGACTATTGGATATGAGACAGTTGAGTTCAAAGACATTGAATCATGTCATGATATAAAAATAAAATCATGAAACATTCAAGAAACTGATCAGAATTTCAATTCTACCAAGAGTTTCTAGGCATTTTTAAATATTTGTAATGAAAATTTCAAGAAACCACAACAAAGGATTTGTGAAAAAATCTAAGCAGACAAAAATTTTTCAGGATTCAAAACATATTTCTGTGTAATATCAACTTATATTTTTCAAAATGGAGGGGGTATTACCTTTTGTTCTTGTTCTTGAAGATGACAAAATTTCTGTGCCCGAACTTCACATGTGAGGCAAGGAACAAAAACTTTGACAGGATTAGCTCCACAGCCCTACAGAAAAAAATACATAAAGACTACAAGCTTTAATAAAGTCTTAATAATTTTTAGTTCCATAAAATTAATATGTAATCATCTTAATTTTTAATATGCATGTATATATAAATATATCAATAAATTTCTGGCTGCAATATGAAAAAAGCAATTATATCACCCAGCAGTTATTTTTCAATATCTGATATTTTTCATCATAATTTACTTTCTTGATAATGCATTTAATTCAGTGGTCAATATTGTGGCATCTATGCTGTTGGGATGTTTAGGGGTTCACTTAGATGGTTAAGTGCAATCGGCTTCGCGTGGATTAAAAATAGTGAAAAGGAGGACAAGGAACACATGTTGTCAGGTAAGCCACTGGGTATCAAATTTCTGACCCCTCTTATTTGCCGGTGGTCATCAGGGGTCAAGGGAGATAACCAAAAAGCGGTTGCTTCCCTTTATTCACATCCGATATCGATGTGACATGGGCAACTTTTATCTTTATCTTTAACTAAGTTATCTAAAATTATCAACAGAAAAAAAAATCAATAATCTAAAAAATACTAGCACAAGATTAAGGGGTTTTTGGTGAAAAAATGACCATAGAGACCTAAAGGGCACTTTTTTCGGAAAAACAAAAAAGATCTTTCTAGATGGTGCCTAGTGTTGTACTCATGCAAATATTCAAGGTTGTAGCCCAAAAATGTGACCAGGAGTACCTGGAAACACACATAGATATGCAAAGAGAAGAATCTGTAGTCCACTTGGCTGGTTGGTTGGCTCTTTGTGAGGCTACAGTCATTCTATACAACATTTATTCCTTCTTATTGAAGGATTAACTTCTAACTAAGAACCAAAGCAGCTATTAATAAACAAATGTAAAGACATTTTTCTGGGACACTCTATATATACTTATAACTAAGGTCTTACAGCTGAAACCTGATTGGTGAGGTTCAGTGTCACAATTTGGAATGTGATACTTAAGCTATACAAATAAATACACTAACCAATATATCTGATCTACAGTGTACCATAGAAAAATATCATCATCTAATAAGAGATATATATTTTACTTCAAATATATTCTAGTACTCATAGAAAGAGTTTCCATAAAATTCATGAAAATGTTCTCAAAAAGCTGGTAAGGTTATCATATGAATATAAAAAACAATTTCCGTTTGTACCTTGACAAGGGTGCTGACCCTCAGAGCACTGAAGACATAACAAGAACCTGGATTAAGTAGTTGCTGCCAATGCATAAATGCATCCTGTAGAAAAAAAAGAAGACCTAAATAAGAAACTGTTACCCAAATTCTCTATCGAAAAAATACTCATGTCAACAAATAACATAAGTTAGAGAAAGATAGTGTATACTTTTACTTAGGAATTAAATATGAAACCCTTCTTTTAGTTAAATATCAAAAACGTCACTTCCTACAACAACCCCTATAAAAGCCCTTAACCCACATGGTCAAACGCTCATTGGCACCGGCAATCATAGCTGGTTACGCTTTTGGCCCCGGCACTTTTTAACAGCTATGCTTTCTCTTTCTTTCCTCCCCTCTAAGATGGGTATCATTTCGCCAACCACCTAGCTGGTCAAATCCTAACTATTTTTCCACCATGGCCTATCTCTGTACTAACTTTGCCTAACTTTGTTGGGGCAGCTCACATACACATAGCTATGCAGCTATGCAACTGTGTCATTACCACATGCTCCAAACGCATATACACTTCTCACTCACATGAATGAAATGACAATGCTCCCAACAAAGCTCCCACCTTTTGCTATATCTTCTCGTCCCTTTACGCGATCAATCATATTAATGTTATCATTACATAAATTTCATTTTCATTCGTTATTTGTCATTACTGTTCTTGTATTAAATGTACGTTTTATTTGTCCATCCAAATACTTGTATGTATCCTATTTACTTCGTCACATTTCCGCATCTATGTTCACACTTGGCGCACATTCTCTTCGTACACCTCCTTTCCTCCTTTCATGTCTCCAGCAATATTGACATTACCATCAAACCACATGGAAGCAAAATCCTTTGTCACCAACATCTTTACGCTACCCATTCCTCAACAAGAACCACTAGAATTATCCAGAACCATACTTTCTACAAACCTTCACTTTCCAAAGATAACCGATAATAGTATTGGTATTAAAGTCCTATAAATGAATTGAAAATTCTAGATTGTATTGAGGTGATGATATTAAAGTAATTATTTTAGTCCCACATGTTTATTAAAGTAGAAAACTGTGATATCATGAATGTGGAAAATGAAGAAGACGAGGTTGGTCATATTGGATTTTAGAAAAACATGTAGATAAAATAGTCAACAATCTTTGATAAGTAGCAAACCCATATTGGTAAATAAAATCAAAGACAAATTCCATACAATTAAAAATGAAGACAAATATAAATATTTGGACACTTTAACGAACATCTAATAACAGACATTAACAATAAACATGAGTATGTAAGTTTACATTGAAAGAATTGGTTTATAAAGCAACTAACAGTAAGAAAAAAAATGATAAACAATCATTAACTAGCTACAAGCTTTAACAAGTTGTGAAAGAAATAGAAGAGAAATAGGTGACATTAAGGAGAACCATTTTTGTGGTGGAGAGAAGATAGTATACTGGATTGAATATGTTTTAGTAGGTATGGCTGTCTCATAACCGAAAACAAGGATTCAGTAAAGATAGGAAGAAGAATAGGAGGGACTCTCAAGCTGAAAGCTTGTGTTTTAGAACTGCTATATGCTATATGCTTGTTGAAAGCACGTATTACAGTGTGGAGGTGAGAAGTCTTCACACCAGAAAGGAGAGTAGCAAATGTCATGTGAGTCATATAAATATCAATGGGAAGAAAGAATAAATATATGACAAATGCAATTGTGCCATTTCAGCAATATAACACTGACTTACCTTCAACAAAATGTGAAAAGAATATTTATCATCTTCATCTTGACACAATTCAATGAGGAATATACGATTGTGTTTTATTCTGAAATGGAAAAATATTTTTCTCAATTGTGAAGCATCATTGGTATTTGATACTAATTAACAAACTAGTTATCATGATAATAATCTCAATAACTACAGCTCAAGAAATATTTAAACTAGGGCTGCAATGATTAATCAATAAAATTAGACAACAACAAATTTCCTTGTTGACTATTCGTTTGTGATTTCATTGCACGTTCCTAACGTGGTGGAGCTGAACTTGTTAATGTTAAAGTAGAAAGTAGAGACGGAACTTTTTACCCTTTATTTTATACTCCTCCCGTACTTTCTTCTGTTTTTCTTTGCTTTGCTTTCACACAACCAACCATTAGCTAAAGAACATTAACCCCATCTTACCTTCCTCTTTCCTTCTAGTATTTACAATTTATTTCAATAATTGATACAAAACAGGTTAAAAAAAAAGAAAGGTCAGGGAAGAAATGAAACTAAGAAATAAGACTAAGTACCAAGACAAATGCCTCCTCCCTCCCTGATACTCCCTCTCTCTTCGAACAGTCATCTCTCTGTCATTCTAGACTACAGCACCACCATCTCAGTCATCAACAGCTAACCTTAATCAGATGTTGGCACCCTTTGATCTCGCCAAGCCAACAAAGTCTATCTATCCCATAGAGATACATTAAAATGTATCTCTATGATTTAAGCTTGTTGCTAAAAATCACATTCTTTTTTGCCACTCTCCTTTTCAACCTTTCAGCTTGAATTTCAAACAGAAACAGAAAGGTCCTTTCTCTCTAGAAATCAGTCACAGGGAAATAGACGTAAAGTAAATTTACACACTGACATTTGTTTTAGTTGACCTTCAAGTCTTAGTAGATTTTACAAGTATCTGTAAAGTAAAAGAAAACGTTTTAAATGGACAAAACTATCTTGAATTTTTTTATGTTCTGTATCAGGAGTGACCTAATCAGCAGCAAAGTTTATCAAGTCTTTTTAACGAAAGATGTCTTTGAATGAAATATTCATTGAACAACCGTAGCCATCAAAGATAGCAAAGGTCCTATCTTTTCCCTAATGTGCATGCATTTGTTTGTGTGTTCCAGTGCTCCTGGCCATACTGTTTTGTCTAAAGACTTGAAAATTGGCATCAGAAATCTCCTAGAGCCCCTTCTAAAATTGTTCTTTTTCATTTTTAGAAAAAAAACTTTTTGACCTCTTTGGGGCCTCATTTTGTCTGGTTTATTAATAACATCTAGATTCTGGAGAATCTAAATGTTTTTTTTTACTATTTTTTAATGTTTTCAAATGGAAAATGTTGGTGATGCCACAAATAGAATTTATTCGGACCATGTTCATTCTTCAATTGAATTTTTTTACAACTTTGACACTAGGTTTGTTCAATTTGTTATGCCAATGATGGCAAGTGTCTATTGTTAATACATGTCTAAAAAAATGTGAAGCTAAATTCAAGAACTGATAGCTCAATGAGAGCCATTGAATAATTATGTGATTCATGATCATTTAAAATAGTCATCAACTTATTGTTTAAAATTACAAATGACTATTCAACAATTAAAATAGTTACAGCTCTGATTTAAACCAAGTTGAAAAATGCAATCCTGCTTTGTTGTCACAATTAAGTATTTAGAAAATGTTCAATTTAACATTCAATCTAAAGATGTAGAATAATAATTGTAATATACGTCCTTTCACTATGATAATCACCACAGTGTAAATCTAGAAAGACCTGTACTTTATAGCTTAACAATCATATTTAGGAAGCAAAGAATCAAAAACTTACTGAACAACTTCAGAAACTGCAGTAACAAGTCCAGCAACACAAATTTCTTCAGGTTCGACTCTTCCTCTGAAATTTAATTAAATACAAATGTGACCTTTGTGAATTAACAAATCCTATTCCAGATTAAAAAGTAAAAAGAAAAATTCACATATTTCTAATGCAAGGCATTTATTGGGTGATTGTTAGAAATATATACATAAGAATCAATATACAGATTTCAAAATCATATCTACATAATTTTTACCTTTATAAAGTTATAAAAGCAATAAAATATATCAAGATCTATATAATAATCAAAAATAAGAAAAAAAGCAACTAGTTGGTATAAATGCCACAACTCAGAAAAAGTAAATGTTAGGTATATGAACCTCTAAATATGTGCAAATAGAACATTTGCATAGTTATCTTTACAGCTGAAAATATTCAAGTCTAGAAACAAAAATGAAGAAGCGGTGTTTATTGAGCAATGATTATATCTCACTTTTTGATAATTAGGATACAAATTTCACTGAAATGATAGAACATATAAGCAGCTATGGTTTTATTTTACCAGTTTCATTTTACTCATAATCAAAAACATAGAAAATTCTGATTTTGTAACTATATTGCAGGCATTTTTTATACAAGACTACAAAAGTGCAATAATTCAGATTCCAATCCAGGAAAAATTTGCAGAGTTGTAAGTTGTTCACTTCACAAGAAAGCAGCTGAATGTAAGTTAAGAGTAGATATTTACTCAGCTCAACCTGGTCTAACACAGTCACAGAGCTAGAAAGTTTAATCTTAGTTGATGCCTTATAAGCTGAGCATAGTAAATATTTAGAACTGGAATATTAACTGAATTTAGGCATATTTCATAAATTAAGAAAAATGCTCATACAAAAATTGTAATGTCTGTATAATTTTCACATGAAGGGAAGTAACTGCCCCCACACAATAATTGTGATGGAAGTTACCAAGGCAACAGCCCCGGGCTTAATAATGGAAGTTACCACTTGATTATCGGGCAGCAAGTTGGAAACACGTGTGTCTCTGTTGTTCCTTATTCAATCCATGTTAATCCTCAGAAAAAAACAATAATGTTTCAATCCCTAATACACACACAATCACCAAACAACCAAAATGTAGCCAGAACATGGTCTGGACTTTTGCTAACTTAGCGTTCTCTTTTAAAGCCAGAACAGACAACATTTTAATAACTAACCTTTCATGAAGTAACAGGGATGCACTCTTGACATTCAAAGCAGAGATTGAACTTTGTGGGAAAAGACAAGAAGTTCCCAGAGGAATTGGTTTACTACATATTTCCAAAATTCCTGAAAAAAAGATGCCACAGATTTGAACCAACTTTAAAAAACATTGACAAAGTATGTTCAATGCTTCTAAAAGGCTGTGTATAATATCTACAAACAATAAATGATCTGTAAAAAAAACTCCTGAAAGAAAAAAAAATGCAATAGAAGATAAAACAACATGATGCAAATTATAAGCCAAAACAAAAGATGAAAATAATTCTTGTCTATTTTCAGTACATATACGTAAATAACAAGTATATGGATCCCCAGAGATCACATAAGAAACCAAAGCCGACTGAACACAAGGTGGAGAGATGAACTAGACAGATTCAGGAAATACAGGCTCCGCAACGCCCATGAAAGAGAATTGTGGCGAATCCTGGGAAAGGTCTATGTCCAACGACAGACGTTAAAGGACTGATGATGATGATGATGAAAATGAAAGACATAGAAAGAGATGGTGAAAAGAATCATAAAGTATAATCAAATTTATATAAAGTGCAGAAGTGTTATAAAAAGGGTCATGAAAAACATCAATCATGATGAAAAAGTTTTTAAAAAGGTACCAATATGATAAAATACTTCATTTTTTATATAGGCTGGTGATCTAATAAATAATTTACGTAGCGCTTTGATTTAACTTACATCAGTCAGAATGAATCTATAGCTTTGCCAAAGCAAATTCAAAAATTAATCCCTCAATAGTAACCGTCAATCAACCAATGTCTTTCGGCTGCTGGCCCTCTTTAGTGTAATCAATTAGAAAAATTAGCAAAGTGGGTGATCAATGAATAAATTACTTCTCTTGCTTTTGCTTGGCAGTGATCATTGAATTTTCAAAAAATAAGGGGAAACAAACTAAGGGATCAATTTAGTATAAACTTAGATTGCAAACTGAACGTGCCTCTAAAAAATGTATTTAGAGGGAGAATTTTGGATAAAACAAAAAAAAGTTTTTTTTTAGAAGTGAAGAGTAAATGTATAAAATTTTAACCCTCTAACTCCATTTGTAAGGTCTGTACATAGGATACATTCATAGCCAGCTAGCCAAACCAACTTGAAAACTGAAAGAAACCTGTTGACAGTTTTGGTTGATGGTTTCTAATGCAGCAACCAAATTTTAAAATACACCAAGCGAATTAAAAATCCACATAAACAATCAGTTTGTTTGTCTTTTTAATTTTTTCAGCATATTTTTTCATTTGCATGATGTATTTTTAAATTCTGTTGCTTTATTTTCAATTTGATTGTTGTAGTTTTTAATTTGGTAGCCAAACTTTTAAATTTGGTTGATGCATTTTTCAATTTGCTCTGAAAAAGGTATAGTCATGTGAATAATTCATTCTGTTAATAACATCTAATATATAAACAGCATTTTCTTTCTCACACAAATATATACATATAACAATACTAAAACATAAATGATAAAAATAAGGGCCTGCTTGATGGCTGCAGTAGTTGTGTTTTGATTGACATTGCTGGTTGATATTCATACCTAAGAAAAAGTGGGATATCAAATGCTGATTTTCCAAGACCAGCAGACCCAACTCATTTGGAAAATTGATGTCATACAATTTCACCACCCAATGACTCTATGCCAGACTAAGCTAAGCCTAACCAATATCTACAAAAGGATGAGAGTAACTCTTAAAAACATAATTGTAAGCAAGCAATATTTGAATAAGGAACAAGAAAGTGTAATTACTTTTATCAATATTTCAACATTTATTCAGATCCTGAAGATAGCACCTCTATTACTGCTTATATCTTTCCCATCAATTCTTGACCTCATAACTTTAAAGGTATTTTCCCAGGTCACCTACGTATGCAGTAATAAAATTAAAAAAGCTTAGAAATACCTGGCAGCTGAGAACTGAAGATGACATTGGCATCTGTGATAAGAATCCATTTATTTAACAGAAGTAGTATTTCATCACAAAGTGAAGCCTTTATCTACAAAACAGATGAAGAAAAATCTGTGATTGAACAACTGACTTATCAATACTGATCATATCTTATCTTATGAAAAGAAAAACGAATTATGTTCACTAAACCATATTAGAACTTGTATGAAGTAATTTACCAGTAATGATCAAAGGAAAATAAATCAGACCATCTGATTTTCAGTATTTCAACTCATATTTTAAATCTTTATGTTTTTGCTTGATTATTATCATTCCTTATGTCAAGATAAATTATAATAGCGGGTTCAAGTACCTAACTAGAAATTGACAACATTTTGGTAATTACAGTTTAATAAGCAAAAATACACATAGATAAAAATGTTGATTATTGGACTCATTCTGCCGTACTAGAATGGATTAGCCAAAACATTGTGGTAACATAAAGAATGAGTTTTATAGCCCAAGCAACTCCTGAAATGATGATTACTCATCCAAAAATTATAGAGAGTAACATAGAATTCTTTGTTGAATAATGTTTTCATCATAAGTGTATATCAAATAGAATGCAATCAAACGAGTGTATAATGGTGCATTAGGTTTTTGGCTGAGGTGCCAGAGCCAATCAAAATCTTATTTTATAAAAATTGTATTACTTTTAGAAAACAAAAAATATGACATCAACAGGTTTCAAAACAAAAATCCATGAAAAATAAACTAATGTTAACATTTTTTGCTAAAAATTCAAGTGTAAAAATCAACAAAGATGCTTTTAATGGAGGGAGGGGACAGCCTGACTCAGAGACATTTTTTAGAGTAATGTCCTCATTTTTTTTCAATAGTTTTTCTTACCATCAAGAGGTTTAGTGGATGGTTCATTCTACAGCCACATACTAATAAATTTTTCATTTGTTGATTTTACCATTTAAGACAAGCTGTCTTCATAAGAAGGAAGCTAAAGAACTAACAAATCAAAAGATGGTAATGCTAAGATTAACACCAAAGCAAAAATAGGAAAATTCAAGCTAAACTTACACTTCATTATACATGGTGTATTTCCTTTGGACAAAAATTCAATGCTCTCAGTAAAACTATTTTGCAACGAATATAAATAAAATAATTTTATATAATCCCTAATAGCTGAAATACTGGCTCTGTCTCTTAGCTCCTCTCTAAACTAACCACTGTTCTCCCTCTTACCCTCCCAACCTCTATAAAACGATACAAAGTAACCACTCCTTCCTTAACTGTAGCTGATAAAAGCAGCAGTCAACGGGAGATGAAAGAAACCACGCACAAAAATGTATCCATTTCAAGATGAATTTTTTTTTGTAAATTGATCACACCCTAAAAACATATTTAGGGGGTGATTTTCCCAAACTAATTCGCTGAAAATTTTTTGATAGAGATAATCAAGTTTTTAATGACTGTGGGCTCTATATAGCTGGGGATAACCACCCAGAGAACAAGTATTTCCAGCTAGTTTGAATAATGCATATAAAATAAGATTTTTTCTTTCGAATTGTGATCTGCAATTTGAAAAATACAAAGAAATATTTTAAAAGGAATGTAATTCTTGAATGAAGGAAAAATGTTACACTGTAATGTATATTTAGATATGAAACAAACAAATTATAATGTTTGCATAAATTATATTGGCTTTTGGGCCAACATCACAGAAATGACTCAAAGGGGAACTTATTATTTATTACTTGATGCATAAAGATATTAACTTTGAATATGAAAAAGTTACAAAATATTACATGAGAAGAATGAATTACAATTCACAGTTTATAAACATAATCATCCAATCTTATAAAGTGAATATTCTGTCAGTGTTTTTTACTAACTTGAATAAATCTTTTGCCATACACTTACCTGGCAATTGATTTTAGAAGCTCCATCAGACAAAAAGAGAAAACAGGAAGGATTTTCTCCAGATGATGGATCTGGAGTGCCCGGTATAATCTTTGCAAGAAGAAGGAACTTCTCCTTGGGTAGACAAGTTGTTGGGTTACCTTCATTTGTCTTTTTTTCTGTGATGCCAGGAGGGAAACATAAACTTTTTTTTTCTGCAGATTCCACAGGCAGAAATAAGCAATAACTTTCATCAAATTCCTCAACTAATTTAGACACTGTGACAAATTCAAGAGATGACAGCAATTCATGATCAATTTCTTGACATAGTGTTTGCAAAATTTCAGTTAAAGATGGAGGTCCGTATTTTGAGGGGCAAGTCTTTTGGAGAAACTCATAATGTTGAATAGATTTCTTCAAAAATTCCTGTTTCTGTAAAAAGAAAAAAAAAACATTTTGATAAATCTTAGGTTCTATTCAAAAGTCATAAGACATGATAATGCCAAATATGTTTGACTTGCCTCCTGAGTGCATATATATATATATATATATATATATATATATATATATATATATATAAAGAGAGAGAGAGAGAGAGAGAGAGAGAGAAAGAGAGAGTAGAATGTGGATTCGCTACACAGACTAGCTCATGTTTCTGCCCTCTCCGGGCCTCATCAGGCAAATGATTATCTATGTTTTTGGATTTTAGTCTTGGGGAATTTGATGACATTGAAAATTAGTTTTAGTTGTACAGAAAATTTCAATAGGATTATCACTAAACACAACAATAGAATTATTAGAAATAATAGAAGTAAAGAAAATACTATTACTAAAAAATCAGACTGCTATTGCCCTAATAAGGATAACTGCCCCTGGAAAAACAAATGCCTTAGATCCAATATAGTATACCAGACAGAGATATCAACACAGAAAAAACCCTTAGAAATAAAGTATTATATCAGCATATCTAACACACCATTTAAACTTAGATAAGCCAATCATACATGATCATTCACAAACAAAAAATACAGAAATGACACATCCCTATCAGCTCATTACTGGAAATTACACCAAATGAATTATAAACCAACAGTTAAATAGAAAATTCTTAGACAAACTAATACATGCCAAAATCTAGCAAATTCATGCAATCTCTGCCTAAACAAGAAATTCGAGATTTTAAACTTTACTAAAATTACAAAAAAGCCCAAGGAACATTTACTAAATAGAAAAAAGGAAACAATACTAAAATGCAGGCATCGTTCAAAATTCCTATTAATGAATGTAAATTAACAGCAACACACATAATAATAAATCAAAAACAATGTAGACAATTTACTCTCATATCCATCATCCCTAAAACTTATCACCATTTTCTACCTCCAAACATCCCCAAATAAATTAAAAATTAAGAATAATGCTATCCACTAAATCCACATAGGATATCAACGAGGGCAATAAAACCCAGTTCCAAAATACCAAGGTCAAGATAAGAACAACCCCCAGAAAACTACTAAGCATCCCTTCAGAGATGACCCCTAGATCTAGTTCACATCTCTTGACAAAATGACTAACCCCTACCACCCACTACCACACTCAAGATTCTAACCAAATTCCCCAAAACTAGAATCCAAAAACATAGATAATCATTCGCTTGATGAGGGACGGAGAGGACAAAGTTAGTTTGTGTAGCGAATCCACATTCTACTATTTATTTCCAGCTCTACTCTAAAACAATGTAACTTTCATAGTATAAAGTTGAATGTATCAAGCACTCTATGAAAGAAATCCATCAGGTATCAGAAGTTGCTTTATATCATTAATATATCATTATATTACGCTATACTGCTCGCCTGATCTGTGTCATATGTATTATATATATATATGTGTGCGTGTGTGATAGTTATGAAGACATTTTCATAGGAACTTATTTGACCAGTGCCAATTTTATTTGATAGGAAACAAGCAGCCATGGATTGTGTGAGATAGACAAGAATTGGGTGTCACATGGGGATCAAACGTACATCCACCTTGGAAGCAGCCTCTGCTCTTACCACTTAGTTAATGACACTTTCATAGCAGGAGTCCAAGCGCACTTATATTATCCTAAGAGCCAAGCTAATAAGTTCTGACAAAAATGTCTTTATAATCTTCACATTCTATCATATAAATTGTCCAATCTCTGATATTTTATGTATATAGATAGATAGATAGATAAATATCTTTCCTAGATTTGGATATTAAAATCAAAAATGTAGTGTTTGTCTATAAAATGTTTGACAAACAAGGTTCATTTCCATTCCATGTCATACGTATGCCTTTTAGAACAAGTAGTATTCCATCTTATTTTATTTTATAGAACTATATTATCAGAATATTTAAGGATAACACAAGCCATACTCAGAAATATCATGAGTCAACAATCAACCTGTAAAGGCCAGGATTATGGTGTTTGCTTTACCCTCTTATCCTTTATTGGCTATCAGTACTTCCACTCCTGTCTACTAATCTATTTCAGTAAGAGCGTGACCTGTTTAGACTACTTTGGGGTCACAGGACCCTATGTTATGTCATGAGGTCGGTGACATAAGGGTAGACTACACATACCAAACATAGAGATTTGGTGACATACCTTACAGTTAAATTTTCAAGAGCAGATATATACACAACATAAAGAGAACAGCTAATTCTGGAAAGAAGATACCAAGAAGGCCTTCCCAGCTTTGAGAAGCATGTGCTTGGATGAGGGAGAGGCCCATCAACCCCAAAATGAATGCTTCTTCTATCGTGATTGTCGGCATGCTCTGAGAGTCTTCTCATGGGTGAAAGAAGGCCTCTTTAACAACCGGCCATTGTTGAGAGAGGCATCTTATGGTGTGTTAATGAGAGGGCCCATGCAAGACGAGCTTGGTTTGACAAGGAAGGATAGTCACACCTGGGATGAAATGTCGCAATAATGTAGAGGCATCACTCATCTGGCTGGTCAATCGTTATCTGCTCTGGGTCAGTTTTTTATAACAGAGTGCATGCACCCATTATGTGAATTAATTGAAGATTACATGTTTTGCTTCCACCTACCTTTGAAGAGTAACAATATGGTATTGTCAGAAAGGAACACTAGGTGCTTCTGCTCTTACTTGACATTATCAGAGTCATAGTATGGACACCACACCAGAGGGCAAGCTTTTTTTCTCTAATAGAATTAATCTCTTACTTAAAGCATCAGCTCAAAGTGAAGATCATAGTCAAGAGGAAAAGGCTCTCTTCATCAGAAATCATGGAAAGGTGAGTGAGAGTTGCATGAATGTGCCAATTGAATGGTACTAACTCAATGGCATCTTGAAGTGACTGGAAGGAGGGAAGAATCTTGGGAACTCAAAGAAGGATTTACCAGTCCAGCAAAACTTAGAATCATGCCATTCATTTGTTTAAATAGTTTAACTAAGCTAGGATGAAAATGAGCATCGACCACACCCTTTTTTTTGACTTCCCATTTTCTGTTCTTGCATGCACCCCTGTAAATGACAGAATGTAAAAGTTCCCCAGAGATTGTGGGATATTTTGAATAATGAAGTACAAACGAGCCAACAAATGAAACTAAGTTATTGTTGAGACAGAGAAGACCAGCCCACTCCTCATCCTCAATTTTGACTATTTTTCTTGATATAATTTCATGTGATGAAAATAAATACACAAGATATTGGCAGAAGTGAGATGGTGTAAGACAAGGATAATTTAGTCTAGGGTTACTGATTTTAAAATATTTTGTCCAATTCACTAGTTGAATGTATAGGTAGATAATCAACTTGAAAATTTTTTCCTAAATAGTTTTGTGTTGACTCTTATGGTTGTGAAATGAATAGTGTGATGAATGTTTGTGAGATGGAAATTGGTCTCCTTGTAGTTTGGTGCGTAGTGTGCATGCGGCCTATAGATTCACCTTTGAATTTTCATCCGAAGGTTTTATCGAATGTATTCATGTATAAAGGTCACCAGTTTTCGTGGTGACTTCTTTGTTAGCGCGTAGAATGTGGGGAGATGAAGGATTTCTTTCCTCCTCATGATTTGAAGTTGGGGCTGACACTGCAGATGTGGAAGGTGAAAGGAAGAAGAGAATGTACGCCAAGTATGAACTTGGACGCAGGGATGAAACAAAGTGAAAAGAACACATACAAGTATTTTGGTTAGACAAATAAGACGTACGTTTAATACAAGGGCATAAATGACGAATGAAGATGAAGTACATATAAGGATAACATAAATCTGATCGATCGTGTGAAGAGATGAGAAGGAGAAGAGATAGTGAAAGGTGGGAACTTTTTTATCTTGATAGTACTGGTGTCGGTGTCAAAGCGTAGTAGTCTGAACTGCTTGGATTGCTCCAAGGTAATACATGGAATCCAGGTTCAGTGTGCTAGCCATATGGCCAAGTTGTGTGCGTTAACTTGGGGGCCATTATCTGACGCTGATAGACACTCAATGGACAGACCATGAAAGACAGAGAACATGGAATTTTATCCATGCATGTTTCCTGAAGTAGAGAAAATTCGGAAAGATTATTGTGACTATCGGATTGTAAAAAGCCTTGCCATTTCATTTATGAGAGTGAGAGGTGTATACACGTTTGTAACACATGATGAAGACAGTGGCATAGATGCGAGGCTGTGCATATGTGTGAGGCTTGATATCAGAGAAGTGAAATGGGCAAAGTAGGTACAGAAATAGGTCACGGAGGAAGAATGGTTAAGATCGGATTGGCTGGGAGGTCGGTGAAATGATAACGATCTTAGGGAGTAGGAATGCAAGAGAGAGTGCGCGGCAAGAAGTGCATGGCAACAGAGGCGTGACCAGCTAGGGGCAGTGGCACCAATGAGCATTGGACCATGTGCATCCAGGGGTTTTATAGGAGTTGTCGGTGGAAGTGATGTTTTTGATATCTAGCTAAAAGAAAGGTTTCATATTTAATTCCTAACTAAAAGAATAGCATTCTTAAAGATGACAACAGTTGGTTTGTATGCAGTCTGAGATTAAGACCAACATAACAGATTAAAGATTCACATGGGTGAACACTCAATAGAAGTGACAGGAACAAGTCACAGCCGTTGTTATACTTATTGATCCGACATCATCAAATACATTTTTGGGGGTAAGTCCTTTGTTTCGAAAAATTAAATGATGTGTAGTATAAAACATGCATATACAATACATAATTATAATACCTTATATAAAATAACAGAATACACGTAATTATGACAAGATGCTAAAAATAATAAAGTAAAGCTATATCAAAATAATAGCTTAGGGGGAAGTGGAGTTTGATCAATACAGCTAAGAAACAATGTTGATATAACTGTTTCGTTTTTAAATACCCTGAGACAGTTACATAGCAAACAACTGAGGATCCCTACAAGAAAAATTCATATGTAGTATCATGATATCTAATTCTATGTAAAACATGAAGCACAGTAAAAAAATTACATGAATTACATTAACAGATATTTGGAAATGATTGTCTGAAATGACATAAATTTTGAATTTTTTAAAAATATATATTTAAATGTTCAAAGCAGTAATATATGTGTATGCGTGTGTATAGGAGAAAGCAAGCAGAATGTCCCAATTTTGGTATCCATATATCATTGAATTATGGTCACTAAAATAAAAATATTAACAAAAGGTAAAAAAAATAATTAATAGGGTAAGCATTAATCAGTTCAAGTTTAATTCCCTCATAACTTTTCTGTAATTCTCCTGATTTTAGATATTTTGTATGTATGATTTATCTTTTTCTATTGTTCACAAAGTTATTTCTATTTGAAGAACAGGTGTATTTCGTGATATGAGGCTAAGCTATGAATTATTTCACCCATATTATTGACGACAGAATCTTAATTTTGTAATACACGTAAAAACTTTGAGTTGATTTTTTTCTCCGACTTAACTTCATATTAATTAGTAAATGGGAACGCACAAAAGAAAAAAAACTCAGAAGGTTCAATTCACATTGTATTTGGGTCGAAAAATAAAAGATAAAAGATTGGCAAATTTCATTTTGAAGAAATGTTTGGGAGAAAAGTGCTTGAACATCATTTGCAAAAACTGAAATGACTTTTTATTTTCATGCAAAAAATATCGGTTTTTGTAATTCAGATAAGGATCCTGATCGATTGGTTCGTCAGAAATATGAAAGAATATTTTCCTATGTATGTGGCATGAACTAGCAGAACGGAATCACTTAGAGTGAATTCGACCTCCACGTAGCAAAACGTTTTCCCTAAATGAATTGTCACTATTTTCATGGTCTACGTTAACTGTGACTATGACTGACCAGAAGCATACCACTACTGCTAGAATAAGCGACCGTAATTGCATTAGCGGGCACAAATCAAGTGTCCACTTTAGCAGATATTTACATAGTAAATTGAACATCGAGTATCACAAAGTCAGGGTCCAATCTTACATGATTCTTACTTTGTAAATCGATCACCCACTTTTAAGCAAATTCACTCGCTTCCCTATAAAAGTTACTTTTTTCTCAAAACGAAGGAAGGAACGAAGGCCAAATTCAGACTAAGCATTTCATACTGCATGGGATAGATTATTTTTTTATAATCTTTTGTCTGTTTACTAAACTAAATCCTTATCGGGTTTTGTTCTACTTTGCACTTTAGAGAGGGGTTTTGTCCTTAGGGCGAGAGGTATCAACAACTAAATTCAAGTGAGGCGAAATAAGATTTGCTGTGATAAAAGTTGATTTCAGAAATTAAATTGATACTCGGCAATTGAGAAAAAATACGTTGAAGTTTAACATCAACAATATCGTAAAATAAAGTTCACCTGTTCAACATTTTGGAATATATTCAGTGCTGGATTGTTTTCCAATATTTCCCATCGACTCTGGGAGCTGGACGATAATCGATTGAATTGATCTTCAGCCATGGAGCGAAAACAATCCCGTAAACGCCTAAATTACAAAATGATAAACACGAAACGACACGTCAAAACGTTTTTTTCATTCTCCCGCCAAGCAAAATGTCATCATGCCCTTTTTGATTACGGAGTTATTTCCCTTGGATAATTCTATAATAAGATTTTAGAGTTACCCTCTCTTAGTATATATAACAAAGTTTTTCATTATTACATTATTTCTTTTGTAAAGTTTTCTGAAGACTTTTGTCATCTTGATTCATTTTTTGAACACAAAATTTCGGCTGCTGTACCCTATATATATATATTTTTTAATACACCCATTCATCACCTGAAGACGACTGTAAGGTACAATGGCCTAAACATTGTATTAAAAAAATAAATGAAGATAATGACAAAAGTCCACAAAAAATTACATAATGATATTCCCTCATCTAAAAGAAATTCAGACAGAAATTACATTAATTTTTGGGGGGATATTTGTTGAACTTGACTAACTTTAGCACGGATCACAAAATACATGCCTGGCAAACATAGTCCAAGTAAACTTTGTTCATGAAGGAAATGATGTATGATTTTTCAGTTTTATACTAATTTGTAAGCTAATGAGATTTATAACTTTTATATCTCAATTTGTATTTCAATCAGGACAATATTAGGTTAGTGAGGTCAACCAATGGAGTCCTACTGTGGTTTATAAATTAGTTTGAAAATTCATACTCGAAGATCCAGTGTCCAAACCTGAAACTAAATTGACAGAAATAAAGTTTGCTATTTGTAAAAATCACACTACTTTCATTTTATATTTATCAACTCATTATAGATATAATTATTTTGTAATCTTAATTCTATGGATATATTCAAACACATGAATTAAAATCAGTTCTCTTTCTTTTCATTTGCTAGGGTTTTTTTTATACGTAGTAAGTATTGAAATAAAAGAGTTTGTTTCTACTTCCAATATTGGGTGGGTGTAAAAGAAAACCTCTAAAGTAAGATTATGCTACCCTTCCAGTGCATGTATTTTTTAATTTATGTTATTTTCTTATATAAAGACATTTTATTCTTCTAATGATGATGAAAATGATGATGATTCCTCCCATGCAACAAGGGAAATGTTTATCTCCATTTTGAATGATATTGGATTTGTTAATGGGAGATTTATTAATTGTTTAAAAAGCAAGTGTAGATTTTTACAGGTTAAAGATTGAAGGTGGGGAAGTCATAGAAAAAATATCATGGAAAATACTCATAAGTAAAAAGTCACAGAACCCATTATAAATAATTGAATATGTTGCTTAAAAGTAGAAACAAATAAAAGCATTAAATATTTCCATAAATGGGCAGTTTGTAATAATTATTTTATTACTGTTATTTTTGTCATTTATCATTAATTATTTTAATAAATGAAAAGAACACATTCATAACTTGTGCATTACTCAAAGTGAGGATCACATTTATTTATCAAAACATTATTTATTGAATGTGACTATTTTATTGGATTTTTTTTTCAAACTTTTTTTTGGGGTCTTTATCCCAACCATGACCCCTAACCCTAATCTCAATGCTAACCCTAGCTTTTAACTTTAACAATAGTGGCACAGCTGTATGAACAGACACTACTATATCATATATGTCTTGAGGTGTTACTTATTTAATTACTTTAAACTATGACAATAAATTACATGTAACTTTCATCATCAAAAATTTGCTTTATTAAAATATCACTTTATTTCATGAAATAATATTACTTATTTTATTACTATAAATTTGAAAAATTTTAAAGTGACTTTTTTACTTGCCAAAAAACAAAGTAGGATCATTTTTTTCAAGCTAGAGTTATGACTTCTTTTTCGTTCATCTAGTCAGATGCCCAATCCTCCTGATTTCTTAACCAGACTTAGGACCAGCTAGGGTGACTGCCAAGCTGTAGGTTTTTTTTTTCTTGTTGCTCCCTCAGAGCTTCAACATCTTTTTCTTTGATTGTCAGAATACATCATTAGACTCCAAATAAATTACAAGTAAATTAGCAAATGGTCACATGTTGATTGCATAAATTAAAATCCATTGTTTCTCAAGAGCTTCAAAAATGATGCCAGTTTTCTTCATCTGATTCCAACACTTGACTTTAGAAGTAAATGATATACTTTCAAAATCAATAAAGCACTTTTACGTATAGAACAATAACAATGACAAACAGTCTCTAAAATACTTATTCTAATTGACATCATGTCAAATTTCCATATTTTTTATTTTTGCAAATAATTATATTTACTCATTTGTCAACATGATAGTAACAAGGTATGTGAATTTTATCACTATGAACTTCCTCTTTTTTATAGGAATGTTACAAAATGCACAATAATGACTGCTATTTACTACAGGGTCCACTGCCAAGTGGTTGAACTGCCTTGCACAGGGTACCCTCAAAAGTGGCCTTTTCTATGAATTTCAGTGGGTAATCTTCATACAACAAAACAGTGTACCTTCCCATTGCCAACTTATCCATGCATGAAATCAAGAAATTTGATATCTGTTATAGATATTAGTGTCTTTTGAAGCTGAAAATTGTTCAAATGCCGTCATTACCACTTCTTTATAGGTATATAAAGCAGAAAAAATACCCAAGGGGATGGAATAGATAGTAATCTGTTGGTGATGAGCCTGGTGAATATGGATGATGGTATAAGATTCAATAATTAAGTTGCAGTGAGTTTGTTTTGGTCAGATTGCCAACGTGAGGTCTAGCATTGTAATGCAACCAAATGGCTAATGCCTGCTCATCAATGCCTGATATTTTCTGGCAAATTTTGAATGCATTTCATTGATTTGTTTGAAGTATGAAATGCAACATGGGTGTTCTTGAGAGCTTGAACAGCATTTTCACTGAGATCGAACTCATACAAAAATGATGGTCTGATTTTCTTTGGGTACAGCATCTTTAAGAGTGGGAGATTATCTAATTAAAACTGATATGATGAATCATAAATTGAAAATTTAAAAGAAAGCAGATGTTGTGTAATCAGTTAAATATTTATAAGTACATTTTCTGCTTCAGAATTTGTTTTTAAAAAAATCATAGATGCAAGTGCTAAAAAA
The DNA here is from genome assembly GCA_963457665.1 of Thysanoteuthis rhombus. Taxonomy (NCBI): domain Eukaryota; kingdom Metazoa; phylum Mollusca; class Cephalopoda; order Oegopsida; family Thysanoteuthidae; genus Thysanoteuthis; species Thysanoteuthis major. The sequence continues at coordinate 68,171,371 of OY735199.1, read as the reverse complement.
CGTCCATCTCATGAGATTCAACTGCATACATCAATTTTTGGTGGCTTTGAAGGAAGCTGTAAGGTATCTAACCATTCTTATTCCCCTAAAATCTCACCATAACTTCCATTTGCACATGGACATCGAGAAGATATGCTCTGATTATTCTAAAAATTCTTTTGTTTAATCAGTAGTGATGATACCATGCAATTAAAGATCAATTTTCTCAACATTGAACATGATTAATGCCAGCTTCGATACACCCAATTTTTTGTTCCTCGTTGAATTCAAATGGAACCCATCGATTGAGATTTTTCTTACCAGTTTCTCTAAATGATTTGAAATGGTTACAATCAATGTATAAAATTTTGCTGCAAGATTTCTGAATGGGGTTTTGGGGTTATTTTACTGTATTACCATCATATCTTCATTATTAAAAGTTTTGACTAACCAAATTGCTGTATTGAAATTCTTACACGGAATATATCTTAAATCAAAATCTTACTCTTCATCTATAAAATCCCCCCCCCCCTGCATTATTACTATCCAAAAAGGATTAGTTATCTCCCTTCCATTGGATGAAGTCCAAGTCAGTATCGTTTACAATCGCTGATAATTTTCGTAAATCAATTAAAACTAATATCCAACTAGTTTAAAAAGTTAGTTCTGTTTTTGTTCTTAGACTGCATTAAAGTATTTAATTTTAATTTCATTTGTAAGGATTGCTTTTGATTGTATTGTAACAGCTGACATGTCATCATGCATTTTTTAAGAAAATTGTTAAAATTGGCATATTTTTGTACATTGACTCGAATATTGAAGAGGGAAGAAAATAAGCAACAATTTCAGTATATTGTGACTTTTTTATTTTATAGAAAAGATAAAAATGCAACTCAAACACTAAAAAAATATTTAAGCATTTTAGAAGTGAATGATTGATTGTGCCAAAAGTTGTTTAGGAGGTTGATAGCAATCAAATCAAAACATTACTTGATAATAATCAACATTACATGACACAGGAGATAACCAACATTCTCAGAACATCAAAATCAAGTGATGTGAATCATTTGCACCAACTTGGCTGTCAGTCATTTTGATGTGTGGCTTCAACATCATTTAAGCCACAAGAATTTTTTTCTTTTAAAGGTAAGAAAACTGGACTGTGTATCCAAGATTTGCTAAATACAACAAATTTTACTGTTTTTAAACAAACTGTGACAAGTGATGAAAATTAACCCCCTATTGACAACAGGGACAAGTGCTCAAGAGCCCATCAAAAATTTTTCGAAAAAATTAATATATCAGGTAACATCAATCTCAATCTCTGCCACCAAGCCCATTGTTGAGGCATCTCAAACAATAGAATTAAGTTTGACAGAAGAATATACAATCCCAATTCATAGAAAACCAGATTTGGAAAGGACCCCTGTCACAACTAAAAGATTTCCCTATTGATTTTACCGGACAAAGATATCCAATTTTAATGGTGAAAGCAAAAGAAGACAATGGCTTGTATCTAAGACCGGATAACAGCCTTTGTACTGTCGCATTTCAAAATTGTCAGTCAGCCTGATGATATACACTGGTAGGAATTCAGTGGATGATAAGACTATTGGATGATAAATGCATTTTAAAATAAATGCTCAAGTATTTTTGGACTTAATAGAAAACTGTCTGGCGGTAATAAGGGGTTTCATTAGGTAACCATTATAAGATAAAATTCAGTGGAGTCACCATGTTCAAATCAACACATGATTACTTTATCATGAATTGCAATGGATAATGAAAAATCAAATTTCCATTGAGACCAAAAAAAATACAACAGGAGGCATAGTGGACTAGAAAGAAACCAGCTGCCTCAGGAAGACTAAAAACTATCCATCAGTTGTCAGAAGGTAAGACAGAAAAGAGCTCAGATGAATATCTAATCTTGAGAGGTTTCTCATTACTGACAGTTCTGACCATCAAGAGCAAGTTACATAAGTTTGGATCAATGGCAGAATGGTCATTAAAAAACCCTTTATATTGGTCAAAAATCAGGTTAGATTGAACTTTCCACACAAATATCAACATGGGAAGGACAATGAAAGGAGCGGAATACTTTATTTCAGATGAGTCAAAAATAACGGACTCAGCTAGGATCGTAAAATCCATGTGGAGGACAGCTAATAAAAAAGAAATACAAGCCGTAATGTTTGAGAACTATACTCTTAGGTGGAGGCAGTTACCCTTTGGGATGTAACATCAGTTGACCAGTCACTCAAATAGTCAGGGAGTCCTGAAAGACACTGGTCCTTCTTTCAAGTGAAAACAAATGATTTGAGAATCTTTCAACAGGACACCAACACACAAAGATCATCAAAGACTATTTAGTTAGTGAAAATGTAGTTCTATTGGATTGGCTGGCTCAGCTACTATTACAGCAACAAAAAGAATTCAAATGATCTTATGAAATAATTAGCAAAAGCATTCAAGTGATACAAACCTAATCTCCTCTGTGAACATTTATAGCATTCAGTGTACTTTTTGGTAATCCAGATAATATAAATGTGCATCACCTGTATTATATAAGAGCAGTAAACTTGCAAACTATTTTGACTAATGAACAACTGTAGCCTAAGATGGCAAAGGGTCCTATCTTTTTTTAAATTTGTTTCAGCATTCCTGACCAGTCTGCAGACTTGAAAATTGGCATCAGGACTCTATTAGGTCCCTTCCAAGAAAGATTAGGTCTTTTTTTTTTAAAGAAAAGGCTTTGGCCTTTTAAGGCCTCATTCTGATGTGTAACATCTATATTTTCCTGAGACTGGATGTTTAGTTTTTTTTCCCTCTATTTTTGAAGTTTTTCCATGGAAAACCACAATAATATCATAGAATCTATTCTGACCATATTCATGCTCTGATGGAATCTTTTTTTACATGACTTCAAATTTTGATGCCCAAGTTGTGACGAAGAGTTCAATATTGAATTGTTTCTAGTATATATATATATATATATATATATATTAGTACCAGCTGAAATGCAAACCTCACAAGCATCAATCCATTCTGCTACCTATAGCAAGTAGATTTTGTAGATTGAATAAAACTTCCAAAATTCAATATTTTCAAATGCTCTCTTCACTATGAAAATATCTCTACACCTTTGGCGACTAATAGCAACTTGTCAAGTACTTATAACTACAGAAGTCAGAAGGGCTTTGAATTGTTTAACACCATGGTGTTTTGTCCCCCATGCTGGATTGGTTTAAAATAAACATTGGAAACTAAGTTGAAACTATGAAGCAGGTAAAACTTCCAAGTTTGTAGTTGCAAAGTTGTCATTACTTATATTGAACAGTCATTTCAATTGACCTCCAACCTTGAGGATTACTATAGATATATAAATTTAGTTTAATAAGAGGGAGCAAGATCATTCATATTCTCTTTTCCCATCATGCAATGCTAGAGTAGGAGATGACTTGCAGTGAAACTGAACACAAGACTGATGCCTATTTTGGAGCCATTCACATGAAGTAATGTCACAGTTGACAACCAAAATTTCTTTGCCTTACCTGTTATTTTGGGGTATAAAGTGGATTGCACTCAACCACTCAAGGTCTCTTTTAAAGTCTCAGATGATGTCAGTACCTAACTAGCAAGGCTAATTTCCATTCATTGCAAAAATGATCATCTTGCTAACCTGAATGTTTTCTGTAAGATACATAAGAATTATAGCCAGTTAGAGTGAGAATTCATGAAGCAATTTTGAATTTATTGAGCTGTCATAAAAATTATATTTATGAAATTCATAGATAGAAAAGGAGCAGTTTAATTTTTAGTGTTTTGTTAGTATATTCTATGCTACAAAAATGCCTGATAGTATTTTCACCTGACAATCTGCCATGATGTTGCATTATTTGGCAGGGGGAGATGTATAAATGTAATTAGAATTAACTCTCCATGACCACATTTGTCTGCACATGTAACACAGATGCTAATCAGTGTTGTACATTCTTATGCAGTATTCAAGAGAAATATTTTGTTTTGTTTTTTTCACTTGAAAAAATGCCAGGCTGAATTTTGCTGTATTGATAGCCTACAGTAATATATCCAAATCCTATCAATCAAATTAAATCAAATCCAACTTGGGGAAAAAAGTTATGGGTGCACGAAATAGCTATATTATCAAATTTAAAGGTGGGTGAGAATTAACTCCAATAGAAATCATGTGCAACTTTTGTGAATATTTAGATGGTGGCTTCCTGTGGGGGTGGACTACAAACCTCGAAATCTGGATCAAGTGGAGGAGTGCATTCGATATGTCATGGCCAACATAGCACCAAACTCCCTACTAAGGTCTATCAAGTCCATACTGAAATGCATAAAGAAATTGGTGGATTACATGGGTACCTAGGTTGAATTTGAAAATTGCATGCAACTTCTACCATTACATAGTTTTAATGTAAAATTAGTTTGACTAAAATCCACAAATTTGCTTTTGATTGAGAGATAGTTTTGCATTTTTCTTTCTTCAATGCATTTCTTTATCCACTTCTGTCTATCCACACAAAATCTCAAAATTTTAAGATGAATCTCAATGAAATTTTGTAGAAGGGTACAGCATTTTGATATTTTATATACATTTCTGCATTCACTCTTGACTGCCCACATAATATCTCCAAAAGTTCTCCATGAATTTTAATGAAATTTAGTGGAAGAGTGGGCAATAAGCTACAGAAGTAATCAAATTTGGTGATAGATTAATGCGCTTTGGGTCATAATTCAAAATTTGAATTTTAAAATGGCCACCCTCAAAGTACATAGATATGATGGCTTCAACTTTCTGAAAGATTAATACCTACCTTCAGGTTTTAGGCTATAACTTTTCTTGCACAGTAGATACATACTGACAAGAAAAATTAGAATTTCATAGGCATGTGCTTAAATACCAATCTTCACATTTTTGTTTACCCTTCTTTGCATAACATAGAACTTGACAAGATACATTGTCGGAAAGCTGACAAAATTCTTTCCAGCAATATATCAATGTCACAGGTTTTCTGGCCCCAGACAACTTAGCCAGGTCAAACTGGTGGCCTCTTGAGAAATGGCCACCATCCTGGATAACTTGATTGGATTTTTGATGTGTAATTACAAACCCTGCCAATGGTGCAAAATTCAGCTTGGCCTTATTTTTCTCTGGGTCAAAACCTATTTTTACTGGACTATCTTTAAAATAATAGAGTCATAAAAATCATCTTAATTTCAAACTATAAGGCTCCTGGTCATAGATAAACACAGTAAAGAGCAATTATGTCTACTGTAGACATAATGATGATTAAATCAATTTAGAACTTGCATTCAAGAAAAAAAAAAAAAAGTCAGCTCCCTAATTATTTTACAAAGGAAAAAAAAAAGAATTTCAACCTTCTCTTCACACCCTTACACAACTGAATCGTAGAAATTTGTCAGCTGTAAGAGGTTAACAATTCAGACTGAAAATAAAAAGTTGCAAACATTTTTCTCCTCATACTATGAGTTTTAATAAATACTTAGAGTGATGCATTCGCAGGGGAAATTGAAGAAAACTGAGTCAGGCAATATATCTGTTTATTATTAAAAAGAAATTTAGAAAAATTCAACTGTCAGTACATTATACAATTTAGAGGTCAATTAAATTTCACAGTAAGACCTGCAAAATATTTTTAGAAATAACAAAAGCTGGTGAGAGAAACCAGGAAGGTGTGGGGGGATCAGATTGGTGTGGTCAAGCAAACCACTTCAACTAAAATTTGTTTTATTTCTTGCATTGCATTTGCAAATAAAGTTTTGTTTTTTTTTTTTATATCAGCAGCCATACAAAGAATTTTAAAGCTGTCTTCATATCATTTCACCCGGAATTTATAAACAAAAAAATGTTTTTGAAAAAAAAAAAAAAAAAAAAAATGCATTCAAATCAAGAATACTTTTAGAAAATTGATATTCTCTCTGCTTTGAACTAAAGACCGACACAATATAATCTCAATTTTGTATTAAAAGTAAATTTGTCACTTAAAATTAAGTAAAACTGGTCACCAGGCAAGATGTGAATAAGAGAAATAAAGATTTTTCTGTTAAAAAAATCTGTCTTATCTCAGTAATTCAAATCTGGTCATATTCTTTGAGTCTTTGAAACCTGGTGACATTTTTTTTATGATTTCAACACTTGAAACTAATCCATTAAAACAAATAATTGTTCCTCTTGCTTGAACAGAACTTATGCTCACTTGATGGTATTTCAAAATATTTTCATCTTTTTGACAAATAGAAAGTATTAAAGAAAATATTAAAAGATTGAGGTTCTTATAGACCTTAAAATAAATGCCCTGATAATTAAAGGTTCTATATTTATAAGCATTCAAATACTCAGTGGTGAATAATTTAAAAAGAAAATTTATTCATATCAGCTACACATATTTTCATCTGAATGAATGAAAGAGAAACACCTCATGAAAGACTGCAACAGTGATGTGGCCAAACTGTAAGAGTAATTCCAGATTGGTATTGAAGATATCACAGTGTGTGCACGTGTGTGTGTGTGTGTGTATGTATGTATGTATACAAACATGCATGCGAGGTGTGGACATCACTGGCTTACTGGCTGGTTGATTGATTAGATGAATGTTGGTAAGAGCAGCTGGTTTCACTTGAGAGGAATTGTATGTACCAGCTGAGGCTGCAGTCCCAACACACTTTGAAGGGGGAGAGGGGACATTCATACATACATTCTCACACACACACACACTCACTCACTCAGATATGCATGGGCTTTGCTTTCAGATTGTTATTGATTAACAATAATAACAATATTTGATGGGGTCATTGCTGCTGTAGATAGATGGATTCCAAGAGGAACACAAGGCAGAATGTCAAAACTTCAGGAATTGCTTTGGCTCTTATTCCGCTTCTCTTGAACCCAGTTTTGAATTTTCTCCTTTAGTTCTGTTGCTGAAATACACATGCACAAAGAAAAAAAATAAGAAACAATGTGTAAGAAGATTTAATTGAAGACCTAAGAGCTGGAGAAGTTATGCTTCACATCTTTGTAACATACAGATGAAAATTAAAAATATAGGTTAATCTAGAAGACAGCAAGAAAGCCATTAGCCTTTGACTTATAAATTCAAATATCAAAGTAATATAAATGATAAATGGATCCAGATATGAACTGTTAAGTAAATCACAAATTATGTCACATAAGAATGATTGGAGAAGTTAATCAAAGCACTGTTTTGCGGACAAAATCCAACATAAATATTCATGTATTTCTTATACAGAATGAAATATTGTGGCACTTGTGCTGAGGCCCAACTATAGAAACACAGCTGAAGCTGTTGATGATTTTCATTAGTATTTAGATCTACGTAGAGAAGAAACATGTCGATATTTCTTTTATACAATGTTTATGAGTAAATGCTCTGCCTAAAAATGTATAAAAAATAAAAATACTCTTTTCATTTACCTGGGACAAGCTGTTCCTCTGTGAGCGTTTGCCTATTAAATGGATCAGTCTGGGAATTCAATAAGTGTCTCATAATGATAGGTCGATCCATGATAGTTCCACTGGGTAAAAGAACTGGATCATTCATTAAAGTGTCCATCAATGGATCTGAAAACATGCAAAATAGAATAATGAAAACTATCCAGAAACATACACAGAATTCATATTTTATAATTAGTATCCATGCACAGATCAAACAATTAGAATATAAAAGCTTAAAAGTTATTGAGATCCACAGTATGTGAACCTGATAAAATAACTATGAGCAATTAGCAACCATATATTAGATGAATAATATAAAAATAAGACACATGGATTTCTTTTATTCTTCTGAAGCTCTTGAATACTAATGTTTTGAAAGGTTAATTCTCACCAAATTTTCATCAAACAATTCACGGGAAAATGGTATTTCATACATACACAATAAATACAATTCATAGTTGATTTATTCAACCAGGCAATTAAACTACATTCGTAGCTTACAGGAGAAATAAAATGTAAATTATATTTAACATAATAACATGAATTCCAATAATCACAAACTTTTTATAAGTACAAAAACAGTACATCTAAATGAATATTTGAAATGCAAAAATAGTACAGTTTTTTAATGAAATAATGAAAGCTTCAGAGTATATAAAAAGACACATTTCAGTTTATAAAGGACATATTCCATTAAGGCAAAGTATCATTCCACTGGGTTTTATCAATCACAAGATTTTCTTTTAGTGGAAGAAGCCTCTAAAACTGTTAGATTCAAAACTCATTACTTTTTTGTGAGATTACATATTTGAGATTTAAAAACATTGATTTTTAATGCTTAAGATGTACCAGATTCTTCAAGTGCTTTTATATCAGACATTGATTGAATAACAACGACTCAAGTTAAAGTGATTCAAGTGACAAGTTTTTCCCTCTTGTATTTACATGATTGTGCTTCTTTTTTTTAATGAAGGGTTTGAGATGTATTTAATTGAGATATTATCTGTATACAAAGAAAAGAATTAGTAACAGTGTCTCCAAATTATTGATTTTTTTTTCCGTCTGATTGAATCTAAAATTTTTTGAAGTTACTCTTTTCTTCTAACAAATATAGCTGAAATATTTGACAACATCATACAATGGTGTCTGTAGTTAGGGCTGCAATGATTAATCAATAAAAAATAATCAACAATGAATTTCATGGTTGACTATTTGTTGGTGATGTCATTAAACAAGTTTCTAATGCTGTGGAGCTGAACTTGTTGATGGTAATATGAAAAGTAGAGATGGAACCTCTTTAGCCTTTATTTACTTCCCCTTCTATACTTTCTTGTTTCTCTCTGCTTTGCTTTCACACAAACTGCCTTCAGCTAAAGAACTCTAATTCAATTTTCCCTTACTTTTCTCATCCTTTCATTCTTGTATTTCCAATCTATTTCAAGATTTGATTTAAAATAAGCTAAAAGAAAAGTTAGGAAAGAAATAAGAACCAAGATGACTGCCTCCTCCCTCCCCAGATAATCCCTGACTGTGGGTTGTACAGTTATCTCTGTCACTTCCATCTTCAACAGTCATCAACAGCCAACCTGAATTGGATGTTAAGATGCTTTGATCTTGCCAAACTGATGTAGTCTATCTAACTTTGTCAAAACACTGAATTCATGAGAAAAAAAATACATGCTTTTTTGCTACCCTTTCTTTCAACCTTAATGTTAAACTGAAAGAGATTTCTTTCTCTGAAAAATCAGAAGGCTATGAAATTATCAAGGGTCCAAAATAATGTTTCAAGGTAACAAAATAAATACAATATCAAGTAAAAATACATACCAAAATTTGTTTCAGTTTAAGAGAACTTACATTCTTTTTTGTTGATATTTTCAATTCCTAGGCTTAGGGTTGAAGAATTTTCAACAATTTTTTTTCTTTACTCATTTTACATTATATATATATATATATATATATATATATATATATATATATATATATATATATATACACACACACATACACATAAAATATATTCCACAAAAGGGATCCAATAAGGGTAATAGATAGGTAAGAAGTGAGGAAAAGCCACACTGGTTGGAGATTATTTTTTCATATTCAATAACTTGGATATTTAGTAAAAAGGTTTTGTGTTCACAGTTGTATTTTTCAACTCACAGAAAAGATTTCTCTTGACAGGTTTCAAGATTTTCAAAAAAGATGATAGATGTGCATGCGTATACATTATATATATATATATATATATATATATATATATATATATACACACACACAAACTTCTGGAACTTTTTCATGTTTTGTATCAGTATCAGTAGCAAAGTTTATCGAGTCAATTTTTGAATGAAGTATCTATCTTTATTAACACATGCCTGAAAAACTGGAGCTAAATTCAAGAGCTGATAGTTTAATAAGAACCATTTAGTAAATGTGCGTTTCATAATCATATGAAATAATCGATGACTATTCAACAATATAAATAGTTGCTAGTTGCCATCCTACATGCAGTGTACATTTTAGTATGGGACCGATGCAGAACCTACCCCCATGCCCTAATCCAAAGTCGTCAATGATTCACTGTGTTAGATAAGCATTCTGGGGTTGAATCTTTCATTTGACCTTTGGAGACAGTGTTCTGGAACATTGATAATCAGTTAAAAGCATGACTCAAACAACCGAGTATCATGGAGGCCATAAAGTGACTGAAATTCAAGTCAGTCTGCTACATACTCTGGGGACAACAAAAGTTTCTTAGCATACCTCTGTGATGCGAAACCAGCTTCATTCAGCCTTCTTGAAACAAGGAGATTTTTTGAATTTCTGTGTCTTTTTTTCAAGTGTTTTTATGATGCTTCAGAACAGTCGCTTTCAGCCTTCTGTTATCTCTACTTGTTCTCACTTCAGGTCTTCAAGAACCTGGTCCCTGTGCCACAAAACCTGTTACTTGAAACGTTTGGCCAATTGTATGAATTGTAGACAATGGAATCTGGATATCCTCAGGCTTAAAAATTTCTAAATCTCTGGATAAAACTTTCCTGCTTGACAAAAACCAGCAATGTGACTTTTGACTTCAAAAGTTGCATGAAATTTAGACTTTTTTGAAGACATTTTGAAACAGCTGGAACTCTCTAGGAATACACACAAAAAATAAAAAGACAGAACTCTCTAGGTATATACATTAAAAAAACAGAACTATGAAACAAGTCCTACTCAGTTTCAAGTAAGTTCAGGATAATATCACAACAGACAATATACAGAGATGACAAATGGCTGATTTTTTGTCACTTGGGTCCAAATTTAGGAAAAAGACTCAATATTTTCAAATAAACTTACACACAAATTTAGCACATTTGTTGCATACCATTGTCACATAATTTTTTCCCTGGAATGTAAATCCCAAGCTTTCAATGACCAATGGGACGTCCCGTAGATCTCTTTTGGAAATCTATTACAACATATTTGTCACAAAAAATAAAGTGAATGAGACTTTCCCAGCTTTTACAACCACAGACAATGTAATGTAGGCTTATTTGTGAGAACTTTTTACTAGTAAGATTTTCATGATTTCTCAATATAAATAATTTAGAAGAAAAAAAAAAATGTCACAAATTTACCCTATGGCACAGCATCTCTAATTTTTGAGATCATCCAAGATGGCCAACGAATATTTATAATGCCCATTATTCAAACATTATCCGCTCTAGACGTGTTTTTTTAATATTTTCGTGCTATCAAGTGTGCTTGATAACGTAACAAAATTCTATCAGTCTGACTATTGGAAGGTATAATTTTCAAGATGGCATCCAAATTGACTGCCACATTAGTTGGCTTGGCAAAAAACCCCACTTACCCTGTGAAAAATCACAACAAAAGGTTTCAATATTCTTTTGTTGTATCAAATTAATAGTGAAAAATACTAACCCTTAAATTCATCAGGTATTTCTCCAAAATCAATTTCAGCACGTTGCTTCTGAGCAACTATTGCTTCAACCTTCTGCTGTAGTTGGCGAAACTGCTCAATATCCCGATCAGTTTTGATACAAGTTTTTTGTAACCTGGATATAGCATCATCAAATAAAACTTTACGATAGGAACGCTAGGGAGAAAGAAAAAAAAATGTGAGAAAAATATTGAAGCTCTAATCACTGATATGATTTCAAAGAAAAGGCGAAGATGAAATAAAAGTTAAGTGTACCTCATCATTTGCAATAGCCATGGCAAATTCATCACTTGAATCTAAGTTTAAGTAAATATCTGTGAGACGGTCAAGTAATTTTTTAGGTTCCCAACCATATTTGTCAGGATTCTTAACTTTCAGGTTTTTGCATTTAGAGCCACAAAGTTGCTGAAGGTTGAAGTTCAGCATTGCTGCAAGTCTATCAGCTAATTCCTGAAAGAAAATAAAATAAGGAAAAAAGATAATATGGAATAAAATTTGTTCCTTTCATAAATTACTTTCAGTAGAAAAACATAACTATTCTTAGTTATCTTTACTTCTGAGTTATTAAATTTACAATATTGAACCACATTTTAAAAAGTTTGACAAATTAGCAATTTGCAACCTATACACCGCAATGTTTTCAAATTCAAGGTCCTTTTTCATGCCTGATTTTTTCCATACATTAAAAAAGAATAAGCTAATTTCTTTGAACTAAACAAAACCATAACATAAACATGTTTTAAACAATTGCTTGCAATTTTTTTCTCTGGAATTTATTCACAAATGTAAAAATTAAATTGAAATCTAAAATACTGTGAGGGCACCAGACACCTAGCCTTAGGCTTTTGAAATTAAGTTTCATTTTGACACTCCTTTCTGACTCTGCAGAGAACCTTATTTGGAAAGGTTTTCATCTCCATTCTTCTTTCTTCAAAGAAAAGTTTTTCTTTGTAAGGAAAGAAAATGAGTTTTCATCCCATAACATAAATGGAAGTAAGCTGAACTGGCATCTAAAGATAAAAAACAAACAACAACTCACAGGAGTGAGAAATGGACCAATAATTTGTTCAGTAAGATAATGAAACATTTCTACAGTTTCTGTAGCTAAAGTGAGGTAGGATTTGCACTGTCGTTCATCCATAGAAAGCTGCCGTTGACGAGATTGCTGTTCTTCCTGAAATACAAAGAAAAGAATGCAGTAGATGTTGAGAACAACAATTTCAAATTCTATGAGTAAACAAAGTAAAAGCAATAAAAAAGCTATAAAAAGTGGAAGATGATATAATCTACAATTTGAACAAAACAATCGATACTTCCATTTCATTGTTCTTTGGGTTATAAATAATATTGAATAGACCTTTTATACAATTCAGAATACAAAATTTCAGAATGTAATTGCACTAAAAATTAAGAATATAATAAAATGGGTGGAGTGAAGGTTAAGTAGGATTAAAAATGTCTAAATACAACACAAACAAAATTATCAATTGAAATGTAATATTATCTGAAAAAAGGATAATAGAATTTTATGTTATAAATGAATAGTTTAAAGTGAAGGCTAATAGCTGACAAACATAATATTAACTGAAGGAAATGCAAGTGTGATTGCACCACACCAGCAGAAGGCAATAAACCAGTCAGTTTTTTCATGACACAAATCAGAGTCTATGGTTTCACCATGTCAAATTGTTATGTCATCTGACAGCAGTTTTGTCATACAGACACTTTTTAGACAACCTTTTTGACAGTGATAAATTGCCGACTTGCTTTTTCACCAACTGCCATTTTGTTGGACACTTTTGTACCATTTAGAGGTTTTTAAAAAAAAAAAAAATTTTGGAAAAATAATTTCATTTCACATTTTGAATAACAATGGAAGAACAGAATAATAAAACATATTATAAAATGATTTTTTGTGAATGATCAGATAAATGATCCAGCAAACGTCGATACTAAATCTTTATCAAAATTTTTAAAAATTAGTTGAGTTTTTTTCCTTGGCTTTGCTTGAATGAAAAGCCCAAATTTCAGTCAAAAGAAATGAAAATTTTTTGTTGATTATTCAATGAAATATCGCAATGTTCCGAAGTCATTTTTTATTTTCTTTCATTATTGACAACATACATACACCAGACTTGGTTATTTGATAGATTGGCAAATAAAACTTACAAAAGCAAGTTTGTTTTTTTTGTTTTTTGTCAGGTATCAATTTTCTACTGAGAAAAAAAATTATTCTATCATTCCTATAAGTTATTTGACATGCATACTCAATGGAGATTTCTAAGAAAAACAATCTTTAGAGGTTTAAAGGTGGAACCTCTATTTACAATGTAACTATATCAAAATGGACCCTTGCTTTCAGTCCACATACATATTTACAGGTTTATTTCCAACGCTTTTGTGGTGACAGGTAAAGGGGTCAAAGTGGAGAAAGACTTCTTTCTTCCCTTTGGGGTGTCAAAAATGTAGACACTCCACACTTTTGAGGCACAAAGGAAGAAAGACTCCCCTCACTTTAAGGAGTCAAGAGTGAAATCGGACTTTTTTTTTCCCATTTTTTTAAGAGTTAAGAAGTAAACTTTTCATCTTCAGCAATATTATACTAGCTGGAACCACCCAACAAGGTGGATTTCAGTAAATTATATTGTAAAATGAAATTTTGCGAATGATTAGAAATTATCTGGCCGACATCGACACCATTTTAAAAACAATTAAAAATTTTTAAATTCTTTTTTTTCTTAGCTTTGCGAGAAAGAAAAGCAGAATTTCTGTCAAAAGAAACGGAAAATAAATTTTTCATTCATGATATAGGAAGTCAAATTTTCATCAACCTTAACTTATATAAGCAAAATAAAAACTAAAAGAGGCTTCAAAAAATTTCAATTTTACAACAAACTTGTTTATGATGTGATTAGTTTAGTTTCATTGAAAAAGGATAAACATTCAAATTCCACACAAATTGTTCAAAATAGACTGTATGTAATGTAAAATTTCCAGTTTTTCATATTCATTAAGCAGTTTCCTTAATCTTTCTTGTTGGAATCCACAAAGTCAACCTTTTAGCAAGTTGTTGGTTTTTAGTAATCCAATCACTGTTCTATCTACTATGTTCCACATTTCAATACTGAAGCAAGGACTCTTCATTCCTCTTTGAATAATTCCTAACAATGTGGTTTCAAAATAAACATGAAAATCATACAAAATTTCATCTGTTTCTCTGTCAGATAACATCCTCAGTTTGTTGAACTTGTCGATGATATGACAGCTAGAAACGAAGGCTAATGCCTGAATGCATTTTAAAAACAAGGCATTCTGAGGTTTGTTGTAGCAATTTTGTGGGCCATAGGCCAGGATTTTTTTTCAAACTATGAGTTAATCCCTCAATCAGCTCGGAAAAATGATATGTTTTTAGATTTGTTTTTTCGTGAAGCAATATACTAAAAGAATTGTGGTTTTCTTCATGCAGAGCATGGATTATGGACAGTTGATAATTGGAATCAAATGTGCCATCACAAAGCCAATGATTGCTTTTGGCCAGCAAAGAGGTTTTCGTCGGTCGCCAGAATAATAATATTCTCTTTTACAATGAAGATCTTTCTGCCTGTAGTCTTCAAAGCGATCAATCAGCTTTTTTTGGAGGATGTGAATGAGAGGCAAAAGATTTTACATCATTTCAAGTAAACCTTCATAATGACCTTGTTCACATCACCAATATGAGAGTCCTTTTCTTTTTTTAACAATAGTGTATGCATATCCATTGTAGAGCAACTTCCTGGCACCACATTTTGTCACAGTAAACTTCAGTTGGAAATAGACAATCCGTAAATTTAAATGGGCTTTGGGTAAGGGAAGGTATAGAAATTATGAAATATATTGTAGTTTGTTTTTCTAACATCTAAGAACAATAACTGACACTTGTTGATTCAAATCTTCTGCATTTAAAAAACAAAACAAATCATTACCCCCTCCACACACACACACACCATTAATCCAAACCAATATGTTGCCATGCAATAACCTTAATCAAAAACCCCTCTCATCTCCCCAAAACATTGTTAAGACCAGAAATTTGGCCTCACCACTTTTATAGGTAAAGATAACCATTCTATAGCCAAATAAAATTTTGGGGTTGTCAAACTAGAAAGACCCAATTCATCCAAAATATGATTTTGTCAAAATAATCTTGAAATATTTGAGCCTAACTTTAAAAAATTCAACTTCACATTCAACACCTAAATGGAACCGAAATAATCTATTGAATTAATTTTCTTGAATCAATTTTCAGAAGCCTACTTTACTTTTGAAAAATTTCTTTCCAAATCAAGAGAAAACTCAGCCAATTTTTTTTCAATCTTAATTATCTTTTTAAAATTGGGTGTCAATTTTCACTGGATAATTTCTTAGGTCAATTGCAAAAATTCATTTTATAACATGTGCTTTATCATTCAGTTCTTCCTATGTTTTCAAGATGTAAAAGAAAATCATTTTTCCAAAATTTCACTTTTTGGGGTTTTTTTTAACCTCTAAATAGTAAAAAAAAAAAAAAAAAAAAAAAAAAAGAAAAAGTACTCAAAGAAACAGCAGTTGGTGAAAAGCCAAGTCGGCAAAACATATCTTCATCGAAAAGATTTTTTATAAAGTGTCTGCATAACAACACTGTCGGCTGACTGCGCGTGGGCTATATATCATTCAACAAAACGACAGAAAACCAGCATTTCCAGTGCAATCTTAACAGCTTTGATACATCAGATTGACCAAAAAAATCTCAAGCAGAGGGAGCTTTATTTAAGTCTTTTAGTCATGTTTTTCTTTCTAGAAATCAACTCAACTTTTTCACTATTTCAAAGAATTAGAAAATGCATTATTTTCAATATTTATAATGAATTACAGTAAACCTGGTTATAACAAACTAATTCGGAGCAAAAAAAAAAAAAAAAAAAGCTGAAGGTTTGTTATATCCAATGGTTGTCCCTCATTTGCTAAGTAAGAGTTAGGTAGTTTGCCACATCCAACGAACATCATTCAGTAAATCCAAAGCAGTTCGGTTATCCCTCATTCTATTTTCAACCTTACCTCACGTCTTCGATGGACAGTGTAGGGATGACTTGTGATTGGATCGAGATGAAAAATAAATAAGGCAAGCATGTGTTCATTGAAGACATTAATACTGTGGGTAGGTAAGTGTCATCACAGTAAAGGGACGTAATAGTCTCTCAGCATCAGTATCATTTGATGTTGTTAGTAGCAGCAGCTTTTATTGGTTAGTAGCAGAGCTCCAGACAAACTTTTTCCCCAAACCATTCTGAAACAGTCTCGAAAAATGTAACCACCCCAAAATCAAAATGTTTCTTTACTTTTTTGTAATTGAATCACCATAGCCCCACTAATTGCCCAATCAACCAACCAAGTTTGCTACAGATTCTTCTCACTTTGCTTTTCTGTGTCTCTCCAGGCATTCCTGGTTACATTTTTGAGACTACAACCTTGAAAATTTGCATGAGTACACTACTAGGCACCATCTAAAAACTTTTTTTTCTTTCTTCAAAGTGATAATTTTTTCGCGTTTCTACGGTCATTTCAGATGAGCAATGCACAAATTTTGTACTGGTATTTTTTTTTTTTTTTTTTTTTACATGATTTCAGATAAAAGATCTATTTCAGATGATTATTTTGATAATTAGTTCTGGTGCATGTGCAGGCTATGGTGATTCATTTATGCTAGGTACGAATATCATCTATAGTTGTTAATTGCATGATAGAAATACCACCAAAATGTTGAGAAAATAATATTAGTTACGGTGCTAGGCACCTCACTACATTTTTTAAAATTCTATTTTTTAGATTTTTTTTTTAGATCATTTTTCTATTAAATTTCTCAGGGTTACCTATTTTGTACCCCTGGAGCTATTAACAGAGTCTTCTGTGTCACATACCATCTCTGATTATGTTTATTCTGCTCCATTCAAATAAATCTGTTTTAAACAAAACTGAAAAGCTATCTGTAAACTTTAGAGCTGCAACAATTGAACAGTCTTCTATGATAGTAACTGAATATACTTGGGTAAGGGACAAAAAAAAAAAAAACATCTCAAGCTTGGAAAAATAGTGATCGATAATTTTCACCATTTTCTGATATTTTATAGTACATGTAGAATACATTTTATAAACAAGTAATCCATTCAGAAAATAATCAACAGATTACTCAATAATGAAATAAATTGTTAGTTGCAACCCTAATGAACTATAAAAAAAACAAAATTGAGAACAAATAAATTGGAGAACCCAAATTCTGTGTTACATACTTGGTCTTTGAGCCAGAGTTACCAAATGGTTGGAGACGTTTCTGACCAAAAATGGTCAAATGTCAAAATTGTTCATAAAATATAGCAATACTGCATTATACTCCAAAAATGAGAATTTATCAAGAATACTTTTCTGAAAAAGTTGGTTTACCTCAATCAATCCTATATTTCAAAGTTCTAAATCATGAGTCCCCAAAACTTAATAGACAATTGACCCCTTCATGCAATCTTGGATCTCTCAACACCCAAGCAAAGATAAAAATATTACTAATAATAACAATTCATTAAACATGCAGTTTTAGTTTCATTTCAGTTTGCTTTTAATTAATAAAAAAAAGAAATAAAGGGAAAAATAAAAATGGCCAAACCAAAAAGTTCATGGTAAAATACTTATTTAAAAGGCCAAATTTGTCAAGAAAATGGCCAAAATGGCAACCCTGCTTTAGCCTGAGACCTCACTGCCCTGCAGCAACCCCTTTACCGCTGTTTCCAGAGGATCATAATATACAGAGGAAGAGGAAAGTGAAAAAGTATACATTTATATATTCCCTCTTCTACTGCATATGTATGGAATGTAAACTTTTTCACTTCCCACTTCCTTTGTATATAAAGACCTCTCAAAGGTAATTTCGACTATGTATTCCTTAGAATATAGTGAAACAATATCATCCATAGAGTGTATTGAAGGTTAATAAATGAGAACTTTCTTCGTTAACTGGGATTTACCAAAATCTGTTGGCGGTACCCAGTTTGGGGAAGTATTTTGGACCATGCATTTTGGTGAATATTTCTTCTGCTGAGGGCAGTTTATACCGTTCTGGTTTTAATGCCTCATCACGTGTCTAGACAGTTTCCCCACTTGATTTTTAAGGGAAATCTACAGATTTCAAAAACTTGGTGAGGGTGGAAAGGAGAAATACTGAAGTCAGCACAATTTCAAAATTTATCAGCTGAGAGGAGAAAATCAATGATAAACCGTTGAGTCATCAGCCCAACACACTAGATGAACTTTCATAGAAGCCAACTATTTTTGAGAAGCAGCAAAAGAGAAGCCACCAGGACACTGCAGAGAAATCAACATTCCTTGTAATCACAAAAAGTCCTGAGCCACAAGACTAGAACTTTGGTGAAGCTATACAAATAGATATACCAAGAGACATCAAGTGGATACCCTGAAAGACAGACTGATAGTTATTTCGTAGTGTGCTCACCCACATCGGCAGTAATACCCTTGATCTACATAGATATAGCTCTATTATGCATGATAATCATTTGGAAGTCTTGCCACTGGTATAAAGATGACATGGAGTGGGGAATGAAAGTTATTTCTGTACTATTCAACTAAATAATCCAATTCTTCATGACCATGTTCAAAGAAATACAGAATTTATGCTTAGAAGAGTGATTATCAATGTAAACTATGCTTGTTAGGTTAGCTCTGAGGTTATAGTAATCAACTGTGGTTCCATCCTAGATATAAGATGGATGAAACTCAACCACAAACTTATTTAAAATAAAATCTGATTTCATATCAAAGCCAAAATTATTAGGTCTTTACCCCTCATTGACTAGTCTATTACTTGTAAAATTTGTACATACTATAAATATTCAAACTGATTGATACTTACCCTAGTTAATGTTGCCCATACTTCAGTATCTTGAAGTTCTTGCATTTCATGAATTCGTTTTAAGCAATCAAGGCTTTCATCAAGCAGGAATGTGGTGTCATTCATTAGCATATTAACAAATTTTACAAACTGTTTGCCCTTCCTGAAAAAAATTATAAGGAAAAAAATGAAAATTGTAAGTTTTCAAATCAAGATATGAATACCCTTAGTTAAAATGAATTAAGAGAGAAATAAGCAACAACTACATTATCTACTAACAATGGAATGTAACTCTCTAAATGAGGAAGTCCATCTGCAAATGCAGTACTGATAGTAAAAATCTGGACATTAAATGATAACAATAACCAACCTTAAGACAACCTATGCCATATGATCAAATGAGAGTCAGAAAGAAATTTCTCAGAAGCTGATATTTTCTCATAAAAAACACTTTATAGTAACCATATGCTTTAAATAAAATATTGACAAAGTCCAGATACTCTGAAACAACTTCAGCTTAGACTAAATTTCATAGCTTATAGTTTGTCTAACAGTCTAAACTACAAGGTAAAACACTGCAAGGTAAAACAACAGCTGAAGACATCCATGATCAATATACTGCATGCAATTCATCATTGTAAGAATTTTTTCACATGCAAGTTTTGAGCACAGAAAAAAAGTACAGCGAAAATTTAGTTTAATCTCAACTGAAAAATTAAAAGCTTCAAGTCAAATTTACTGACATGATACAAAAATAGATTTGTTTCATAGCTGGTTAACATTACTACATTTTTAATACTAAGAATAAGTAGTACTGTATAATTTTGTGTATAACATGATTCTTGTATATGAGGGTGAAATTTTGGGGTGAAAAATAGGTATAGAATTGTAGCCTTTTGTATATAACACGGATACTCTATTTGGCAGTTCAACATGTTTTTTCTGTTTCGATGTTCCTAATTTGTGCCCTGCAATACTGCATTTATACAATAATTCCAAGTTTTGTACAGTTACAAAGGTAATTAGTCTAATTTCATTAAATAGAAAAACATGAAAAGAAAATAAAAACAAAGGTACGAACATTTGCACATCTATAGTTCTTGATTTGAAGCCATTATTTTTTAAAATTTAGTTACATATTAATTCAATTATTTCAATTAATTTTTTTTATATATTAATTCAATTAATTTTAGTAATTTTCTTTTTTTTTGTGCTGCATGTTTCACAAGAAAGGAAGATATATTGTGGTATTCAAAAATCACGGTTAACCTTCTCAATTCCTATAGCCCTTGCACTTTCAGAGGGTGGAAGCTCAAAATATTAAGAGAATTGTTTTCATTCACTGACTATCGAAATGTTTTTACCTAATTGATTTCATTTTTACAATTGATTTGCCACATAAGTCTAATATATTTCTTGGTGTGAGTGTAGTAGGGTGTGTCTGTAAGGGAAGGGGCAGTCACCTGCTATCTAATGGGTTTAATTTTAGTAATGCATAAAAATTTCCTGCAAACAACCGAGTATAGCACAAGCCCCACCTATTTTCACTCATTTTTGGGTACAAAATCTTTCAGGTTATACACAAAGAAATACAGTAAAGTAAATTTGAAAAACTACACCAGTTATTCTAAAAATTCAGTGAGTAAAAGTTATCCATATAAAAAAGATCGAAATGTGCAATGTTTCTTTTAGATTTCAATAATAGAAAGCTTTTAAAATTTTAAATATCAGTGACATCAACTTTTTTCAAAAAGTACTTACTGAGCTTCTTCTATAATTTTTTTCTGATGGGATGGAATACCCCACATTGTTTTAAAGATGATGCTGATATGATAACGTATTGTGAACTTATCATAAAATTCACTGCTAGCTCCAGTAGTTTCAATGTCTAAAAATATAAAATGAGAAAGAGGAAGATTTAATCAGAATATGTTCCTGAAATCAGCAGGAGTGTGATTTTATAGATTTTGAAAAATTATTGTCATATATAAATCACTAAATCTTTCTAATATGCAATTTGTTGGAAAATTCAACTTACCTGTGTAAAATTGCATTAAAGCAGGAACCATGTAATTAAGAGCCAGTGGGTGGCCAAGCATCATTTCACTTAACTTGGCAGTTCGCGGTTGAAAGCTTGGGCTAATGACGAACAAAACTTCAACAAGTTTGGCCACTAGATAGGGATTGTTAAAGTAATTTGGGCTGCACACGAATACAATCAACATGCGTACCAACTGGTTGACACTGGGTTCACTACCAAGCACTTCACATTTGTAGCTATAAGAAATAAAAAGAACTTATTTCATACAAAAAAGTAAATTTCATCATAATTATTTAGAAATTTACAAAAAAAAATCCTATTACAATGTCAAAAGTTGTCATGTTCTTCTTGCTTTCTTCAGCACTGAACTCATTTTCTTCATGACAATTCAGATACAATCGCTATTGAAATAGGATGTAATTTTGTTGGGGAAAAATTCCATTTTTATCAGTGTCAAAAATGCATGAAGGTTGGATGCGACATACACTTGAGGTAGGCTGGAGAAAATGAGCTGAAATGTTGTAATAAAACAAAAACAGTGTGAAATATATTTGGAATTTCCAATACTCACTGTAGAACAAAAAGAAGGAAATCAGCAATATCTTCCAAATAAAACTCTGGAAGAACTGCAAAAGCCATGTTTGTTACTTGGGGGAGAGGTAAAGCAGATCTGAAACAGGAAAGGATTACCATTTTAAATTTTTTTTTTATTCTTATCCAATAAATAGTCTATAGCTACAGAGCTATAAGATTAAAAACATTATAAGATTAACACTTTCTTATCAAAAGTACCAAGTTGTAGGATAAATTGAATTGATCAAGGATAGGTGTGCGATTTATTTTTACTCAGTGAAAATCAAAGAAAGATAAAGGCTGAAAGTAACTGAAGATCAATTTTATGATGGATAATGATATTGAAATACTGAAAAACTTGAGAAAAAAAAAAAAAAAAAAATAATCAGAAAGCATTGTAACAGAAAAATAATTGAATTAATATCTGAATATCATATTTATTCTGAAGAGTTTCATCAAAAGATGTATAAATAGGAATGTTGACTGTAAGATGTGATATAAACGCATTTAATTCATTTTGAAACACAATGCAACAAATTAAATGATAAATCTAGTCCTTGATATGAAAATCTCAGTTTTTTTTTTAAAAACTCACCCTTGATGTTTTGGATCGGCCAATTTTAATAAATAATCAGCAACTAAACCATAGAACTGCAAACATCTACGCAGAAGAGATTCATCCAACAAGCCAGCATTGGAACACAGCTTGCTTGTTTGTAATCGCTGGAAGAAAACAATAGAGTTAGAAGAACTTAAAAAGGAAAGGAAAAAGGAGAGACTGAAGCAACCTCATTTTCATGAAATCTAACAATTGTATAATTTTACCAAAGAAACAAAATCTTCAAAACAATAAACAAGACAACCTATGATCTGTTATAAAAAAGTAAAATCAGATCATGTGTAATTGATGTATTTTGCATACATTTGTGAACCTTAGGAACATATTCAAAACGGTTATATCTCCAAATCTAGTTTATTCATATGAAGTTTATCGCATATTTTTCACCGAACCTTCTTCTCCTCAGTAACACAAAAAACATTTATAAATAAAAAGTTATTTATGAACATGCCAGCCTGCTCTCATAAAAATGATTGGTATCCCATATATGTTTTTCTTTTCTTTTCTTTCTCCTACATTTTCAATTGTATATTTATCATTTTTAAAAGTTATTTTTCACTAATAACTATACTACATATGGATTCTTTGTTTATTTTTCTTTCATCTGATATGCACTCTTATGGGTCTAGCATAAATACATTGGGAATTATGAGGAAAAGGAATTCATAGGCATGAATTTTGGGATCAGCGCAAAATTTTCTTAGTATTTTCCTATGCTATTATGCTAAGATAAACATTTTATTCTTCAAACAGTACAGAAATTGACTGAGGTTGATAAAATGGTAATAGATTCTGAATGATTAAAAGATGTAGCATAAAAAATATTAGAATGACAATATGTATTACAATACACCACAACACGAATTGCAGTATACAGGAGTTATATGTCATCAAAAACATTAGCAGAGAAGGTCAAAATTACCTTAACTTGAGCCTTCCACTTCTTTAATGATTCTCTGTTCCTCGGGGCCACAAGTGTATCTTTCCATTGGGCTTCCGTGCTTTCAAGCTCTTCAATGACCCGATGTAAATTTCTAATAATGACAAGACGGCGCTGATACTTTCTTGAAATAGGCAGGATAGAAATATGGTGGCAATGCAGGGTCAGGAAGAAACACTCAGTGGAAAACTTGGGGTCTTGCCAAGTTTCAGTTTTATCTGATAACAAAAATTAGTCATAAATTAAACCAACCAAATAACATCAGGAATTAATTCATAAAATACTCAGAATTTTTCTCTTTTTAAATTTATTCATTCAATCAGCACATACACATTTTATCATAATCAATTTCCAAAATTAAAAAAAAGTTTAGTCCGACATTCAAAAATTACAAAATCTAAATATTGATAGATTGACTTCAAGTATAATTAAAATACGTTCTTTGCAAGATTGCAAACTTCACACTTATAAGAATAAAAACTTCCGACAGAGAAGATTTGATTGTTTTATTTACTGATTAAATAACAATATTGAAAACTGAAAACCTTTCCTAGTGAAGTGAAAATTTATGCTTTACAAGAATTTACAATCTGTTTGGCAATACAGCAAGAAAAAAAAAACTATCGAAAGTTCAAGTATCTTATCTTATGCAAATATCATTAGCCAATATTTGAATAGTTACCCTAAAAAGAAATTTTTAAAATTATGGCTATTTTCAATACAAATATTCTAAATGAGTAAAACCAAGCACATATTGAATGGAAAAAAACAAATGTACATTACAGAAAAAAATCTAAACGTTTGATAAATACTTACTGAGTTTTTCTAACCACTCTTCACTTTCTTGGGATGTACTTTTAATTCTAGATTCAGATGTAATATCAACTCGGCAATTAGGATGATACGGATATAAAACATCAACCTAAAAAAACAAAATTCCATTTTGTATCTTCATAAGTATATCAATATCTTGTATATTCCAACATAAAAGTACAATTATATTAGATGCTAATATCAATTGTATTTCTATATACAGAAGCATAAACACTTGAAAATAGAATGAGAAAAAAAAATCTTCCATAATTGTTCACAACAAAATCAAGTAAACTTTGTTAATCAAATACTGATTACCTACAAGTACGTTTTTCTGAGATACTTTCATTCTATGTTTGAAAATTGATAGACCAGACATTGTGTAAAATTGAATATGTTTATACTCACTTTTTAGAAAATCATAGCATCATAATATTCTTTGATGAATCTTTCAGATAGAAATAGTTTGAAAAAATTTATAATTCCTCAACTTGAAGCACTATGTTCAATGAATAGAAATAATAAGCATTATTCTGAAATCAAATAAATTTTTTCGAGTTTTATAAAATTTCATTCTATAATAGGTGATTAATAAGTTTTTTCAGAGAAAATATTTCATTTCACCTTTTTTTTTTGTCTTCACCAGCGAAAGGGAAATTGAAGCGAACAGAAAATATAAGGCAGTACACCTAAGTAAACAAATAGAAATGATTTAATTATTAACTTCTTCCATTATAGGTATATGTACTCCAGAATATACACAAAATTTAGATCTGAGGGGGGAATTCTTTTGTGATTTATATTTTATTGTATGCTCTTTATAAAATTCCTGGGGGGGGGCTTAAATCTTATGAAATAAGGGGTCATACTAATAATTGTAAAAGTTTGCCTATTTTTTCTATACGTACCTCAAAAGATACATAGACATATTCACCCACAATTCCCAAACTGTGACTCCTTTGTTTTTCATTGTACTAAATCATCTCACTAACATAACATAAAATCCAGACTTATATTGAAGCTTTATACCAACTGCACTGAAGAGGTAGCACATGTACCACAAAACAGGCAGAGTGAATTGGAGGTTGTATAGATAAGGGACATGAACTGGTAAAAAAGTATTTCACATATTTAGTGAAGGTATTGATTCAAGTTGCACCATAACCAACTTCTGATTTTTCATGTAATTTGATTATACTAGGAAAGAGACCATTCCAAAGGTGCATGTTCAAAAGAGCCTGGAATCTATGGTGTGTGTGTATAGCAGCTTGCTACAATGGTCACATAAATTAATTTTTCATCTATTTTTAAGAATTGAATAATCTATCTATTGAATGATTATCTATTATCATTTATAATTTATCTTTTATCTTTACATTATAAAAATGGTCAAAAAAAATGGACAAACACCATTCAAAATTTTGTTTCGAATGTAGATACATTCAAATATTGAGTTCTTTTTAAACATAATTAACTTTTTTTTAATACAACCAAAATAATCTAAATCTAGATGTTAGTTGTAGATGTTTTGCATCTAAATTGAAACACTGCAGGCACCTGCCATAAACAAGCATAATTTTTAGTATATTTCAAGTTTTCTCCCAAATTCAGTCAATCATCAATCTTGATAGATGAAAAAAGAAAAAAAATCTTTTCTAGAAAAGTTTCATTTGCTATCTATCATCAGCTACGACATATTGGTGTCCTACCAAAAAAGTGAACAAAAACACTCCCATTCTACTTAGGATTAATGAAAAGTTATTTTTCATTTCTTTACAAAAGTTTGTCCCTTTTTCTTTCGAGCAAAGCCAAGACAGAAAACTTGATTAAAATTCTAAACTGTCAGGTTTTTAAGACAAAAGACAACGTTGTGTTTTGAAGCATAATTCAAATTATATAAAATTTTATTTCAAATCAATACACATCAGATAAAAAGTTGAACAAAGGTCAAATTTAGCTGCAACCAATTCTGTAAAGTCTGAGCGTATAATACACAACAGATTTTTTTCTAAGATTTCATAGTCCATAATGAGAGGCGCATGTTATATACAAATAATTACAGTACAGATTCCTGTATTTATTCCCCATTTTCAGCACTATTTCATCATGGATCTTGAACTATAGTTATTAATTTTCAATGGATTCAAATTCAACAAGTAATTTGTTTTTCATAAACAATTGATGGTTAGGGTCCTAAAGTATGTAATTTCCAGAAATGAATTTGCTGCACTGAGAATTGCATTATCTAAAAAATAATTACAAATTTTGATTTCTATATACAATCACAGAATACTGATAGTATTTCAAGTGATCAATCCTATACTCCAAATGAAAAAAGTTATATCCTTGATATTTCAAAGAAACATTTAAAACTAAATGCTAAGACAAATTTGAAAATTTTTACATCCATGGCAATGACCATAACACATTGAGTTGAACAAAGAGAAAGAGCCCTGAGGACTGCTCAGCTTCAACGATTATTCATCAACTCATATCAAAAGAATACATAAATAAAAGTTTGTTTATCAAATTAGAAAACTGTCTTAGCCAAATCAGTAGATACTTTCAATATTTTTCTTGAGAACATTCTTCAAAGATATTATAACTTATAACTTGAAATGAGAAGAAAATGAATGATATGAGTGAAAGCAAAGTCAAGCGTTGCTTGAAATCACAAATATTGTTTGTAATATGGAATTGATTTTTTCATAATGCCTTTTTTGGGGGAAAAATTTATATCCGACAATCTGCAAAATTATACTAATAGTAAGTTAAGTTTGATAATTGAAGCAGAAATTCAATAGAACAGGCTTTTTGCCCATTTTTATAAATATATACAAACCTAAATCTAATAATTCAAAATAACTGTCTCAAGTATCAATTTGGTCATAAAAATTGTAATTTCAAATAGAAATAAATTATCATACCTTATCCAATGAGATCTTCACGGATAACATCTGTAAAACTGTAAGTAGATTCAACATAAAACCATCTCCAGCCACATATCTTTCATCAACCTGTAATGAGAAAAAATATACTCAGAAGAGGAGGTTGAATTTTCATCTATACAGGATGTCAAGACAAAACAATTGTATGATAATGATAATAGTCTCAATATCTTCATATTAATATTAATAGTAGCACTAGTTAGTCACTCAACAGAAACAATCATGAGACCAATGGCTTTTGGCAGCATTTCATGTTGGGAGTGATCAATCGAAAAATTTGAAAAAAAAAAAAAAAAAAAAAAGGGTGATCAATGAACAAATTACATCTCGCACCTTTCCATGGGCAGTCACAAATGAAAGAAAAAATCCATATTTTCAAAGAAACAAGTGTGAATGCTGCCAGACTTCACGGATAACATCTGTAAAACTGTAAGTAGATTCAACATAGATTCAAGGAGCCAATTTAGCAAAAACTTACATTCATTTATTTATTTACATTTATTTGAGAATGAACTTTATTTTTGTTTATTGAACTAAAAAATAGTGCAGAATTTGAACTTTTTGATTGTATAGATATTAAATTGAATTAGTTACACATTTCTTCTGGAAGCTTTGTACTATGATCTGAATGTTTGCAGAATGTGACAAATATGTGCTTATGAACCATGTTGACCTATCTTCATGAACAGTAAAATAGAATATATTTTTTCTGACAAAAAAAAAAAAAATGGTATGATTTTGCAAACTTCACTCAATTCCAGCTTAAGTTCAAATCTTTTACAACTACTGCATATGCAACCATAAACTTGAGTAATTTCAAAAGAACAGGACCAAATCAACTGAAAATGGAAGATAAGCAACTGAGAACAATACAATTTGTATGATACTTACCTGAATTTGAGATTTTTTCACATTTCTTTCAATGAATTTTTCAATTAGTTTCATGGCAGCATCTCTGCTTTCAGAATTTACAAGGATTGCATGCATTATTTTATACTGTTCAGCCTAATGAAGAAAAAAATAAATAAATAAAAGACAACAAGGCTTTTTTGACACTTTTAAAAACAGAATTAACAGACATTATATGAAAAGTTTTGAAAGCTCAATCTATTCTTATGCATTCAACTTCAAAACACCCAGCATTATTTTATAGATTAAACATCATGTTTACATTTCATCAAAAATTGCTATTCTAGAAAACACTAATCAAACAATTTGCATTTGATAGATCCTCAAACATTATTTTATGAGAGTGTTCAAATATCTATGAGAAGTTTAATGCTGACAGTCGAACCAAATCTAGAATCAAGTAATAAACTAATAATTTTCCAAAATCAAAATCAGAGATATAATTGGAAGAAAAAAAAAAAGACCAGATTCAAACAGGAACAAAAATGCCATATTCAAATGAAATCGAAACTTACTCGGGCATATTCTAGTCCATGCTGCAGAGTTTGATAAATTAATCGAGCATTTTCTAGGGTAGGTTGTGGACCAGAGAAATACTTTTCAACAACTTTTACCTAGTGAAATAAAAGAAAATCTCAATACAAGACATTGTAAATAATGTTTGATAACATGCAAAGTTTGAAAACAAATATCAAATTTATCTACAGGTAGGGAAAATATCTATAAACCTGTAATAGTCATCCTTACACAAGCTATGAATCAGACACTTAACTACAAAATATATAATCAAGCTCAGGTGACAAGACTCTTGATTTTTAATGTCTTTTCAATGTCAGCTTAAATATTTTCACAGCAACATTTCATCAGTTGATGATTGCTCAAAAGATATTTAGCTCTTGTGAAACAATTTGAAAAACTAAAAAGCTTACATTACAAAATGAAAGAAATCTTTTCCTTTTGAATAAAAAAAGAGATCAAAATAATAAGAGAAAACAAATTTTAATTCATCTATCTAATATAAGATTAATTTCTTAGCATCAAATTTTACTTATTAATCATAAAAATTGGACAATCTTTTATGATATATGTAAGAACTCAATTCAAGCGGTAAACTGATCGGATCAATTTTGTTCTACAAGTCCCAAGTAAAAATTATCTACTAGCATACTGTAGTTAGTTAAAATGAATTACTAGCAATAAAAGAAATAAAAAATTATATATATATATATATATATATATATATATATATATATATATATCAAAATACTTACATTATCACCAGCAAATACAGAAAGTGTTAGGAAAGGACCAAGCAAAGTAAGTTTTTCTATTTCCAATCCAGTTGTGCTTGACACTTCCTTTGGCAACCAATTTATCTGAGACACCATCTGAAATGACAAAACATCATGAAATAGTTTGGCAGAAACAGCACATATGGAAGATTTTTTTTTTAATAATGAATTAATTATATTCATATTGTAATCTACAGAAAAGATAAAGGAAGTAGTAAATTCCACTTCTAAATAAAGTTGTCATAACGTGGATATTTTCAAAACAGTAAATATTCATAAAAAATAGTTATTCATTTTCATTATTGCAAGTTTTAATCTATTTCATAGTTGAATGTCTTTTTCAAAAATCAGGACAGATAAACAAAGCATGCATTGCAAACATAAATGACTATTGCTTCAAAGTATTTCTTTTTGCTAAATCTATTGATCAATAGAGTCTGAATTTACGATGAATAAATTGGAGTCAAGTTCTTGTAAGTGGGAATGATGAAATATTCAGATGAATACTATCTAGTACAGACGATTTTGAAAATTAAATCATATCAAAAATATTTAAAAGTAATTTCAATTAGAGAATATTTTGAAGATTATCATTTTTTATGTTAATATTGAATTATTGTAAAGCTGGAAAAATAAGTCTCACAACAAGAATCATCTAAGATTTAAGATGATAGAACTAAAGAAAATAATCAGAGAGAAAGTGAATAATAGTTCTAACCAGAGAACAAATTGGCCGACAGTTGTTTGGCAGCTTTATTTCACATAATTCAGAAAGAACTGATAAAGGTTCTTTGTAGTCATCGGTATCCAGAGATAAGCAGGAGACCAATTGACCAAGACGGTGGATGATAGGCACAAAAATCTATAAACAAACAGATAATCAATATAAGGAAGTAGCAAAATGGACAAAACTGTTAATTATAAACAATAACCACTTTGGAATAGTGTTCAATTCACATTCTGTTTTTACTTTTTTGTAACCTCAGGTAAATGAAGCTTATACGAAGAACATTTTAGACGTTTTTGATTATTTATGGACTTTGGCTGCTAGCTTGATGCTTTAACTTTCATCTGGAGAAAGATTGGATTAGGAAGATTCTTTTTTCCCTTTCTTTAAATGGGTTAGGAGCCAAATTTTTCTTCTTGGTATACATATTAAAGCACTAGCTGAAGTACCAATCTATACTATTATTAAAGAATAAAAAAAGGATACTCATAACATTTTACTTTACTTCAGGCTAGCAGCATTATAATTGCTAAGGAGCCTAATCTGCACAACTATTTACCCCCAAACTGGGTGATTTTTCTAGTTAATTCATTCAAATTTGAAGTATAAATGGCTGGTTTTATAGCATATTTATACTAAATATAGAAAATAAAGGGCAAGTCCAAGCAAGTGTAAATTCAAACAGGCAATCAGGTTGTGCAATTTGGTTTTATAGTTATTCATACAGTAAAGCAAGTCCGACCAGATGTCAGTGTAAATTCAAGATTTTTCTGTATAAATCAGTAATTCTTTTCTCTTTATATGATTTGCGTCGGGTGAGAGAATAAAAATGAATCACTTCTTCATTAGCCCATTAATCACCCTGCAAGTGCTGTTCATGATTGTAATGTCAACATATAGTTGTTGTGGTAACTTTAGAATACATGAGATTAAAAATTCAATATTTGGTAAGGGAGATAATGGAGATGCTATATACTGTTGAACTATCATGTTACAAATTTTTGAATCGGCCTTTTTTGTATGGCTGTAAGAGGCAACATTTTTACCAACATTCCAAAAACATTTTCATTTACTATTTCGAAAGGTTTAGTAGATAGTTTTGAATTTAGGGTTCGCAGGTAGATTTGGAGTTAGTTAATAAATTTCAAAGTTGCAAATACAAAAAACATAATAATCTCATGTTGATAACTGCAAACATAACACTAAGCCACATACTATCTAATTTAATTCAATTAAATAGTTTCAAATGCTCAGTTTTTTGCTTTCATTTCTCCCGTGATTTTTTTTTTAAAAATCTTGCAACTTTTAGCAATTCAGAAATGATCAGTTATTGCTCCAAAAGAGCTATAGCATTTGTGCAAACTATCCCCTTTGCTAAAGATTTGCATTTTAATTTAATCTTACCCATTCTAAACAATTACCATTGTTTGGCTAGGGGAGGGAAAAAAAAAAAAAAAAAACATTCACAGGTAATTTTCCCCTTGATTAAAACGAAAAAAAAAAAAATTATGATATTGTTGAGATTAAAAAAACTCATCACATTTGAAGAAAAAAAAAAAAATATTCGGATATTCTTTTTAATGTCACATTACATCATTAGAGAACGTTCTTAAAATATGTTAGCATAAGATCTCATTATGAATCAATCTACCCCTAAAAATACATTGGAGAAGAGGGTCCAAAAAATAACCTACTGAAAACTTTCCCCATCATCTATTGAGTAAATATACCAAATTTGGTTGGGCTGTATCCATGGTTAGAAGATTTCTATAGCATGACACACAAACACAGTGACATTACACTTATACGTACACATAATGAATGAAGACATTGATACGGATGAGAATAGTGACTCGTGGAGATTTAACACTTTATGGATCTTCCATTTGTAACACTAACAGTAATGTTTGATATCTTACCTCTAGGACCACAGTACTTCATTTGAGAATAAAAGATATCAAAAATAATAATTTCACTACTTAATATTGACACTGTGTGGGTGATTCAGTTGGACTGACACCTAAGGAAAAAGATGTGTTCAAGTATTCCTTTTTTTTACTTTTTACCAACCAGACATCAAAGACAAAATTTAAATCATAGTGACCTACAGTTCTACCAATAAACTATACTAACAAATGCATACATCATTTGATGATAATCTCTTCAGTACACCTTATCCTATAAAAATCATTGAAGGGATTATTATTCCTATCAATGGAAGTCAGTCAGATGGTCACCCAAGGTATAAAAGACAGAACAAGATTTACAGTAAATATTTCCAAAAAGCAGGGAACAATCTGAAAACTTCCCAATATACCTATTGAATTTCATTAGGGATCACTGACCTTGCTTAAACTTTCTCTATCTGGCAGTGTAGTGACAAGAAGTGAAAGAAATTCCCGTGGAAGATTGTGAGAGAGGAGATATGGCAGCAACAATGTGGAAGCAGTTTCAGATCTGGAAGAGAAAAAAAGTTGGGGAATAATTTGAACCTACATATAGACACATATCTAATCACAAATAGAAATTTTCTCAAAGTACTATATTATTGTACACTTATTATGTTAAAAACTTTTTTAAAATATTCAATTTACCAAAAGCAAATATTAGATAACATAGTTTGTTGAATTTATCAAGTAATGATAAAAAGACAATCTTTTGAAAATTTCTGACATTAACTTCATTGAACAACATATTTACCATGTTCCCCATATTTCAGGCAATTTCATAATTCCATCCCTTAAGAACTTTTTATCTTTCAGAACAAAGAACTGCTCTAGATGCCTTGCAGAGAATTGAATTTTTTTCTTTCAGAGAATTCTGTCAAGTCTGAAATCAATGGTAATCTGAAGGTGCAATATCTGCTGAATATAGTAAATGGGTGAAAACTACCCAACCAAGCTATAACAATTTTTGCCTGGTCACAAAGAAAAAAAAAAAAAAAAAAAAAACAACTTGCAGTCTAGTGCTATCCTGATGGAATATTATGCCCAATCTTTTAACTAATTCTGGATGCCTTCTGTATTTTGCTGCCTTCAGCTGTTCTAATTGGGAGCAGTATTTGTTTGAATCAATCATTAAATCCTCCAAAAGTTGAGGACTCGTTTCCAATTCTAACATATAAATAGCATTTTGGGAGGATGAAGACCCATCTTTGGTATGGTTGGTGGTGGTTCATTTTGCTTGTTCCAGGATTTCTCTAGTTCCAGGTTGCTGCAAAGTATCTATCATTGCTCATTAAAATTTGTTTTAAAATGGAACATTTGAATACAGTCTATTAGTGACTAGCACAACCAAGCTGGTGCAAATGATTTTCAATGCTTGATCAGGATATGATGAATGTTGGCTATCTCCTGTGTCATATAATGTAGATTATCATCTAGTAATGCTTTCATTGCAAATAACCTCAACTGGTTTACCCCACCATGGAGTATCATTCAGCCAGAAAACCTCCGACATAAAATTTCACAAACCATTTTTGACATGTTAGATCCTTCACAGTACCTTCTCCATAAAATGCACAAATCTTTTTTGTGTTGGAGTCACATTTTTACTTTTCATTAAATAAAAATTAAAAAATATCAGAAATGTTGCATAATTTCTTCCATCTCCAACGTTAGGAGCAATAAACAATAATTCGACAATTTTGACAATTTTTCTTTGAACTCCTAATGCCATCCTAATCTCAAACAAGTATGAATGACTTATGAGAAAGTTCTTTTCCATTTTTACGCATCTAGAATTTATTTTGAGTTGCATAGATGAAAAAAACTTGCTTTGAATTATGTACATCATTATACATTATGTATTGCATACCTATTAGCAAAAAGAATTCCTTGCAACACTAGTGCAGTATAATGTACACACTGTAACCGAGCAATGGATAGCACTTCACTCAAAGGAGGGATACTGGTTCTCTGAAAAAAAAAAAAAAAAGAAAAAAAAAAGTTGTTATATTTTTTACATTCTGGTTAAAATCCTTAAGATTGGGAAATGAAGCAACATTGGAAACAGAACATAGTGAAAACAAAAAAAAAACATTATAAAATAAATGGATAAATCAAATATATTTAAAAGAATTACCTACAGACAACTATTTCTAAAATTCTATACAAAATATAATAATTAGGATATAATTTAAAACTGAAGTGAGTGAGGGGGGATTCTAAGAATTGCAGTTTCCAAAAATGTATATTCTTTAAGCTGTTACTAATTTATGTGTAACCTTCTCTTTTATTTAATTGAGAAAATTTATTCAAAAAGAAAAAAAATCTAGCTTATGGATGATCATATGCCTCTGTTACAAGCTAAATATTATAAAGCTGTAATAATATATAGGGAAGCACTTCCAAATTTGAAGCATGACAAGTAAAATTGTACTTACTTTTGGATTAGTTCTTTCTTCAACAGCCACACTTTCATAACAATCAAGTAAGTAGTTAATAAGTTCAACTTCCTTTTTCTTCTGAGGTTGAATTTTTGAGGTAAACTTTCTCTCATGTTCTGGTGACATCAATGGACTCATACTACAAAATACATTTTGTATAAATTTTTCTAGCTGCAGAATTTATTTTATGAAAGCTCTTCAACTGGAAAAAAAACAAGCTTTGATATATCTACATGTATGCACACATTAGGTACCTCCATGGCTTTTTGAAAAATTTGAAATATGTTGTAATAATCTGAATATGCATCTTGGGAGTTTTAATTGCAAGAAAATAGCATAAAGTTAGTTGTACAAAAAAAAAAAAAAAAAAAAAAAAAAAAAAAAAAAAAAAAAAATGAAGAAACACTTGTGTACATGAAGCAGATTTTAGATCTTCGTTTTTTTCACTATTTCATCCAAAATGATTTCAATTACACCATGATTGATAAAAGCCCATTTAAATTTACAAGTGTCTCATGGGACAATTGAAGTATGAGTGACCAAAAATGACAAAAACCTGTTTTCTTTATGTCTACAAGCTCATATCCTAAGAAGCATAAAGGATTGCCAAAGGAGATAATTTTATTATTCTTCAATCTTCCATACACGCTAATTGAATATTTTCTGTAGGTTAATTTTTAAAAAATCTCTGGTTCATTGGATTTTGTGAGAATTTATATTTCTCGATTATTAAAACAATTCTTTTCCACGACAATGTTTCAGAAGTGTACAAGGAGAATTATGAAGAATTTTAAAACATTAAAAAAATTAATAATTGAATTTTTGAAAAAAAATCTTTTAAAAACCAGTTTTTTCAGCAAATACTTTTTTTTACCACAACTAAAAATTCTACAATATATTTTGATAAAAAAAAGCCAATGAAAACTTTCCTATCAAAACAATATTATAGTTTCATTTAGTTTTTCATTTTTAGATTCAGGGCAAATTTTCTACATAAATTTTCAACTGATTTAATTTCTCCAGTGACTTATTTTGAACGAATGTAAATATTTTCAGAATCCAAAAGATGAATCATTGAGATTTCATTAAGGGGGGGGGTTAACTTTTAAAAAAAATATTAGCATACATTTCTTACAACAGAATCTTTTCAAAAATAAATTTATTTATAAATGAATAAGAACAAAAAAATTTTATTGAAATCTCATTAGTTGATTTCTGGTAGAATTTCAAAATCTGAGTATTTTTTGCCCATAGATCTAATACAACTAATACAAAATACCAAGTCACACAGAATAAGGAATGTTTCAACAAAAATATCTCTGGTTCTATAAATGATAGTGAAATACAATTTTGGGGAAATTTTTTTGTCACAAATGCACACTAACACAATATTATATATATGTGCTCATTCAGAAAATAGTTTCAAATGATTTATTCACAGTGGATACAAACCTACAAGGACTTGAGCTATACAATCTCACAGGTGATACAGCTGGTGCATCATTCTTTAGAGCAGTAATAGGATTTTCTGCACTTGAGTAGATTAGATACAATGTTTCCATCAAAATTTGATTGATGATTTCTTTGTAGTCTTTTGTTTCTGAAAAACAAAATGAGCAAAAAAATTGAAGTTGTAAAACACACATGCACTAAATAAATAATAATAATAATAATAATAAATATATATATATATATATATATATATATATATATATATATATATATATATATATATATATATTTACATACAATCAAAATGGAATTTTTTTTTTTTTTAATGTAGGATCTGCAGATGGAATTCAATTTCTAAGATTAGCTTAAATATACATATATACATTTATATTCTATTTTGGGGGTGAATTTTCAAAAACTAACTCCTGCTTGGATGTCCCATTAATGACCAGAGAAAGTTGTGCAAGCTTTCCAGCTAGTTTCAACAGAAAGTCTCCAATGGAACTTTTGGCCTTAAACTAAAACCGTTTCTTTTGGTTACCTTGATTCTATAACACTGGCTGCAATCCACCATTTTGGCTACTTAATAGTCACATATGCATAAATAGAATCAAACTTATAACAACACATAGATGGATAGATGCATGGAAGTCAGATCATTATCTGGGAAAGTGCCAA
The DNA here is from genome assembly GCA_963457665.1 of Thysanoteuthis rhombus. Lineage (NCBI taxonomy): Eukaryota > Metazoa > Mollusca > Cephalopoda > Oegopsida > Thysanoteuthidae > Thysanoteuthis > Thysanoteuthis major. Next base: position 68,134,657 of record OY735199.1, on the reverse strand, counting down.
AGAAAAATCGAAAAGGGGGGGGGGAGAAAAGAAGGAAAACCTGCAGCAGGTTCTCATTAGTAACCTCTGATACTTCAGTGGCCACAGACTGATGGATATTCGGTGAATTATGGTATGAAGATGATAAATTTTTAAGAAAATGTGAACATTGCTGGACACAAACTAAGTGACCAATTTAGCATAATCTACCAAGAAGTAATCCTTCCATTTGTCAGTCTATGAATATCAGAGGCATAAGATTTACAACAAAAAATTGATATTATGTCAATAGCATTGATACTAATAGATAAAAGAAAAAAATGAACCATAAATAAATATTTGACTTACGTTCATTGAAAACTTCAGCAAGACAGGGTATATGTAATGTGCCAGGATCTCTTTGTTCACGCCAAGAGACAAGGAATATTCGAGTTATGGAGTTTAACACTTGGGTTTCTGTAGCATCTGAACCAATGCTTGCATCCTAAAAAAAAGGTAATCAAATATTCAATCACAATAAATAAATAGAATTTCATTATTTTGAAGCCTAACAGAATGGATTTTCTTATAGATTTATGAGAAAAGTGTGATGTCGAGTTTTCAGAGATTAATAGTAGTTACTCCAACAATGCACTCAAACACAAATCTCTGATCTTGGTTCTAAAGTGAAATTCACAATGCTTCAGTGGGAGACTGGAGTTGACTGTTTTTTCTACTAAAATAAGAACAACAATCCTCGCCTAATCTAGGGGAGTAAACATTTTGTCAGTCTGATGTATGAAATTTCCCTACTGTGTTTTGGAATCACAACCAAGTGATTAGTAGGTGGCTCTCTTACTGATTGAACCAAACTGAAAAGTTTTACATAAACTCAAAGGCATATTTCATTCCAATAAATAAGAACATTAATGTATGGAAGGAGCTGGACGTTATGGTTTGTGGAGCAGCATGTGAAATAATTTTCCATCCATTGAGCTAGACTATGGCTTCAATGTATCCTAGTCACTTCTCTTCAGTGTTATCAATTTAGAAATTCAATACAAGACGGAGATGATTTATAGAAACTATGAAGAAAAAAATTGAAGATTATAGATCGATTAATCTTTTTTTTAGATTTATCGAGATGTGCTAACCCAAACAACTTTAAAGCTGGCAGATTACAGCCTTGTATGCTGACTAATATATCTGGTAAATATTAACTTCGTATGATAACCAGTGGTAAGTGATCGTGGTGCACACATACACAAATTTCTCAAATTGTAGTGAGATACAATACAGAAGTTGCCGTTATCATTTACAGTCAGAATAGACGTAGGAGTGGAGTTAGAGTCAGCAGCAGCCATGACCAAGTCTTGAAGGCCATAGTGGCCACTACAAGCACTTATGCCTTGTGAATAGACTACCACTTTTGTCTGGGCTGGGGAGAAGCTAATATCAGCTGCCAAAACCACCGACACCAGCCTGCTCACTAGAGATCTAGAAAGCCTCCAAATAGACCATGGTCTTGGAACTCACTGTTCTCTGGGAGGACCACATTGAGGGGACCAACAAGACAAAGAGGGTGAAGCACACTGAGATAGTTGAAGAATGCCAAAGCAACAAGTGGCGAGCCCATTAAGGTGGGATGCAAGAGGTTTACAAGCCAGTCCCTACACAGAGGACCCAGTAGGCAAAAAGCATTTAGCTTGCAACCAAGACAGTAGAAGTTGCTTCAAGGTGGTAAGGGATCAGTGCTACCAGGACACAAGCCAGTTAAGAGACCTGGTGAAAGTGCCCAGAAGTTGAAAGATCCATAACACCCAATGACACCAGGAAACATCACTGTTGATATGTCCAGGTGCATCACAAGATGATATATGTGAAAAAATTACCAGAACAATTTTTATCACATTTTTACTTCCGAGGCAAAATGAATATACAGGCTTGGAGCTGAATTAATTTCAGGGAACATATAAAATCTGAATAACAATATATACGCACACACAGATAAGATGAAGAAAAATCAAAATTAACAATAAAATACTCCCTCTCAGAATACAATACACGTCTAACCAGATTTGATAATTTTTGAATTAAAATGCCAGATCAAAAATCATTCTGGTCAATGATTCTCAATGCCCCAATTAGCTATATAACTGATTTCATGGCATATCACTCATTGTCAAGTTCAAATACAATAAATTAGTTTGCAGCCCAAATAAAATAAGCTAAGTGACAATGTTTAAAAACAACACATCCTATAATTACAAGGAATTCAATAATAATAGAGTATAAATAGGAATTTATAGGGTTTTACAACTGAATGATGCTGTGGTAAGGCCATAAAGAAGATTTCAAGTTTCTTTTAAAATTCAAAGTAAAAATAGTCAAATGTTAGACTACAGTGAAATAATTATAAAAGAAATAATCCAGAAAGCCTTCTCTATATAGTAAAAAATACATTACTAACTCTTTTTCTCTTGTGCTCAACCCTATCACTCTCATCAACCTCCATTGTCTCAATGCCAGAATCAACATCAACTTGGGACTGGTTACTGGAATTTAAAAAGAAAAGGAGTCAAAATAAGTGATTTTAATTCAAAACATGGAAAAAAGTATTTTTGTCAGTTCAAATCAAACTTACTTGTCTTGTTATAAAGCGCTCAAAAGAGGTTAAATATTTGACAAGTTCAGCTGTTCAGTTAGTGACTACAATAAATACTTGGATATTTATCTGGTAGCAAACACACAAGCACAGCGGAATGGGTTAGAGCAATAGCACCTCGAGAAAAAAAATTGATAAACTTTTCTAAGGTTTAGCTAATTAAAGCAACTTGAAGAGTCAATGATTTAATAAAATAAATACCTTTTAAGGAACTTGGTACATTTCATCAATTCAAATCGCATTAGGAAATAGCATTTAGTCTACAATATAAAATGTTGATCATACTAGAAGATCAATCATTACTTAAATAAGTGCAGATGGCATAGCATTAAAACCTTTACTATGCATGGTTAGTGCAGCCATCTAGACTTTGAAAAGTCTTTCAAAACCTTATGCCAGTCAGTATACCTCAATCCCATGGCCAACCATAGTCAAAAGGTTTCAAGTAATTTCATTATAATGGATCTTGTTGCTATCAGCTAATCATAATTTCAAGGTTTACCGCAAGTTACTCAACTAAACCTTAGTTCATGAACTTAAAAGAGGTTTTACATTTATGAAAAAATAAAACAAATCCACTATTTCTGATGAATATGTTTTCATTTATCATTATGAATAGATATGATTATGCAAGCATGTTGGTATGTGTTAAAACATTTCCTGTAAGCCAATAGACTGCTTACTAAGTATAACAATAGGGTGTGACAGGTCAATGTCTGTCTGAAGACATTGGTATATCCAGATAACTGGTGCAAAAACCATGCAAGAAGCTACAAAAAAAATTACACTATAACCTTGGAATATTATTCTAAGGAATGATATTTAAAGATCCTCACCTATTAAAAGACACTGAAAACTTTGTCTCTACTTTCTAGAAGTTTATTTCCTTCTTAAAAAATAAAAGAATAATTTGAATATTTAAATTATTTATATCATATCAATGATTTTCACATCTCTGCTTTAAGAAGAGCAAAAATGTTGAATTATACTTAGAAATTATAATAGCAATCCGATATTGTAGATCAGATGTTTGCGATTCTATATTTATACATATCTTAGCATAAAGACATCTATATGGAAAAAGTGAAAACTGACTTTTTATCTGAAGAGTATTCAGCATCTATATCCATGTTTTGCTGTTGGGTCTCAGAACTCTGTTCACCACCCACAATACCTATAATAAAAAGGGAGAGGAAAAAGATAGAAGTTTAAAAAGGTCAAACTGTAGATCAAAATTAAAACAATAAACAATATTACACCACTAATCTGTCTGAAAATTGATGGACAGGATGCCTTACCAAAAGTAATTAGTTTTATTTGTTTTCAAACACTCACAAGAATAAATTCTTAAAGATGAATGTAATATATATATATGTTTAAAGACTGTAATTAAGTGATAAAACAATTTTGTGTAAAAAGACTAATTTACATATACTGAGAAGAGAGTTTTAAAAGATGGTTGCCAATTTAGATATTTTAGATAAGGGAGATAATCCATAGAAACTCGTTCTGATAATACTGTTCATAAACAAGGAGCTGACAAACTTCTATTTACTCAAATTACATGTTTATTCACCTATCTCCTTCACATAAAACCGACATGGCGTCTTGCTAAAATCAACAACCAGCATCCCTGGTTCAAGGGCCATAACTTTAACAGATCTATATTTTTTCAATATTTACAACTTTTCCCCCTCTTTCTAAAGAGCTTTCTTTACAATAATGAGTTTTTCCGTCCTACTAAATACTTGCAAAAAAATAAACATTTTTTGATTGATTCTCCATTTAGTCCTTGAAAAAAATGATACTTCCAACCTTCAGGCAAGCAAGGTCAAAATCTTGTGTAATTTAAAACCGATTGCCTATCATACTTTTTACAAAAAAAATCATTTCTTTTTGGTCCAGGAATTATTTGCGAACACATTGTCTGTCCATCTGTTGATAGCATTCTTAGCAATATTGGACCATTAGTGGATCAATGACTTTTGGGTTACATTTAAGATGACATTGGAGTTCATCTCTTTGGGTAAAAGTCAAACTTACATGAGATGAACAAGCATTCTTTTTCTAGCATTAGAAATTCCAATTGAGCAATAATTAACTTTGCTTATCTCACTCATGTGGGGGGGGGGTCATGCCTACGGCCTTGCTCCTATTCAAGATTCAATGTTTCTTTTATTAATTTACTTAACTCTATAAGAGCTGCATTTTCTTACGTGTTTCGATCCAGACTCCATTCTTTCGAACTTTCCTTCAGAGATTTATTTTTGTAAGTTCTTCCAACTTACACCATAAAAAACAAAAGAAAATGCCATAGACTTAAATCCCTACGCTGTTTCCTTGGCTTTTGTAATCTAGCTACCCCAAATCAGTTGTTAGGCATCTCAAAATACCACCTAGCTACTTCAATTCATTGATCCCCATGGTCATAGTAAGTGATCCTACAGGAAATGAGCAATTAATTCATAGTAATCATGGGAGTCCACTGCCACTGCATATCTGAGCCACACAATACTGCATTAGCTCCAATCTCCTTTTTTTCAGCTTCTTAACTCTATGAGAATTCTTCCAGGACCCTTCTCCCTCTTTTTGTGATGTGTGACACTTGATCAAATCCAATAATAAGAAAGGAGTCTTCAAAGTTCAATATAGGATCCTGATCTTTTCATAGGCTGTAGGGCTATGGTCAGTGGTATAACTCTCCAGGTGAAGTATTGTTGTTCAGGACACCTTTTAGTAATCTGACCAGATTTCTCATACTGGTAACTAGTCCCGGTTTCAAGGGAAATACAATCTTACCTGATGTGAGTGACCAAGGCTTCTGTAGCTGTAATAAGCTTTATATTTGATTTTCTCATCAGTAACAAGCAATATGACTAAGCCAATTGCATATGTATCAGTATTCATCATAGTGTAGCAGTAACAAACAAATGACCAACAAGGTGGTATTTGTAACAACAACCAGATTAGTCTACCTTCCCACTATTTTTCAGGCCACCAACTACCTGACTTTTACAAGTCATACGACCAAAATCTGCAGCAGTGACATTTTCAACAAAAAATTCACTGGATTCAGATTCAGTTGCAATTATGCTTATTTTTGATTTTGTATGCTCTTCACATACATTTCATAACATTTGAAACTTGTATGTTCTTCCATTCATATTCTGCAGTTCTAGTTCAAACCAATTTTTTTCTTTCAAAATAATATTGGGTAATGCTGTAGTTCTGTCACACATCTTAACTAAACATTTTTCAAGTGACAAATTTTTTTTTGAGTACTCCACTTAAAACTGTAGAATCTCAGTTGGCATTTTTTTTTTGCAGAAGTTTGCTCCTTCTGTATCCCCAAAAAATGTTTTTTCTATGCACAAACTTGCATTTTCTGCGCGTGGAAGATCAAAGATATGGATCTGGAAAAGACTTATCAGAGAGATTGTGAAGACTGGCAAAAAAGTTTTGATCACTTTTTTCTCTATTTAGTGTTAGGATTGAGAGGTAGGAATAGTGTTAGATTGGGAGGTAGAGGTAAGGTTGTTAGGTAGGGTTAGGGACAGGGTGGTATAGACAAAGTATAAAAATTCAAATTTGTGTACAGGAAACACGAAAAAGAAGCAGAATTCAGCAAAATGCAAGTTTGTCCACAGGAGAATGTTATTTTTAAATACAAAAGCAAACTTCAGCAAAAGTTTTTACCCCTAATTCAAAAAACGAAACTGTCTGCAAAAAATCAGTTACACAGCTGATGTTCAAAGCACATACACACACACACGATACTTACTGACAGCCATGAGCACACTGGCCATTATGCTAATACAATAGCAGAGAGTAATAAAAAAAAATTGAACTCTTTTATAAGATAAACTACTAGTTTTCAGCCGAAGCTGGCTCAGATTCTACCATTTTATGACTAGTGGAGTAGTCGGAAAGAAATTTGACCCTTAAAAATGCATTATAGAACTGTAGTATGACCTGATATTGTACTGTTTGATTTGGTTATGCACACTTCTCAGGTTTTCTAATTTGTCAAAAATTTCAGAATTTTCATTTTTCCATCGTTGCATTTCATGTTGCCACTTGTGTGTGTGTGTGTTTGTGCTCTGATTCTAATCTGGAAATTAATTCTTCATATTCCAAATTTTTCCCTTCTTAATCAGCTTCAACTTTGTCAGTTAATTCCAAGGAAGGATTTCCTTCAACTTCTGTTTCTATACCATTGTTTATATCAGTCACATACAGTTTGTTTTTTTCAAGTAATTTTTTTTCATTTTTTTTTTCACCACTTGTCTTTATATTTTCAATTTTTCGTTCTGAAGTTGTTACTAGCTTATTTTTCTTGGCATCATCAGCAATTGAAATATCATCACTCGTCATTCCTTCAGCATTTTTATTCTTGTCAGTAGCTGTTAAAGCCTCAACAATTTCAAATAATTCTTCTAATTTTTTGTACAATTTTGTCAAACAGTCATCCGTAAAAAAAAAAAAAAAAAAATGCTGGGTCTATTTCAGAAATCACCTCTTCTACATGGCCATTCAAGATGAAAAACACAATAGATGCACTTTTATATTTTTCAATTTTTGTTGCTGTATCCCATAAGGCCATGTTCCAGCACCATGCTAAAAAATAACTTTCTGATGTTAATACTGGTATTTCCTCTTCCTCCATTTTTCTTTCCTCTGCAACTTTTCACCATCTTTATGACATTGTTAATAGCAACAATCAAAACAGAATTTTTTAATATACTATTACATCATGTAATTACAATTTAATTTAATCTTGTTCTAGAGAAAAAATTGTCAGGAAAAAAAACAGAAAAGAGACACTTCGAAACAATTTGACATACACATTGCACCATAAAAACATCACATTTTATGGTGAAAAAAAATGTCTACATTTCAGTATAGATTTTTTTATTGTAAATCAAGCACACACACACACACCCCACACACACACATATTGAGAAGCACTGACCCAAACAACTTCAAATTTGACACAGCAATGTCCGGTACATTGACAACATATACGGTAAATATCAACTTCTTACAATGGCCAGTTGTTGTGTCATCTCAGTGCATACACACACACACGCGCATGAACACATAGAGGTTTCTCAAATTATAAGATATTTGTCAAACTGCAGATACACTCCTGAGGAATTTTTTCAGCCCAAAGATGTATTTCAAGCACTTTCATGAATAGAAATAAACATCTATAAATACACACTAAACAATTAATAATTTATGATATACAAGGTATCCCCAGGTTACAAACAACTCATACTTATCAATGGACTACCATGAGGCAGGGTTGCCAAATTGGTTACTTTTCAGTTACATCTAGCTAATTTTTTCCAAATTTAGCCAATAAAAAAAATCTACAATAACCAATCAAATTCAAGTTTGATAAAAGTAAATGTTCAATTTTTATTGATAATTTGTTCTTGAGTTTTAGCATATTCTATTTGATGATGTGCCTTAAATACAAGGGTTGGACAAAATAATGGAAACTACTGTTGATTTCAGTAGTAAATTTCTTAACTCAGCAACAGACTCATAGGAAAACAACTCTAAAGGTGACTGCAGAGCTTATTCAGCATCTAACAATCTATGTTTTGACCAAGACTGTTTGTCAAGAACTCCATGAAATTGAACACTATGGAAGGGCTGCTATTGGCAAAACTTTGCTTTGGAAAGTAATAAAAAGTCGTGTAATGGCCATAAGAATTGGATAATATACCAACGGAGGAATGTGGTGTGCTCACACAAATCTTCCTTTAAATCATTTCCATGTTTTGGCAGAGTTTATGTCTGGAGGAAGCCTAAAAAAGCTAATGATCCTGATTGTCTCATTCCATTGGTTAAGCATGGGTGTGGATCCATGATTTGAGCAACAATATCATGGTAAATCAAACCCTAGATAACCAACCAGATCAATATTCCAGTATATCATTATAGTCTATAAAAACTCTGTCAATTCTACCAATGTTATAACCTTTATCAGCTAAGAGTTTCTATTTCCAAAAATCATGAAGGTTTTCCAATTTTAAGCATTTATCCTTCTGATCAATGATTTTCTTTGGTCAAGATTTTGGTTCTCAATCATGAACTTTGCTTCTGCTACCATTTATTACCATCAATAATACTGTTTATAAACAAGTAGCTGACTTACTTACATTAACTCTGTACATGATAGATTGTTTTTATATAACACGACATTGAAAACATTTACATAAAGATTAAAGTATTTGAAAATTAAAATTTTGAAGTAATACCTGCTGCCGCTGCTGCTGCTACAGCAGTTCCTTTAGGGCAAGCAACAGCCCCTTGACCCTGGTCAACATCCATTGCTTGATTGTCATTTCCAGCAGATGCAGACGCTGCTGCTGAGGTTTTATCCCTTTCATGACGATGACTCTTTTCTGAGGAGGGACTGGGACTCTGAGTAGAACCAGCCAATCTAGCCAGTCTTCTGCGTCGAATCTGTGAAATAACAACAAACATTAGAAATAGAAAAAAATAAAATTCTTCCTACACTTTATCATCATCATCATCAGCCCTTCAACACATGTTATTGGATACAAACCTTCCCTAAGATTCCCTATTGCAGCTGTTGCTGTGCCAAAATATCCTGAACTTGTCAAAATCATTTTGTCATCTTATTTTCTGGCGGCAACAGTTTTTACATTTGTGAGTAATGTGTCCAGCAGTTGTCTGACATTCTTGCGACATGGTCGGCCTATTGCCATTTGAATTTTCTAATGGATTTCATATCTCTAATGTATTGTTCAGTGAGAAGTTCATATCTGTTTCTCACTTTGAGCTGGAAGGATCTAGTGAGCTCTTTTTGCACGTTAAGTGGTTGCTATTTGGGACAGAACATTTTTCTGTTCTTTCTTGATGATAATTTCAATATTATATCTCACCATTCTGTGGTCACTCCTTACATTGACTTGATCTAGGACCTGGATATCTTTGACAGCATCACTTTTTTCTGCAAGGATGTAGTCTATTTACTTTATGGTTTCATAATTGGAGCTACTTCAAGTCCATCTTCCATTGGGTTTCTCCTTGAAAAAGGTATTCACGATTTTGAACCTTTTCACTATTGCTAAGTTAACAAGATCTTCACCCCTTTCATTACATATTTCACATCAAAACTCACCAATACAATCTTCGTTACCTTGTCAAACCACAGCATTGAAGTCCCCCATCATGATACTGAAGTATCATATGGTATCTTGGAATGTGGAGTTCGAGTTGTCATAAAAGACGTCTATTTCCTCTTTGGTTGACAGTGAAGTGGGAATGTAAACTTGAAGGAGTTCAGTTTGGACCACTTTGAGATCGACACTGTCTACGTGATTGGAGGTAACTTTGAATCCTACAACCATGTCCTCAAAGTCTTTGTGATTAAGAAAGCCAAGTCCACTTTGTTTCCCTTTTTCTTTTCTATAGCTATAGAAAAGAGGTTTACTCTTTAGTCAGAATAGTTCTTCCCATCCCTTGATGTTTTTTTATTTTACTTTCGATATTGGTCAGGTGTGTGTCTGTACAAAATATTCCAACATTGTAGGTGTCGATCTATAGTGTTGTCTTCTGGGTGAAGTTCCTGGAGTTGTGTTTTGGTTTGGGTCGTTGCCCTTTGAGCACATCATCCCTACTCGAAGCAAATATAGCTGGGCCTTGATTTAATGTTTCATGTTTTAAAAGGGGATTACATGGAGAATTAAAATCAGTTCATTTTGTGGAAGGAAAAATACTGAAGTTGAAATGATGCCTGAAATCAGAAAACTTAAAACAGCAAAATGAAGTATCATATTACTTCATTTTGTTGTAGTTTTATTAGTTAATTCATATTTAAAGAAAAAAATATTCCTGTTGAAATTTCTTTCTCAAAGGTTCTCAAAAATGTAATTGAATATTAAAAATAAAGAAAAAAAAAAGGAATCAATAATCTTAATTTTAATAGATTTTTTTGATGAGCATGTATGGAAGCCCCATTATGCAGTAACGAGATTACTGCTCCTTAGATATTCACAGCTTATCAATATGACTGTTGATACACAAATCTTGACTAGTTCAAGCCAATTTGGATTGTTATCCTATGGCAGCAGATATTTGTAATTTTATGTCCATTTGAAACACTATGCCATAGAATAGAGAAACATTGTCTACAGCTATCATCATTTACCACCTCTAAAGAGTCCACAAGTGAGTATCTAATTGTCAAATACCAACTATTGACTTTTGACTTTATTTTCATATGTAACAACAATGATGGGATACAATGACCAGACCAAAAACCAGTGACATCATGCACAAACAATAGTTACACTTGCAAAAACTGATAACAAATTCAATCACTAAAGCCTAACTAACGACATGTTTTACTAAAGTTTGCAAATCCCATTTCTAGGAACGACTACTAAAGGAGTTGAAATGGAATACGTAGTTTTGGAATATTGGAAGGAAAAATGAATTCTGATTTAGAGGTTTTCAGTGAAAACAGCCCCACCAGCAGATCAATTTTATCAATTTTTGACACCCAACTCATTAAATTCTGCCAAACCTTTTTTTCAGGATACATGTAACAGGCCATTGTCAGTGGGTTTCAACCTCATTGGACCTCTCACTATAGATGGTTCAATACTGAACTATGCTGAATTAATGAATCATATGAAGAATCATATGAAAAAAATCAGGATCAGGACAGCCGTCATACAGCAATGATCAGTAAATTAATCTTGTAAGCCATTGTTTGTGGGTTCAATCTTCATTGGATCTCACAGTATAGATGGTCTGATAGCAACCCATATTAAGTCAATATCAACTCTAATAATGAACAGAGTAACCTTTTCGTTTTTCTTTCCATAACACTGGACTCTTCTACTCAGGAGTGAAAATATTACTGAAAAAAATACTTCCTATCCACCATTTCAAAGTATACACTCTTGAGCTAAAATAAATTTAGTGAGTTTTTCTTAAAAATATTGTTTCATAGAAATTCACATAAATCCACAAAATTTTAGGTCAACAAAGTTTTACTAGGAGTAGACATCATATTTCTTTATATTTAATAGATGAAAAGATCATCTGAATTCATTTTAAGTTGATTAAGTTATGATAGTTCCTTATTATATTTCAATTGGTCCTCTATCTTCTGCTTAGCCAGCAATCCAGTTCACATTAAAGGCTCACCATGTTGGAAAAGAATTTGAAAACATTAAAATACATACATGCCAATAAAAAAAACAAATATTTGGATATTTGCCTAAATAAATCAATCAATGCCCATGTCACATTTCAAATATTAAATTGAACCTATGCTAAGAATTTAATTGGAATAAACTGAATTTCCTATGTACAATGACATAATTAGATAAGCAAAAGCAAAGCTATTTTCGTTACTGTCAACACATCATTCAATAATATTTTAATATTGGTATTGAAAAGCTAAATTGAAACAATGTATGTACATCCTTATGATAATGGAAATTTCCTTAATCTTTCAGTAACAAGTTTCTCCCGAAAAATGATATTTTATCAACAAAAAATGGTTATAGATAATAATTTCCAAAGAGTTCCATAATTTTGAAGGCCAAGAAATGCATTTTTAGAGCTGAACAAAAAGTAATGCTTAAAATTTTAAAGTACAGAAGATTAAAATGGCTATTGTTATAAGTTTTTTGTTTACAAAACTAAATCTAAACAAAGACATTGTTCAACTAGTAAAATAAAACAAAGATAAAAATTAATTGTCATAGGTAGCTCTATTATTGATATTACAAAGAGTAAGCAATTCTAAATCTCTATCAACATGAAATCAACAGCAAGGTATACAATTAATTGAGAAATAAGAGAGGTAAACCAGAGATAAATATCTGGATTATAGTAGGGGGTAAATGTCACAAAATATCAGTCCATTCAACAGGCTTTTTGAAGCTTGATAACTCAGAAACTAATGAAAATAGAAACATGGGGTTTTCACAAATCAATAGTGTATTATTTCAAGATTTATAGCAAATGCAGCAAGTATGGCATTTTTTTTCAGTACTTTGGGAATTGAAGCATTATAATAGAGAATTATGTCCTCATTTTTAGTGAGGATTTGTTACTAGCATCTCTTATCATTTACAAGATGAAAGCACATCTCCTAAATTACATGGCACTCCTTCGATTATTAGATCATTGTAGTAGAGAAATGAATCTCAACCAAAAATCTCTACCCTGCTTCAACCAAAATGTATTTATGTTGCATGCATCTTATGTACACCATATTGGAAAGAGAAGGCGAACAAGGTCCAACGCACAAGCTCCACACAGACAATGACACCGTATTCTACAGCAGGGAGTTCCAGACCTTTGCAAAGAAATGGAATGTGCACCAGTGTTTCCAACGTGTGCACTTCCCAGTTGCAAACTGAATAGTGGAACAATGTCACAGGAGTATAAAAAGAATCGCGGCTAAATTGCAGTGCTCTGTCCAGGAAGCTACATATTGGTACAATGTGATACCAAAAGAAAACACCTCACATCCAACCACAACTGTAAACGAGATCTACTCCTACAACGTTTGGATAAAGGGAATTGACACAGTGCCAGCACCAGAACCTGAGACAGAGTATGCAGTTTACAAGGTGGGAGACCTCATCTGGATGAAGGCTCCACACAACCAATGTATGTCCAAGTTCAGGACTGGACAAATCACCAGAATGGCTAGTCCACTTGCCACATGAAAAACCTTCATCCCTTTGCAAATGACAATGGTGGAGCATCATTCAAGAGTGAAGGGGAGATTATGCTGAACTCAAGTGCACCCAATGACCCTCTAGAAGCAGAACATTCAACTGGAGATGGAGCAGACTCCCCCACCCTACAGCAAAGTATCAGGCAGAAGAGACCACCACTGAGCTGCTGCAGTTGCAATCTGGAGAAAAGGCTAGCGTATCAAAGAAACAAATCTTGTACCTACTTTGCCTCAGCCAATGTGTGTGCACTATGTTGTAAAAAGTTTTCTCAAAGCAAGAATGTACATGCGATATTGGCCTCTTTCAACATCAATGGCTCATGCATATTCGATGAATCTATACAATCTAAATGCAGCCAGTAAGTAGGCAGTGGGTATCTGACTGTTGTCAGTGTTGTTCCAATTACTATGTATTGCATTTGTGACTTAATTGGCAAATTGAAGGTTGTTGATGGGGAGGTTCCATTGGAGATGGAAAGATTTGCTGGTTACCTGACAATTTTCAGCGATGCTGAAGGCTGAACAAGAGGTGACATTATTTTTCATAGTTCTTGGAACAAACTATATTGTTACATTCATAAACATATTCTACAATCATTGAACATGGGGATTTTAAATTTTCACATTGGCGAATACTATGTGTTGAACTGAAACATGTATTGATATTCAAAGAGAGCACTTGATGTTTTAAAACTCAATATCAGTCTGTTTCATTATCAACTTCAGTGTTATCACAGAGCTCCTTGTAAGCACCACACTTACAGTTCTGTACATCTCGATGATTCATCACATCATTTTTGATACAGGAGCATCTAACTAACTCAATGACTGATTCTGGTGCACAAGGAAGTATACATAGAACTGGATCATATTGTGCCCTGTCGTCTACCATCCAAAAGAAAATGGGTGAGGTATATTCGGGAGTGGTTGATCCTGATCAGCACATTTTCACTCCACCACCTGGTAATGAGCTTTTGAAATCTATGGCGTTAGAACTGATTCTGTTGAGGGAAGATGTTTGCTTTGCGTGTCTTTTTTGGTGTATCTGTACTAACTGAAGTGATCAATGTTAGAAATGCCTGGAAGTCCATGTTAAAAGACCGTATTAGCAATGTATTCCTGGTAGTTGTTTCTTCTCTTCATTCAAAATCCTATGGGATGACATTTGCACTCCTACTAATATCTGCCAATCAAAATATAACAATTCCAAATCCAATTTTCTGAAAAATGTATATCATTTAATTTTCATATCAGCATTTGATTTTTAAGTGTCAAAATTTCTCCAAGTTTTTTTTTCATTCATTTTGAACTATAAATGACATTTTAAATGGTTTTGATATATTTTATATGATAGCTCAGAAGTTACATTGGAAAAATGAAATGTCTAGCAGGAACATAGAGAAAATTTAATGATTGGAAAAAGCAGGTCATTTGTCAACATTTAGAATGAAGAAATCAACATCTATAGCATATGGAACATGAAAGATCAATAAAAATAAAAGCCTAATGAGTGCAGAAGACAAAAGATGTTAATAAAACTCAGAACAACTGAAAAGCAAAAATTAAGCCATAAAATTAAAGAGTTTCAATCATTTTGTATTGTCTTTAAATCAAGAAATTAAAAGGGAGAAATATTGACTAAGAGAATTTTTTCAATACAAATTATGTCAAGTCGCTGGAGGAGGAGCTTTGCAAAAATGGAAAAGAAAGTATGTTTAATTTGGGCAAAACCAAATGAATGGCTCAAGTAATAATTCTTCAACAAGCGAGTTGCTATCATAACATAGGATGAGTATCCTCATTATCAGAAAACATTCTCTCCACAAGTTTGTGAGAGAAGGAAAAAAAAAAAAAAAAAAATCAGACCAACTTATCTGATAGGTCTTTGTTAATGACATACATACATATATATATATGTATATATACACACTGAACAGAAACTAAGGGCTAAGTTATGCATTTAAGTTATACTGAATAAAATTCCCCTCTGAAATCCTTACAATTTTTTTTTTCTCAGAACATTTTACTTTAAAACATTCCCTAAAGTCCATTGAATATACATGCTACACTAATGTTTCAGGGGTGGGAGCATAGTGACAATCATAGTTTTATATAATATGAGTATATTTATTTATATATACTAATATTTGAGCCTTTTGTTTGTTTATTCATGCCTCTTCCCCACTGAAATCACAAGACCGATAGACAAGATATTTAGTATGGAGAATCAATAAATATCAACTTCCCAAAAAGACTGTCATTCAAAGTCAGCAGAGGTCATTCTCCAGATAATCTTCAGTTCTATACATCAAAAATGTAATTTTTATACCTGGATTCCCATCATTCATCCTTTTTATGAATGGCAAAAACTTCCAGTAAAATAAAAATGATTTTTAACAATTATTCCGTATATTCATGGCAAATCTTCAACAGCGTTAAGTAGTAGAAATACAACCAGCTGTTGTCAAATTCTATGAGTAACTTCTTCAAATGTACCAGCTGACCACCTGTCTGACTGCATGTGTATATGTATGTGTGTGTGTGTGTATGTGTGTATGTGTGTCTCTTTCTCTCTCTCTATCTTTTCTGTTTTCTACAGTACTAGCTTCAGCTTCTTTTATTTGGTTGTCTTCCAAGGTAAATTTTATTTTACCAGTGTAAGCAAGAAATGTAATCATTTTTTCTTCCATTAATTTCAGCTAAGTGTCAGTTTTGATTAGAAAAAAAATTCCTGGTTTCGGGTTGGTGCGGCCTTTCTATAAACTATGATGCTGGGCCGGACCATTACTTTTTTTTTTAAATCTGTGGTACGATCACTCGCAATCATCTTCCTATCCTAACATAATTGGAAGTGACAATTAACCCAATAGAAGCAAGCTAGTTTTTCTTTATCAGGCAACGCCAAGTACCTCAGTTAATGGTTAATCACATGACCATCTTTTTTTTTGCAGCATGCTAGGTTGTGGATGATCAATTAAAAAAGTAGAAAACAAGGGGATGATTAATGAATGAGATACTTCTTACACCTTTTGTGAGGCAGCGACCGCTAAAAACGTCTCAATTTGAAAAAAAACAAACAAAAACAAGTGAGTGAGGAGATCAATTGAAAGAGGGAAAAAGGAGAGATCAATGAATAAGATACTTCTCTCCTTTTGTTGAGCAGTGATCACTAAACATATCGGAATTTTTTTATGGTATAAAATTGATGAATAATTTAGCATAACTTTCTATTACAGATTGGTCACCCAATGAAAACCCAAGTAGAAAGGTAATTTTAAAAAAAAAAAAAAAGAAGGTTTCTGAAGATGTATATTAGACTATTAATACAAATTTTCAAGGTTGTAACATCAAAAATGCATTCTCTACAGCTTGCTCACTTTTAAAACACTAAAAAATTGGTTGTTTTTCAATTAAATAAAAAAGGCACATTTTCAAAAGATTCCCAAAAAAGGGAATCGGAAGGGGTCTAGTGGAGTACAAATGCAAATTTCCACTCCATTAAAAACTTGGGGGGGGGGGGTTAACGTTTAAAAAAATGTTTTCAGAAGGGATGTAGTGCAGTACTAAAGCAAATTTTCAACCGGATGAGTTGATTGGTCCTACCTGTAGATGTTCTAGGTACATACATACACAGGCATAATGGAGTGAAAACTAAAGCAACCTATTTTGACAGTTTTGTTCTATGATTTCCAATATAGAATGGAAATTAAAGGATAAATATTGTAAAAAAGTTATAATGTAAATAACCTCTGTTTCTGAAGTCCTTAAAAACAATTTCCCAAAACTTTACTTTAAGATATTGCCCTATGTCCATTGAGTATGCATGCCAAATTAGGGAGAGCTGCACCAATATTTAAGAGCCAGTTTTTTTTACATGATAATTATATATATAAAGATAATATATACTATTACATTCAAATCTGTCAATATTTAGGGATATCTTAAACAACTGCCAGTTTTCCATTATCATTTTTTCACTAGTTAATCAGTGCAGATGAACTTAGTTATTTTTCAGTGTATATGTACAGTCGATAAGTAAGAAAATGACAACCTTATAACAACTAGATTACCAATCCATGATCTATAGGTACACATTGTTATGGAATTTGAACATCCTTTTAAACATGATAGTTCCTATAGGGATTAAATTGCGGTGAAACACTTATATCTGAATATTCATTCTAACATTTCATGAGTAAATTTATCATCAACAAACTAAAGTTTTGTAACTACAGTGAACCCCTAATAATGGTTTCCAGATTTAGCAGACACTTTAATTGGACATGCAGATAAAAAATTTACTTTCAGCATTACCAACTTTGATATTTTATAAATGAATTTAGATATTTTTGTTGTATTTAGATATAAGAAATAGATATTTGATAAAGTTCAGGGCATGAACTTTTACCAATCATCCAAAACAATGAAATTTTGCAAAGTCTCTAAAGTGGTACTCGCTGAGTGTGTGGTCATTTGTCTCTACTTTCAACAACTTGGAAGTAAATAGTGAAAGAAAAACAGAAATAATGAGTACGGCTGTCAAAATCTTTGCAGATTCCTAGAGCTAGCTACATAGAAAAAAAAAATGTTATTGAGATTAACACTTTGTGTTGATAAATACACTGAAAAGAAAATTTTACTTCAAAATTTATCAGTTTGTCTCGAAGTATATTTACATGACTAACAAGTAAATATACACTGAGACAAACTAATGAATTTAGGTGCAACAAATTGGAGTACTTTTTCAAGTTGATCTATATAACATTTTTGACAATGTACCAAGGCTCAAAAAATGAAAACATTTGTGTCTGTGGCATATTTATTTCATTGTTTCCTATTTAATGAAATTTGTTTTACAGTTAAAGAAAAAAAAAAAAAAACACAAACCCCAAAACTTAATTTCAGGAATAGATAGTAATTTTATATCAATTTTGAATTTTCCATATTTTTTTCACCATTTTAAACCAGTACTACATACAGTGGGTTAAACCAAAAAAAAAAAAAAAAAAATGTTACATGGACTTTTTTAAAAAAATTACTCCAATTTGTTACACCTAAATTTATCAGTTTGTCTCAACGTACAATTTACTCATAAACATACTTTGAGACTAACTAATAAATTTAGATGTAACAAATTGGAGTAATTTTTTAGTTTGCCTACGTAAAATTTTTTCTCAGTGTAAGGTTAAAATTTTTGGTTAAGATTTGTTTCCTTGAAAAGTAGGAAATTTTTTTTCTTTTTAAGTTTCAAGTTATTTCAATTCCTAGAACCTTCCAGAAATTTGGAGTTTTTTTGAGAAGAAAAAATTAAAAAAAAAAAAAAAGGTTGTAAGTACCTTACAATACAACTATAACAAAGCTAAACTGGATATATATTTTCTGCCATTTTTATGGAGGTTCACCTTACATGAATTCTTTATTTTTAGATTTCTTTTGCCTTTATCATCCTATTATCTGTGATTTCTGAATGTTTATTTTTATTCATTAAATAATTTTGCAATACTCACAACTCAAAATGTTATCAACGGATACAGAAGTTGAAAGAAAGTATGCGAATTTTACAGACCTATTCTGTATTATATCCAATAGATTTATATTCTATATTGTACTAAAAGTGACTCACGCATTAAAATATTTGAATTTGAAAAAAGTAAAATGAAGTTTTAAAAATGCTCTTTTACAGGTAACGGACATTCAATATTAATGGACAATCGTCCACCCCTATTAGTCCATTTAAGGGTCCATGAGGGTTTATTGTATATATAGGTTTAAAAATGGAATCAACTAATGTTCATGAATGAAATATTCCATTCTCAACTACTTTTATAGTGATCATTATAACCAATTTTCACAACCAATTCAAATGCCACATGTGGGATTTGAATTGGTTATGAAAATCAGTTATGATAATAACTATAAAAGTAGTTGAGAATGGAATATTTCATGATACAACTTATCAAGCCAAGTGCACTGACTTGTAGAGAAAGAATTAGACTGTGGCATAACTAGTGTGAAAGTCAGTAAAAGAAATCAATGAAATAAGAAAAATAAAGACCAATTTATGTCCTGCAAAGTAATAAGTCCTTTCAAGAGGGTCTTTCATGCATAAATTATGATAAATCCTTATAAAGGCAATATAGAAATTGCTTTTTGTTCTCAACAAAATTGCGTGCTTATACAAAGAGGTAAGACTTAATTGTTAGTATTACAGCAGCATTTTTATGTTAATTACTCCAGAAACTTTTTGAAATTTCAAATACAAAATACATTCAAAAGATTTCTAATCCTTCAGAGTAAGAGGAAAGATATTACAGACATTTTTATTACTATTACTGTAGCCATGCATGCCCACAGAAGCTTTACCAGTAAAAAACTACATCTGTTAAAAGGTCATGTAGCCTTCAAAAAGCAAACGTGAAATTAAGACTGGTAACATCTTTATATACTTCATGTACCTTAAACATTCCTTTTCCAAAGCACTCATTTGATCCCCCATTTTGTGTCCTATAAAAAAAGTATAAACTATTAGTGGCTAACATGAGTTAATATTTGTGAAATATATGATATTGACAAACAAGATTCAAGTTCAACTCAACAGTAACTTACTTTAAAGAACATTTGACAGAAGTTTGTTTCATCAAAGAACATAGAATCACAGATCATTTAGGATCAGTAATTACAGTAAAAAGACTACTTTCTAAACTGAAGTTAATCCATTAAGAGAAAGATCATATCAATCTCATTCAACCTTCAAAATTCAACTTTGCATGAATAAAAAGAGCTCATTTCTGGTTAGTGTCACACTAAAGCACCTCAATTGAAGAATGAATCAATCTTACTTTTATCAATGAACACAATAGTCGGAACAGCAAAGAACAAACTGAGCAAATTCATTAAAGTTAATGACAGTTGGAGAAAATTTTCTAGGTAACAAAATTTTCTTTTCAAAGAGTTTTTTAGATGATTGAACTCCTTGTTGTTGATATTTACACCAATCTATTCTACAGCCTTCCTCAGTTGGGTGTACTATCTGGATGTAGTGGTGGTGATAAACAGAATTTTTCTCCAATGGTAGCAACACTTACAAGATTGGATTTGGATGATGTCTTTTCCAATTGAGAAAGAGAAGCCACTTCGGGTTGAACTCCACACTAGTCAGACATTCACTCAGTCGACATGTTGATGTGTGCTACTGATTTGATTTTTCTCAGTTTCAAATAGTGTTCCCAGTCTATAATCCGGACTTCTGCCAAGAGAGGATAGTGTTTGCCTTTCTCTCTCCAAGAGTCATCCCAGACCTTATTTCGCTTTTGATAATAGCTTTTTTTATACTCTTCAAGTCAGACTTGGAGAGGCCTGCCAGTTTCTTCCGTATAAATCTTCCCACATTTACAGGGAATGATATAAATACTTATTAATGTCATTAACTACATGAATACCCTTTGAATGTAAATGATCCTTTTCAAAACAGTAGATAAATAGTTTTCTCTTCTACAGCATTAGCATCCCTCTGACTACACAAAAGCACACATCTCACTTGAGCTGATGAACTTAACACAGAGATAACCATAGCAATAACAAGAATGATTTGCTAAATTAATTTATGAAAGCAAACAGTTGGACATCAATTATTATAATCTGAGATCAATTTTTTTTACAACCACTTTACACTTTCCAAACCAAAAGCCTTTTGCAAGGAATTCTTCTCCACAAAATATTAAAAGTTCATTGAAATAAATTTCCTGATGAAGTGATCAAAACAAATTTTAAAATTACAAAAAAAAAAAAAAAAATCTGTAGAATGCATCAACTAAATTCAATGATATGTCGTCTTAATACATCTCCAAAAGATTTAGTGTTACAATGCAAGTGCCTTAGGATGGTTTGAGAAAAACTCCTTTAGCAACATTCAAAATACCAGAATTTTGAATATTGCTAGGGGAGTCTTTCTCAACATTCACTACATACATGAGAAACATTGCACTACATGTTTCTCCCTCCTCAAGTCTTGCTTATTTCTACTATTAACATCAAAGAGCATAGTAATATGATTCCTGGATATTGTACAATGTACCATAAAAAGTACATCTGTGTTTTCAGTCCAACAATAATTCATACTGCTTGTATAAATTAAAGATTTCCAAACAATTAGAATAGAACCGGGATTTGAGAATAGAGTAGATAAACTACTTTCACATAATCTGTACCCTACAGCTGTGCATAAAACTTTAGCTTCTTTTCATAAACAAAGAAATAAGATGACTACTTAGTTACACTAAAACTAATGGATTTCAGTAACCTACTATAATGTGCAAATCTTACTCAGCACATTCAAAGTGTTAATTATCTATTTGGGATTTGAAAGAGAGCTTCTATTTCTAACATACCAAGTAAAGCACAGAAAATATTAGGGTGAAAAGGAAAGAAAACCTACTGTATTTGAATGGTATATAAGACCATTCTTTTTGCAGGGAATATGAAGATAAAAATGTATTTTCCTGAATTCCTCTCACTTGGTAACTTTTTCAACTCCTCAAATTCTGGCCAATGTGGAGCTGGACGATGAACATAACATTTATCCTTTGAACCTTTTGGGGATTTAAAAAACAGGTGGGTGTGTTATATACGATCAAATATGGCAATTGTCATCAAGGTTGTGAAGGATATTCTCCCACACTGACTGATATTACAAGTCAATCAACCAATACAGAGTATGAGAATGGTGGGTGAAGATTTTTTCACTAGTAAATGATGTCATTCAATAAATTTTAGAATCAATATTTGCTTATCTTCCTTTGCATGAAATTGAGTATATTCCCCCCCAAAATTATAATCAACAAACCTATTAGCATTGGAATATAACAAAAACAAGTACATGAATACCTGTTTTTATACCAATATGAAATATGTGGGTCTTGTAAACTATTGCAAGTGCACTAGAATATAGCCTTGTCACTGTGTGGATAAAAAGCAAAAATACAATGAGATACAAAATAAATCTGCTATATTTGATCTGCATTTAATATATTTGTTAATATTACATAGTTATAGAGACAAAAACCATTATAATGTAAGATAACATACATATGAAGTAAATTAATACAACCAATATACATCATTAGACTTGATTTAAAATTTCAAAAATTGAGTTAAATCAAAAATAATGGTTTGCAACATGAAACGGATTATAGAACACATAATACAAAAGGTACTCAAGTATATATATCCAATTTCACGTTTCTTCATTTTACAGACATACTGTTTTAATTTACTTTCAATTCACACTTCGGGACAAGTAGTTCAAGATATTTATCAAGAATTGAATGCTAAATCTGAATGCTTCGATTTGTCATATTTGAAAACAGGTACTTCATCTTGGTTAATCTAAATATCTAAGGTGCTGATGCAATAATAGTCCACTAACTTATTGGGAACTTTGAAATTTGAATTGGAAATTTTTAGGTTGAGAAATATATAAGAGTAGAGAATAATCATTAATAGGAAAATGATATTCCATCAATAATACTTACATAGCTCAGAGGTTAGTAACTATAAGTAACTTCATTATTAATGATGAAACTCTTTATTGAAGCAGTTGGCAGAGGTAAGAGGAAAAATAATTTATCAAAGAGAATCTCTGTGTGTTCAGCAACTTGTCTTGAAAGAAAAACGGTAATCTGAAAGCATTTGGAAGAAAACAATTAAATTATAAATCTATTTGATAATGGTGATCATTTTTTATCAACTTCACTGCTTTCCATAAGGCTAGTTTGTGTTAAGCGGTAAAATAAACTATCAGCTGATATGATTTTACAATTTATGCCAATTTAAAATCCAAAACCGTAACTAACATACATTCTTCCAACAATGGTATATCTTTGAAATTCCACGTGTTAACAAGGGAGTAATGAATCAAAGACATAACCCTTGATTTAAGTAATCGATATTCTTAAAGCCTATGTGCGAGTGAATTCACTTAATTGAGCTTGTCAGTTACGCAGGCTGCATTTCGACTTCTAGAGCTCAAAGTTTCCGAAACATGAAAATCAACTTATCTTTCATTTGAAAAAAAATTACTCTAGATAACATGAAACCATACAAGAAAAATGTAGAATTGTTTGAATTCAAATTTTATTGATTTCAACCTAGTGCTGATCAGTGATTTGGTTTCAAAAGTGTTTTTTCTTTCTTTTTTTTTTCTCAAGTAAAATTCAGCTAAGATGTATGATAACGGAATTTCGTAAAAAATAACTGATTCCCACTCCATCCTCATACTTCAAAAAAAATTTAAAGAGAAAAATCATACAACCCGACAAAAAAAATGAGGTTACATTTTTCTTTTATTCTTCCAATCATTATGAAAATTTTATCAATAAGTAAATTTCAACCGAGTTATTTTCCATTCTTTTGGGAAAACAGCTTTTTCGGTGGTGTGCTATCATTTTAATATCTAAATCTCTGTTTTATCAGTGACATATTTCTCCAGATACCTTTTTCTATAATCTTGAAATTGCAATTTTTACTTACTAAATTTGTCCAAACAAAAAATTAAAAAGGAACGCAGAAAAATATGAAATAGTGAATTAATTAAACTATTAATTATTCAAATTTAACAATGGCAGAATTTCTGAGCAACTTATCACCTTTGTTTATTTTTTACAATATCTCATTATTGTTGACAGAAAAAGGAAGTAATTAATTATATTCACTCGCTTTATTAACATGATGGAAATAGATATATTTTCACTTATGAATAAAAGAATTTTACCCTTATGGCCTATGAATTACCAACATTTAAAGCCAATAATAAGCAATATTTTTTATGATTACGAAAAAATAATTTACGTATCATTCATATCATATGTTTTAAAAAAATGGGGGTTTGCAGCTGTGGGCATTCATAAAAATAATTAAGCATTAGATTTATGAATGAATAGTAACTAACAGCAGTTGAGTAACATTTTTTTTTCTTATTTTATTTCGTGTTGAAGTTCAAGAATCTTCATAAAGGAACAAAAGAAAGGGTATTAGCTCAGTCACAGCCAGATATTTATCTATCTCGTTAGCTGTTACTCAAGTATATATGTACTTCGTGGGTACAAGACAAAGAATGTATAAAATACCTAGAATCTATAGACAGTAATAGAAGAAGTAAAAAGCCTCTAGACATTTTGTAGCTATCACAAGAATGACAGACTAAAAAAACGGTTTTGTTCACCTAATATTTGCGTATCATTTTTTTATAATTAAAATAGTAATTTTACACCCTCTACTACCTAGCTTTCTTCCATTTTAGTTACCAAACTGAAGACAAATGTGCATAAATGTTATCATTTTATTAGTAAATGGAACTACTTATCGCGTTAAATTATTATTAATTTTGTTTTTAAAGGCTGGCGATGGATGACAAGAAGTTAACAAAAGATAGTACCAATAAAGAGACACAAAACTGATAGAAATCGCGAATCAGCTTTTTCTACAACTTATAAATAAGACCTATCATGTTTCTACTATATCATACCAGCCCTACATCTTAGTGGTTATCTAACCATTTATTTGTTTCATTTTCAAAATTATCATTGCTCAAACAAAACGAAAGCCTGTGGAACTAATCAGCAATATCTATATATAACTGATCCCTCATTTTCGACCATTCAATAACAAGGTTTAAGTCAGCCCCTCCTCGTCGTTGTCTCAGAATGAATATTTTCCAATGACTTCTTTGCATTCTGCAAACATAACCTACCTCATCTTGAGTGAGTTCACTCATTTTGGAACTTATTTTCTTTAGTGTTAATGTCCAGTTGTTTTCTCGTTAACTAGATCTGATGAAGTGGAGTAAAATAAGAACAAGAGTCCTGATGGGCTGTCTGGAAAAGTAAATCAGCAGAAGACGACGGTCTAAAGACATTTAAACGTCACTTCCGGTTTCCAACCGGAATTACTACTATGTGTTCAGCCTTATAAAAAGCTTTTATAATAAATTTAATATTTTTTCAAAAAGAGAAATCTCATCGGGTCTCCTTTTACAGTAGCTCTGAATCGCACGACAAATAATTCAAATTTTCTATATCGTATATTGCTGTATTGCGCCTGGCGTTAAAATGATTTTCCAGAGGCATTTTTTTTTAATTATTTACGACCTCAAAAAAAGAATGAGTGGGTAAAAAGTTTTTTTTAAATGCGATGTATTTGTACTTGGTATGAAACAAATAGGTCATTTATCATTGGAAAAGCTATTTTTCCATCCAAATTGTGTGATTTCAAAAAAAAAAGAAATATAATTCACATACACGCGCACGTACGCACTCACACACACACAATACACGAGGAATTGAATATTGTTCCCATCATTTCTTTTTCTTTTCCTTGCTATGTTCAAAATAGAAAAAATGGCAACAATAATTGTTCATATGTATCTATCACACTTTACCTTTTCAAAACTAAACGACAGCCGGCAAAAATGGTGAATAAATCATGAAATAATCTTTATTCATTCGAATTTACAAAAAAAAATTAATTAATGAAAAATTAAATTTAAATATTACTCGTTTTAATTAATAAAAAAAACTTTTTTCCGTGACTTTTTTTGGTCTGTGACTTTTCTTCCTCTGACTTGAATCCCGGCTGCGTTTTTTAGACAACCCAGCGTGACCGTACTACACTACGACTTTACTTCCGTGACTTCTTTCGATCTTACGACTTTATTTCCGGTCACCGTTCAATGGACTTAAATCATGTTCACATCATTCATAAAATTTACCTCAAATGTTATTGGGGGAAATATCCTGGCGGGGCGGTCATTTTTGTTTTTGGTGGGAGGAGGTTAAGTTATCTATTTACTTTTATCTTGTTTTATGTACAGATTTGAAAATAACGCACCAAATAAAAAAGTTGCTCTGTAAGAGCAGTAGATAATAAATTGTAATGTGCTTTTTACGGCCTTAAGTTAAAGGTCAGAGTGTTGCAGCTGTTCTTCTCACCTTAAGGAAACAGCGTTAAACTTCCCGTTTTCAATTTTAAACGTTGTTATCATTGTATTTGGTACAATGTGAGGGAAGGTGGTCTCAGTTATTAAATGTTAACTCATAGACCTCGCTCATCCGATGATAAAAACGGCTCACAGAAAAAAATGAATAAAGAAGAATTTCAATGAGAAAAAATTTCAAGTGATAACGAATTGAAATTGAACTCATGGATGTAATGTCACATGATTTTCACTGGTGGCAATAAATCAATTAAACTTGAAAATTTCAGCTTTTAATGATTTCAATCAATGGTATTTTACGTACTAAGAAAATTGAAAAGGGTTGCTTTTTCTTTTATTCAAGTTTTATATTAATCTATTTCTGCCAACCAAGTTGGAAGAGTTATATTTACTCATATTTGTCCACCCAATATATCCAAAAGTTCTTAATGACATTCACTTACATTGTGAAAGAGTACCCCTTGAGCTAAGGAAGAATCAATTAAGTTTTAGGGCAGATCTAGAAATTTTTTTCAATTGAGAAATATTTTTTCATATATTGAGACAATAGTCTGAAATATGGATTAGCTCATATTTGTTTGTTTGTCCATATAATACTTCCAAATTTCTGAATTGATTTTTAACGCAAAATCTACCAATATTATACTATAAGAAATCTCACTATATGTTGAGGGAGACCTCTCAAGGAATCAATCCCACTGCCTGGGCTCTCTAGCTAAGCTTTTGAAAGGTCTGGCTACTCATCAAACTCACAGATCCCAGGCTTTTGAAAGGTATGCCCATAGAACCCCTGTAATACCTTTGTTGATCCTGGGGGAACCACAGCTCCCAGGTTAGGAATTTTCGCTCTATGTCCCTGGTGACAGAATGTGTCCAAAACAGCCCAAGAATAGTTGTAGATTATCTTCATTGTACAGGTGGGTTATTATGGCAGAAAAGTCAACATTCATTAATACTGAACCACTTGACATTCTGCACAGAAAGATGTAAGTAAATGGGATGGTGGACAGAGCTTTGAAATTTTAGCATGCCATCATTTGTTGAATTTTCAAACAGCAGCCAAGAATTTCAGTTGAACCACTCGCAGCTCACTATCAAAAACGGTGGATTTTCAGTTATGGTAAGAGCAGCAATTGGAGTATTTGTTGATTAGAGTTATTAGATTATAAAGGGAATATCAATTCAGAAAAATACATTTCCATTCTGTATGATGGCATTTCTATATAATTACTCGTGTTTTTTTTTAAAAATAGCATGTTTTTCTTGGAGGATAGAGTTCCATGCTATACAGCAAAAAAAGACTGTGGAAATATCAGGTTCATAAAAGTATTAAGCAAGTCTCATGGCCAAATCAGTCTCTTGTGGTGAACCCTATTGAACATACCATATATTTTGGTGGATAAGACAAATCTTGAAGCATCAAAAAAGCACCTAAAAAATGGGGACATCATATAGGCCAGATTCAAAAACAGCGACCACACAGTTAGCTAAAACTTGACTGAAATTGGGGCCTCGTCTTATCTGAAGGTCACTTTATCCATCAAAGTATACATTATATAAACCATTCTAGATTGTGAAATTAAATCCTTCTACAATAGATATGCTTCTTTTTTTTCCTTTTTTAATGCAACTTGGTCAAATATCCCAAAAATAAGAAGATTTGATAAATTTGATGCCTGATAGAGTAAAAACTTAATCTGGAAATAGGAAGTTCTCAGAATATTAATTTGCATTATAGAATATTCTTGAATTGTTCAGATCATTAAATAAAGGTATTTGTTCAAAAAAAGAGGTGTCTATTTATTTATGTGTTGTCTCTATATGCGTGTGTGTACTCACATACACATCACATACACATACATATATCACCTTGCAAATATATGGATGTACGCATGTACATACATATGTGTCTTTATGTATATAAAGAAAATGATAGTATCCTAGAAGTATACTTGTTGGTAATCATTATTTGAGAAGAAGAGTGTTATACAGTGATTTGTTCAAACTGTTGTCCTCAACTTCATTCTTGTAATCACAACATTTCGGCCACTACATCCTTGTCATACCTTCAAAATGAGTATAATTCAGGAAACAGCTTGGTCTCCAGAATTCCCAAATGTGAGATGCAAACTTTTCACCCGGCTGCCAGACATTAACAAGACAAAACTTTTCGAGCAGCAGACCAAGTCAACTACTCAATTCTACACAATTTTTTGAGAAGGGACTTTGTTTAAATACACACATATATTCTCAAAGACACCTTGATCTACTTGCTCATTCACACATAACTTTCACACACAAATAGACAATACTGTATTTTACACTCATTCTGATTTTTCTCTCCTCTTTAAAAAATCATACAATGATACCAACTACTAAAGTTACACAACACCATCCAACCTTCTTCAAGTCCCTATCATATTTGATGTAATGCTAATTTGTATTTGGCTCTATCACTACTAATGCAACTACTATAAATATAGTTAGTAACTACTTATTTAAGTGTATTCCTTCGTATTAAGACTAGTGACTTTTTTTGTAGTATTTAGCTTGCAAGTAGGAATAGTCAAGCAGCTCTTTACTATTTAAACTACAGAAATTTTGCTTTTCTATAGATATATCTTGAAACCTGCTCATTTTGATGCAATTCTAATGCGACAGAGTAATGGAATCATTGGTTTAGAATATTTATGAATTTAATAGCCATCAAAGCCTAGGATCTGACTGGACAAGCTGGACTTACTGACAAATTTTATTTCTCCAATGGTATTCAAACACTTAGAAGATGAAAACACATACAAGATAGCAGTAGAAACCCTAAAAAGAATCTTCGTAAAGCCCCAAAATGAGATATTTGCATGGAACTTGCTCACAAAAAAAAAAAAACAATATCCCTGTTCAAGTCTAGACCAGTATTTACAAAGTTTGAAAATCCTTTGCCGAAATTGTAACTTTAGCGTTCATTCCACTAAAGAATGTAGAGATAATTACATTCAAAACTTCTTCATAAATGATACCCATTCTTGTCACATTTGGCACTTACTGTTGGAGAGTAAGTTCATTAAAATTAGAAGCTGCCTTCCATCAGTATTAGTCCTTGGAAATGGTGCAGCAGTGATTAGAGTCATACACTAGATTCAACTATTCTTCAAACACATATCCTCAACTACTCCTGCCCAAACTGACAAAATCAGAAAAGTCAAACTGTGGTCAAGTGATCACAGCTGCCCTAAGGTCAAAATGTTTTTTTTTTATGGTCTCACTCAACATCCCAGAAGTATGTGTCCAATGGGACATTATGCCTGAGTTGTAAATCCCAAAACTAAGTCAAAACAACTACAATTCTTGCTAGTACTTGGCTGCTTCCCCCTCAAAACTTATCAGAAACTTTTTTCTCAACTAAAGTAAATGATAAGGTATTTGATACTCTGATGGACACTGGTAGCTCACACATTTTCATGAATATATAACATGATATAAAGGCTCTGATATTTCATAATTTTTTTTTTCTTAGAATCTTGATGTATTTAGATTTTTTGGCAAAATCTTGATACTTTCAAAGAAAAACAAAGCATGGAACTGTGAAAAATCTTTGCAGATTGCTATCTAGCTAGCTACCGAGATAGATATTATGTATCCTCTGGGTATTTTAGATTTTAGGAGCACATGGATGTTAAAATATGGCAAGTTTGTATAGCACTAATAACCTGATTAGGTTATGAATGCCAACAATAAAAATATGCTATATAATCTTACTATGGTGTACTAAACAATTTCAGATATGGAGACATTCTGAAACAGACTTTCCTCAGCAATGGTTACTTGGCAATATTTCCACCCTAGCAAGCCTGTCAATATCTCTCAATGATACGCAAAGTCCTGGATCCATCCCAAAATTTGATCACTCCTTTTTTCATCTTGTGGTCCACCTTTTCTCAAAATTTCATCAAAATTCAGAGAGAACTTTTGCAGATATAGTTCGGAAAGATATGAACGAAAACAGAAAACGTACAAAAAATCCCAGAAAAAACTTTTTTTTTTTCATGAATTTCTCTCTCTATATGAGTTCTTGATTAATCTCAATAGAATTTTATAGAAGAGTAAGGCACATTGTATGAAGAAAATACCAAATTTGAGAGTGGATTCAGGAAATTGTTTTTGTTTGAGAGATATTTTTGTGGGTTTGTTTTCATAAATTTCTGTATTTGCTCATGTCTGTCAGCATGATATCTCCAAGAAATTCTCAATGAATTGTGATATAAATTCAGGTAGGCATACATCAAGGAAGATGTGATTAAATTTTGGCTTGGATCCCAATATTCCTATAGATATGTTAGCATCTGGTCTGAAAGAGTCGCGATATAAAGGGAATCAGTCAGGTCTTGAACTGTTGTCAAATTCTGTTTTCTTTGTTATTTGTTTGAAATATCAAACAGAAGGTATTCATGTCCCAAAAAATAAAGGGCAACCGCCACCGATGATGATGATGATGATGATGGTGGTGGTGGTGGTGGTGGTGGTGGTGGTGGTGATGATGATGATGATGAAAAATCTTGAGTAGATTTATTGACAAGATAAAGTGTGGTTGTGGTTAAAATCACTCTGCAGAATTGTGTAGGCTTTGGAATAATTATCCCCTCTACAACTCCCCTTGTTTGAAGGTCCCGGATAAATAAAAGTGAAAATAAGGCAGTTCTGGGCAGATCTTTGCTGGGGAGAATTCTAAGGAGTTCTTTGCCTTAAGTTGACCTCAACAGTACTAGCTGCCTTCAAGTAAGTGAGAAGGGTTAATCTGGATCTGCAATCCTGTCAATAATAAACTTTCTTTGTTCCCATTATATTTCCATTGTTTCATCATTTGGAATGCTCATTGTTCTTGTGTCTGTAACCCACACCCAGTGAAGACATTTCAATCAAACCCTTTGTCAGCAGACCTCTGGGGATCTTTAAATCAGAACATGGGCTCAGAGGTCTTGGATGAGGTGGAGGCAACTGAATGGCGCATAAAGGTCGTAGTGTTACAAAACAATATCAGAGTGGCAAACTACTAAAGCTGGGCACTTTTTCTTGCGAACTTAATTGACTTGTTCTGTATCATAAATCTATAAATTCATATTCTGTTTTGTATTAAAGCTATTTTTGCATTAAGATATTTGTGTTTGAATTTGAAAAGATTAGAAAAAAAGGTAAAAAATGTCTCTGGTGACATTCGATTTAAGAGACATTTGTAATTAAAGGACAGCCATCTATCCCTATTAGTCTGTTGAACCAAGGGTATAATGAGATACAACCACATCTTACTGTGTGTGCTTCAACTATCATAAAAGCTCCATATTCTGCACTGTTCAACAATCTTTCTCCTGATTGTAGGCCAATAGCTTTGAAGTTGAGACGGTATTCCAAGTCTGAAGCTTGTTTCATAGATGTGGAAGTAAAGCAGTTGCAAGCAGAAGGTATTAACAAGCCAAGCATATCACCATGGAGAGCACAGGTGTTAATTACTGTTGGCAAAAACCATATGAAATGGATGGTCTTCAACTATTCATAAATGATGAACTGTATCCATCACTAAACATCAATGAGTTAGCGGAAAAAATATTTCAATACAATGTGTTCAGTACAGTAGACTTACATATAACTTACCACCAAATTCAAATAAAGAAAGAATATAAGCTTTATACAGCCCTTAAAGCTCATGGTGGACTATATCAATTTTGTCGTATTCCATTTGGTATTACAAATGGTGTAGCATCTTTCCAATTGGCTATTGATCAAATTATTGAAGATGGTACCAATATGAGGACAAATATGAGAAAAGCATAATGAAAATTGGCAAAAATTCATGGGAGTTGTCAAGTGTCTTAATTTAACACTTAACAATAATAAATGTGCATATGGTCAAACCTCCATCAAATTGTTAATCGCAATATGAAGTCTAACACTTTCAGCTGCATCTTGATTTGTCTCCCCTGTGTAGAGTCATTGGAATGTTCAGCGTAGGTACAGCAATTCTCATAGAAAATTCATCCGTTTGTGCTGTGCTGGGAATTCTCCCTTGGGGCTTATGCCAGACCATGTTATTGCAGCCACATTCAGTCAAAAAGTAGACCAGATGCATTTTTTTCCAGACCATCAACAGTGAGCTCAAACATTTTGCTATCGAAAAGGAAGTATACACAATTGTCAAAGCCTTGCATAAGTGGAGACATTACCTCTAAGGTAATCATTTCCAATTGATTACTTATCAAATATCAATTTTATTCATGTTTGAGGGGAAGCAAGCTGGAAAAATCAAGAATGACAAGATTGACCTGGAATGTTATTCTAAGGATATATTTTATAATCCTGTCTAACAAAACCAAGCTGCTGACATATAAGAAGTTACTATCCAACTGCAAACACTAATAGATTGACAGAGTTACATGATTCATTATGCCCTCCTGCCATAGCATGCATGGCTCATTATGTAAGAAGTAAAAAAATTGCCCTCTTCAATTATGAAGATCAAAAAGATAACAATTTGCTCTATATGGACAGAAATTAAGCCACTTTTTTTTGTTCCAAAAATCCATGTCACGCAACCCTTTGAAAGACTCTTGCTTAGATCAAATAGGAGTCGTTACATATCTGCTATAATTGACAAAGGTTGGTTTGTAGATAGTATGGTTCTGGATAGTTCTAGTGATTCTCATTAAGGTCATTGGAGATGTTGAAGGAGCTAGGGATATGTATGAAGAGAATGCGTGCCAAGTATGAACGTAGACAAGGAGATGAAACAAAGTGAAAATGGACAAATAAAACATACACTTAATAGAGGAACAGTAATGACAAATAAAGAATGAAAATGAAATACATTTAATGATAAATTAATACGATCAATCACATAATTGGAGGAGAAGAGATAGCGAAAGGTGGGAGCTTTCTTGTCATTGATAGTACAGGCATCAGAGTCGAAGTAGAGGTATGTCTGAACTGCTTTTGAATCCATATAGCTTGGAGCATACCAAGGAATGGTTGTGGAGACCGGGTTCAGTTCGTGTGCCAAACTGCTAGGTTGTGTGTTTGATTTGGGGGCTATTCTCCGTTGCTTGTAGACACTCGACGGATAGACCATGAAAGACAGAGAACACAGAGTTTTATCCATGCTTGTTTCCCAAAGTAAAGAAATTAGGAGAGAACGTCATGACTATCAGATAGTAAAAAGCAGTTGCTTAGCTGTGTAGCCTCAACATCGGTGAAGTGAAAATGGGCAAAGTGGTTAGTACAGAGATCAGTCACGGTGGGAAAATGGTTAAGATTGGAATGGCCCGGTGGACAGCAAAATGATGCTGATCATGGGAGAAGGAAAGCGAGAGAAAGAGTAGCCGGCAACAAGTGCTAGGGCCAAAAGCGTAATCAGCGAGGAGTGCCAGTGCCAATGAGTGTTTGACTATGGGTGTCCAGAGCTTTTATAGGGGTCGTTGTAGGTAGTTACATTTTTGATATCATGCTGAAAGAATGGTTTCATATTTAATTCCTAAATAAAAGTATAGGAGGCACTACACAGTCCTTCAATGGCCTATAATCCACAAAGAAATAGCCAAATAGAGAGGTAAAGTGGCATAAAATCATCAGCTCTTTGGATCTGAGATTTAAAAACTATGATATGGGAACCTGTGCTCTCACGGGCTCCTGACTGCTTAAGGCATATGTTGTGCAGTGCCACAAAATGAGACACCGTATAAACTAATATTTTGCCACCTGAGGAGAATTGCGAACAGCAGTTCACTTCTTATGTGGTTGTCTCAATTTTGCATGATTTTAATGAAACAACTCATACGCCAGAATAAGTCAGAACTTTATGTTGAAGAGGTTGGAATACTTGAAGCAAAGCCAGAATATGCTCACACTTGTCTTCAAAACGGACTAACAACAACTTCATCACTGAGACATTTAGCATTTTGAGGCTCTCTGCTAGCTGGGCCTGTGATTATTTTATGTATTTATTTTATAGTTCTTGTATATGGGGAGAATATCATGCTAAATTGTGTTTGCCACCAATGCCACTAATGCTGCTACAACTATGAAAATAGTTAGTGTAGCTACTTATTCAGTTAAGTGTATTCCTTCATTGAGACTAGTGGCTTTCTTGTAGTGTAAAGCTTACAAGTAGGATTAGTCAAGCAAGCCTTTACATTTGGTAATGATCTTGGAATTTTGATTTGAACCCTCTGTTCAATTTATGGGTTAGACCAGTGATGGTGAACCTATGACATGTGTGTCAGGAGTGACTAGGCATGTACCTATGGAAAATAACACCCATGGCAAGCACTGAAATAGTTACCTTGTCCTACATTTTTCTCATAACATTGTTAGCTAAAAAAAAGTTAGTGGGAAATGGAAAGATTTAGCTGATTTTAGCATTTTTTTTAGGCAGTTTTAGCTATAAATTACAAACCGCAGTTGTCCCCTTGCTTTTCTGCAACCTGCCATCATGCACTTTATCTCTTCTTTCTTTCTCTCTTCCATTTTACCCTCTCTTTCTATCATTTGTCACCCTTTAGCTATCATCAATGACACTACATTACACATGATACATTTTGCAAGATAAGTATCAGATGTTTGGCTTTTTCAGCTCTCTGTATTGTTTGGCTACACAGTCAGGTTTTAATTTTCAAAAGAGAGATAGGGTGGTGGTACAGGGGAAACCGGGTGGGAGAAGTTGTGTACCCAATGAGTTTAAATATGAAATTATCATATAAAAAATTAAAAACATTGATGACAGTCATAGTTAAATTAGAAATAATAGAATTCTCTGTTCACTATCCGAGAATGGCTTGGCTGACGTTGATAAGGACTCCTCAGTGGTGCCCAAGGCATGTGCTTTGTCTGCCCCACCCTAGTTACACCACAGACACAACGCAGGTTTTCAGGTGACACATGGTGGACTTTGAAAAAGAACTTTTTTAATTTCATTCTATTATTACCCCAAACTTAAAAAAGTATATTTTGAAATTTCAATTCATATTTCATTAAACTCTCAGCTTTATAAATATATTAGAATATCTCTATAAACATTTGCCTATATCTACAATACATGTATACATGTAATTGATACTCGGATAACAGGTTTATTAAAAAAAAATCAAAATTTTGACACACCATGCTAAAAAGGTTCTCTATCACTGAGGTAGATTGTTCCCATTCTACTGTCTGAACTAAGGGATCTTGTATTTGTTAAATTTCCTACTCAGCTCTGAATTCTGAGAACATTACCAATTATGACAGGCACTTGAAGAAGACCGGAAGGTACAGCAGTAGAAATGTTGTGACTATAACAACTAGGATGAGGAAAGTTTTGAAAAATCAGTGTATAATAATGATAATTCTTCTCCTCAGAAATTCAGAAAAAAAAGAAAGAATGTCGTATGATAAATTCATATAGTCGTCATATAATGACTGTTACTAAAATGAACTGAGATGTTAAATAAATGATAAAATGTATTTACTAAGTAAGTTAAGAGTAAAATACCAATAAATTTTGTGTAACTTTAGGTTAGACAGACAGATAACTGGAACAAATAACTGAGCAAGGTTGGCTATGAACTGCAAAGTCAAGAAACTGATAATTAAAGAGAGGAAACAGAAAAATAAAGTCAAAACCAGATATAGAATGTGATATTAGATGGAATTTTAATTGGTAAATAAAAGCAATGAAATGAGTTAACAAATACGAAATCAATGAAGACTATGATTATATTAAGGGAAAAGTGGCCAACAGGCAAAATGCCTAACTTTAGAGTTGATGTTGTGAGTTAAAATCTGACATTGCCTACAAGATCTATTCACTGTGAATACGTTTAGAGAAGACAAGTACATGAAAACTATCACACATACATTCTCATATGAACAGATACTTCGAGGAAAAACTTTCTGAAGAACTCATGAACATCACTGTATGTATATGCTATGTAGATATACAATATTTATTCAGTTTATACATGTTGAATTGATATGAAACAGTTATTTTGATTACATATGTGCATTATATCGATATAAAATAGTTATTTGGTTTACATATATGTGTGTGTGTGTGTGTGTGTGTGTATGTTATATTGATATAAATTAGTTACTTGGTTCATATCTACAAAATTTACTTATAAGTATTTGAACAAACAAACTCTCTGTATTCTTGCAAATGATTGTATTGTTTCCATAAAAGTATTGGCCGGGTTTAAGGCTATTTAACAAATTAGTTTAGCAACACTTCCAAATAACAATGTTTGTTAGTCTTTTCAATCTCCTTGATTAATTCTGAACAAAATTTCAGCTTGATAAAAAAATAATACTTGTTTTAATCAATTTAACAATTGTTTGGATTATTTCTTTCTGTTAAAATGCCAACAACCTTGGAATTTCCAAACATCCCAAACTTTTATTAAAAGTGTGTGTGTGGGGGGGGGACACAAAAAAGTAAACAACAGAAAAGCTGTATTGCTAAGAAATTGTGACTTGGTATAAAAGTTAGCTGTACACGAAAGTTCTTAACCCTGGAATATTTTTGCAAGGCAGGGTAAATAAAATCTTACAGTCAATTTCTAATACATTTCCATCAAAGAGAAAGCAATAAAGCATTTACTGCAAATTATTTTTTGATTGCCAAAGACTATAATTTTACTTCTAGTAATAAGGACATAACGTTATACTTTGTCAAATGACTTATGACTATGCAAGCTACAAGGTTTTGATTCTTAAACCTATATGGAGACCAGCTAGTAATATTAACATTGTCAAGCAGTAATATAAAGGGGTGGTTATTATCAATTTTTGGTTCAGTTTAATGTAAAATTTTACTTGGTCTTCGAATCGTAGCTGTAGAATAATGAGGCAAGTTTACTAATATGTGTATTTGATGATAATGATGAATGTAGGGAAACCTCTGGGTTTTTTTAACCAGGTAAAAATTTCAACTTTATTGCACCGTTAAGTGCAAGTTTTCAACATGGTTTACATCAATGTGCCATTGTTACATCAACTTGATAAAATAAAGGAGGTGTCCATCCAAGTTATATCAGAAATTTTAACTTCAAAATTGGTTTTGCAAGTTAAATTCAGGTTCATGATTTGTTTTGGATCCGCCTGAATACACAGTCTCAAAACAATAATTTAGTTTTATAATGATTTGATTTATAAAATGATCCTTTCAGATTTATCATGCTTTGCATCAATATGTATCTCTACATTGACTTCATAAGAAAGGAGGTGAGGGGCTCCTTCCAAATTATTTAATCAGAAGAATTTCAACTTTTATTGGATAAGGCATTTTGTTTAATGACATTACTGTGAGAACTCAATGTTTTGGATGATGCTCAATATTGTCGTTATTGATTCAAATAAAAGGTATAACTCGATGTCATCCATACAAACATATCGCATTTTAACTGAAGAAATACATATTGATGAATGCACCTCAAGTCCATCCACGGTTGGATGTATCTTAAATTGTATGCACCTTGTATGAACCCGACCCGCACCCAACAATGCAACAATGTCAACATTCATTAATGTGTCTGAACCTATACTGCATTATAATAAAATCCAATCAAATTGAAATAAACTGAAATTAATTGAATGTATCATGGATCTTAGTTCATTTTTGAATTGAAAATTCTATCTTAGATTGTTACAAAAAATAGATTTACATAGTCTTAAATTCATTTTTGACAAAAGAATGAGTCTGGATTTGAATGTGAAATTCAAGAGCATAATTTCTAATTTATTCAGCGTACAACTATCTCCCTAATTTACTTCAAATTGCAAACAGGTGTTCTTGATTTTGAATTTGAATTAGATGGGTATATCCAAGAAATAAATTTTGAACTGCATAGGAATTAACACTTTAATTCAAATTTATTTTTGTATTGAAAATTAGAATTTTTACTCCAATAAAAAATATGTATGTTGGAAAGGTCAATCGAAAAATATAATCTTGGATTTGAATTCGGATAGAATTAGTAATATGGTTTGAAGTTATTGTTCTACAAAAAGGAAAAATTAGTATCTATGCTTAACTAAATCATCAAACAGTTTGAAAATCATTCACTTGACGAATAAAAACTGTATTTATTCCAAGTATCAATTCTAATTCTGTCATTATTACTTGGAAGTGATTAGTGTTCTTCTTTTAAAAATGATGCAGCTAATAAAACAATCATAATTAGTTGCATTTTTGGCTTTTAGATTTGCATCAGATTTTTAAGTGAGAAACCCTGTGAGGTGCTAAATTTTTTGAGGCCACATGTGTGGAAATATTTTCCTGAAAAAGGCGCCAAGTTTAAAATATTCAAAAAATTATGTGGAAAGAAAAATATGATTTTTTATTTAAGGATTTAAAATTTTTATTTTTTCCAAAGTAAGGATATTTTTTTTATGATCTTTGATAGATTTTTTTGTTTTATACCGACATTTTCAAACATTCTTGTGTGGATGAAAATGAGTGAAAATTTAGGAGAAAGCAAATACAAGAAATTCAATAATAGCTTTCTCTGATATAACATAGAGGTTTCTAGTTTGAAGAATTACAGTATTAACAGTACTAGGATAAATTACCGTTTTTTTTTTTTTTGAATCAGTAATTGAAAATTAACATGAGTTTGTTTTGTAATTGTAATTCCAAATTAGATTGTAACTAGAAATTGACTATGAAACTATGTTCAAATGATTAAATTATATGCTCTCCATAGACTTGTTGCTTAACTATGAAAGTTATCAGTTTTGTTGAATAGCTTGATTTTATCTATTTTTCATTTTATCTATGATAGTCATTAAGTAATATTATCATTTAATGAAAAAATGCAAGTGGATTAAAGATAAACTTACAATTGTCATTGAGAAAAGTCAAAGTTAGAAAAATTAACCTTGATTGCTTTGTTTAACATGATAAAAATAGTTGTGAAGTTGATTAATTCTAATTCATTTTATTTAATGATATTCTTAATTTTTGTAATTTACATTTGATGTAATAAAATAAAACTGTGAATTCAAAAAAGTTGTTCAAAATGATGCCTCTGGCTATGTGATGATAAAAAACAAAGGAAGGACAAGGGAATATACATGTTGATTTGAAATCTGTTTTAAAATCACATCAAAGGAACTCGCTCTCTGCATTGATCATTTATCTAATTAGTTTTGTATTAAATGATTTCATATATTTTACCAATTATACTTTTATCAGAGTAAACCTCTATCCAGACATGAAAAATATAAAATTTTTATATTATATTGTATTATCTTTGATTCAGTCCAATTCAAATTATCACCATCAAACTCCTACTATTGGAGTTGACTTTATTTTCTTATCTAACAACAATGATGTCAAGGACAGACTTTTTATCTAAGACTAAAACTGAAAAGTTTACAAAATTTATATAATGGATAGTGATAGAAGGGAGGCATAGAAAAAGGAAATAGATTCTATTGATGCATCATCTATCAACAAAAGGAAGTAAGAGAGGAGGAAAAAATGAAAGAGAGAAAGGGAGAGAGAGAGAGAGAAACAAAGAGAGAAAGAGAGCGGGAGGAAGAAAGGAAGAGAAAGAGAGAAATAAAGAGAGAAAGGGAGCAAGCTGAGGGTGCCACATTTAATGATCAGATTTCACTAAGTAGAATTCAAAATTAGAATTCATTACTTCTTTTCCTTCTTGCATCTTTACTACTTATTGTTCTTCCTTTTCTCCTCATCTCAGAATCTAAAAATTCAGCCCAGCGGCTGAAATAGTTGCATTTTTCTACCTATTTATGTGCTGCATGTACAGCCCTAATCGTTTATGGTAAAAACTTCAAGTTTTGTACACACACTCCTCCCCCCAATGAATGGAGAAACCTGATTTATTGTTTTTTAAAAAAAATTAGCCAAGTGGCTGAAATAGTTGTGTTTTTCTATTTCTGTGTGTGTCATGTATACAGCTTGCACCGAGGAAGATTGCCCCTGAAGCAGCCAGACTTGTTATCGTTATCATCATAATCATTGTTATCAATAATTAATAATAATAATACTAATAATAATAAATAAAAAAAAATATGCTGAGTGCGAAACAAATTGGTGACGTCAAGACATTGGTGTGACACCGGAAGTAGTTTCCTCTGAACTCTTCTTGTGCGGAGGAGGGGAGGAATGTAAAAATCATGGCGGAATAAATAAGGTTGTCCCTGATTCTCGAGTTTATCAACTTCAAAAAAATATCCTACTGCTGATATAATGACGCTACAAGTTTCCTGGTAGGTTGCATCAACCTCTTATTATTTTATTCATTAACTTCTTTGTATCGCTCATTCATGTCTGTTCAAAACTCTATACACCGCATATCATTTACTTAGAACGTCGAAAAATGAATCTTCAGATATGATGTTGGTTGAACTGAAATGCTACGGTGTCGTTAGCAGCCACGTTGTCAATAAAAAGACATTGGTAGCCCAAAAGATACCCTTGCTTGATGTTCCTCGATGCGAAAACTACAAGTTTTATGTTTTTCTATAGAAGAGTGATGCTATTTGATTACCAGACTTGCGTTATGTAATTAGCAACCGGTGATTAGAATTGTTGTCTGATTATTACATGCCATCATCGTAAAATGAATCAGGTAAACAATGCCTTTTCAGTTTCAGCATTGCAAAATCACTCGACCGTAATTTTTGTAGGGTGGAGACCATTTTTGAAATCTGACTTTGAGACTATGCCTTTTCTCTGGTCAGGTAAACAATATTTAGCGTCACGAACTCGATTTTTTTTTTCAATATAATGAATTATAATCTTGCTATCATTGTTTAATAAGTGTCGTCTGGTATTATTGTGTTTGGTCATTTTTTTTTTTTGTATTTGTTTAAATCTGTGAATATTTGTTAATCTTTACATATGTGACTTATCAGTTTTTCTAAAATTTATCTTTTTTTAAATTTTATCTACTTACTTTTTAAATTTTTTTTTTGTCCAGTTTAGCAAATTTCAGTTTTAAGATTAATTGGCAAATTGCTTGCTTCCATTTTTCTCAATAACTTTTCATTGAAGTGTTTTATCGTTTTAGCCAATATTTTTTTTTTTTTTACAACCTCTTGAAATCGAAGGTTTATTCCATTGAAATCTTGAATTTTTTTAATAACATTTATAATTCATAAAATGATA
Organism: Thysanoteuthis rhombus; assembly: GCA_963457665.1. Classification (NCBI taxonomy): domain Eukaryota; kingdom Metazoa; phylum Mollusca; class Cephalopoda; order Oegopsida; family Thysanoteuthidae; genus Thysanoteuthis; species Thysanoteuthis major. Next base: position 68,093,142 of record OY735199.1, on the reverse strand, counting down.
GGAACATACACGAGGAACATCTGAATGTTGATGGGCGACTAGTGACAATATTTTAAACTGGCCACTTGTATTCAATTGTACTACTAAAAATGTGAATAGATTTAGGAAAATAAAGTTTGTTACTCTTTAAATTTATTTTAAATTTTGGACATGTTTTCCTTTTTGTATTTCTTTCTTTCTTAGTTTATAAAAATTTACTTGAAAATTCGAACTGTTTTTTAATACAGTTTTTTGATTCCATCCAAGGGAGCAGCTGTCTGTCATGCGACCACATGAGATTATTCAACTACATTCTCATGGCATTATGTTCATTTAAAAAATGTCTGCTGTTGAGATTTGCCTGCATGAAAACTGAACGATTAACCTATTTTAACTATAAATGTATTCCAGTGTTTTGAACTTTCCCCCATAACTTCCAAGTCATGGAATTACTTCTCTCTGCAGTCACGCTGTTGAATTTCGAGTAACAATTAAAAACATTTTTAACGTCTGGCCTTGCTCCTGCTACATTAACTATGTATCGTAAACAAATAAGTTAACTGCACTCAAGAATCAACAATTTATTTTCTCTGTTTTGTGGCAACTTGAAAATCGAGTGATGTTTAATTTTGCTGTAAAGTAAGAGAAATTAAAATGTTCTTTCAAATTTTTGCTGACACGCATTTTTTTTTTCTTTGTTTGTGGAAATTCATAGTCAAAGAAAACTAAGAATGCTTTTGTATACAATTGAATGAAAAACTGTAAGTTATCGAGTAGTACATTTTGTTTTTTCTTTTCATTTTTGAACAGTAAACACCAATGCAATGCGCAACAGAAAAGAGCCAGATTGAAAAAATCTCATTTTGATAAAGAGCAGAAATTAAGTGATCCATCGGTTTTTGAGGAACTTTTTTGTTGTTGCAATTGGGAATTCTTGTTGGAAATTGAGACGATAATTTTCACAAAATTCGTAAAAAGCACCCTTCGTATAAAAACTATGAAGTAAATAAACGTTTTTTCGTACCATTTCTGAAACTATGTTAACGGAAAAAAAAAAATCCGAAGAAATAAATTCTCATGTTTCAAACCCAACTACAAAAATATCCTGTTAAGTGGTTTAGGTTACACACCCTCTTTATTTTATTTATACATCTGCCACAAATTTGCGAACAAATATTTAAAACGTAGCCTTTTCTGTCTTTCTTCTTTTCAATAAAATGCTAATTCTGCATTTTGCTTTGGAAACATATTGCTTTCCTCCTGTTTTAATAACTTTTCGAAAACATCTTTTAAACTAATGACTAGAGTAGAAGCATCAATCAATCCAATTTGGTGATTTTTCTATATGCTTCACTCAATTTAATTCAGGACTACATTATTAAAAAAAAAAAAAACAATCTCTATTCACAATGTTACTATGTGTTCGAATTGTTAGTCCCAGATTTTACATCTACTAAATTGTTTATTTAATGAGGGACTTTGGTTTTATCCTACCATGTGTTTTTGTGTACAAATGAATTTCATCTAAAATTTGAATTGTTAAGAATGGAATTAAAGGTTAGAGTAGAAATTGTTATTGCTGGTAAAAAGCATGATCCCTTTTGAAGATACGTAGTTGGTTTTATTTTATATATTTTAAAATTACTAATCTCAAACTAGTAGAACTGCAGCCTATTTAATTTAAATTACGGTTTCAATTCAAAATACTCTCTTTGATATGTTGATAGAATACCTTTTCAAGTTATCAAGCATGATATCGTCGACTTCAGACTTCATATTCGTTTTGTTATGATATTAGGTTCGAGTCTGTAATATCAAATCTTCAAGATGTGAAGGTGCTGAAAGAATTTTCATTGTTATTGCATGTGCATTTCAGCAACCCGTTTCATTGTTTTATTTGGAATTATTGGAAGATGGTAAGGCTAAATGTACAGTCTAAAATTTTATCTTTAAAAAAAAAAGTCATAGTGCAGGATCATTGGCATTCAGAAACCAAGAGGAGGTATATTCTAACCTTGTCAGTTGAAAATTTCAAGTTTTTTTTTCATTAATTAATGAGGCATTCAGAGTTCAGTTCGTAAGGGGACTGGGTTTGAGAAATAGAAATTGCACGTGTGAGGAAGTAAGCAATCTCGTCAAATCTTTGAAGGTTACTGGATATGATACACACTTGAAGACCATAAGCTATATTTTAGGAAGTTTGTTGACAAAAATATTTTCATTATCATTATTTTGGCTACTATTCACCTTCATCTTAATTTTAGTTGCTTCTCATCACAACTTGACTCAGGCAGTTGACCTACGGCAGTGAGTGAACAACGCAGATCGGAAATAAGGAATAAGCTCTCTGAGACTCAATCTAGTGTTCCTCTTGCCAAAGAAAAGCCTGGTAAACGCCGACCTGCTCTTAACCACAGTAAATAAAATGTGCCCAGTAAATGTTTTACTGTACTGGTAAGCTTGAACGAATTTTTTTGTCAATTTTCATACATTTCAATAACTTGAATTAATATACATTCATGTTGAATACGTATTTCTAGTCCCTGTAGCCAACATGTGTATCAGAACTGATTTAAAAAAAAAAAAATCTTTCATCGAAAATTCATCTTAAAAAACAACACTTGCACAAGATTTGGATATTGCTGCTCCCCAAATGACCATGGAGACTCAAAAAAGCACTTTTTTGAAAAGAAAAAAAACAAAACCTTTTAGATGGTGCCTTGTGGTATGCTCATACAAATTTTCAAGGTTGTAGCCCCCAAAATATGACCTGGAGTGCCCAGAGACACTGACACTCAAGTAGAGAAGAATCGGTAGCCTACTTGACTGGTTGGTCGGTAAATTGTGGTGCTACAATAATTTGTTAATATGAGAACTCAATGGCTGAGCAGAAATCAAATCTAACCCTTAAAGCTACTTGTTATTCTTGATCACTCCAATGCCATGTTTTTGTTTCTGTAATGCTAGTTTCTGTAAAGAAGAGTTTGTTTTTTTTCCACCGTTTACTTGCTGCCTTAGCTTGATGGCCTGATCTAAGTTATGATGAAAAGCAGTTGAAATTAAAATGGTAAATAGTAGTCAAAATTTAATAATGGTTAACAATGCTTCATCTAATAGAGATTAAAATATTTCAAAATTTTCATCAAAACCCATGTAATGTCTCCATGAAACTAATTGTTAATTCTAATATTTTATCAAAACAGCATTTTTGCTGTCTGTTCAAATCAAAGCTTTGAGTTTTAAAAGCAGAACTCAAGCTTTACTTTTATTTCCTATGTTGAGAGCAGTTCTTCATGGACTTGTACATTTTTCTTTTATAGCTAGTTGTTTCATTGTCATTCATCCTGTGAAAATGGAGGTGTGAATAATTGCTTGCATTAACTATGTTAGCTGTAAATTTGTATGTGTAAAAGGAAACATTAGATACAATCAGGCTTTTGGAGGCGATTTGTATATTAAAAAATTTCCATTTCTATTCCTAAATCTCCAATGTAAAAATAGACAAGCAAAAGTTATTTGTGTTGTTATCCCCCCCCTCCTTTCAAGTGTCTTCTGGGGGGGGGACAACTCCTTAATCTAAACTTGAAGCATAGATTCAGCATAATCAATACTTACTGACTGTTGAGATAATCTGTCCTTGAAAACTGAATAGTGAGTGAAATAATAAGCAAGTCCATCTCCTACTCACTCTAAGAGTCATTTGTTCAATTGTATTGCTGAAAGTGATCAATGTATTTGGAAAAAGCAAAACCAATCGGTGTTTGACTGATTCTGAGTTTCTGCTATTGATTTTAGGCCAGAAAGAAATGTAGCCGGAAAATGCTACAACTGAGATAGTACAAACAAAATTTGAAGTTTGTAATTTCAAAAACATTTATGTAAACATTGAAGACCCCCACCCCCATTTTTTTATTCTACCCAACCAAGAATGATTTTTTTCTTTTATTGATAGAAATTTTAGTAAGAATAGAAAATTGTTAGGCAAAACTTAACACTTATGTGGAGGACAATTCAGCAATGGGGTTACTCATCTAATAATATATGGGAATAAATGTTTCAGCCTAATTGTTGTAGGAATTTTTGTGTTTGCATTTGATAAAAATGGATTTACTTATATAAAGTACCTCAGGTCAACAGCAGTCACATTGAACAAAGAAAATTTTGCGGGCTGTATTTCTTACAGGTTCGACAACCAACTGCCATGTTAGTTTGTGGGCAAATAAGAAATTTTACTTTTCATTCACCCAACTTGAATATTAAAAGATACTTGATTATCAACCAATGGAGAAATGGCATATCTGAATAAGAAACAATTTCTGGATTTAAGAGAAACCTTTTTTTTTCTTTCTTTTCTCTCTTTCTGTAGAGATAGCTATTGCAAAATAGCTATCTCCTGTGATAGAGCAAAATAGTTGAACAGCATATAACACAAGTTCAGAACTCAAAGGACAGTACTTTATGATGTTCTTTGGGCCACTAGTCCATGGCCTACTTGTGAAAACAAAGTATTGCTTAATAGGGATTTTAGTGTTATCAATTTACCACTACAGTCATCTACTGTACCAAAGTTTTATACTAAACTTTTTCTTCAAGTCTGTGGTGTTCACATTTCCAGTGTTTCTTCCAAATGATTTGGTAATTCCAGTTGCTGGCAATTCCTACTATTATTTGACAAGTCCTATCTTACTAGCCATTTTCTTCACTATACTCGGCAACACAAGTTACCAGCCATCTCTCAGGACTGTCAAGAGTCCTGTTTTTCCAGCCATTTTCCTCACCTTGCTCTACAAGACACTTTCCTTTCACCATACTTGCCCACGAGTTTCAAGACAATTTCTTTGATTTTACTAAACACCCTGTTTTCACATTGGCTTCGATGAACAGAACTTTATTTTTCTTTCTTTTTTTTTTCCTCTCTCTTGCAAAGACTTTTTTTTTCTTCTCTTTTGCAAAGAATGTTTTTTTTTTTCCGAATTTTATATCCTAAAATAAGATTCCTTGCAATTTTGTTTTTTGCGTTTTGATTGACCTGTCCATTTGGGTACTTTGCATTTATTATTGTTGCTCACAAATAGTAAACAAGTTGATTTTTTTCCCCTCCCCATTTTTTTTTTCTTTTTCATTATATAAAATCTATATAAATATCAAGTTTTTACAATTATATTTACACATTGTGTGAGTATGCTTCTAAAAAAAAATTTTTTATACTGGTCCAGTTTTCATTGATGTTAATATGTACACACAACATCCTCAAATATAACTACTATATTGTTTCTGGGTGGATTCCAACCACCAATCTCTTGATTGCAAAACAAACAAATTAACCAATTTTGCCATAGATATATGTACTTGATTTAATTTTTTGATATAAATCATTTGTGCCTGATCTACAAAATCTTTTTTTCATTTCCAACACTGAAACTGTTTCTGAATTGGAGAATCCTTGTTATTCTATGGTAGTTAGTTATTGAAAAGAACATTCTCAGAATCAAATAAGCATTGTTGATGTAAAAATTCCCTAACAATTTGTTTGTAGTATTTTTCAAAGCTATTTCCTTGAGTCTATGTAACTCACTAGGAAGGTCTGTACTAGATGACCCCAATTTTAGTAAAACTGAGTTTTACTAAAGTTATTACAAAATTAAAGTTGTTGATTTGTTTAAAAACATAACTCATTGAGGGGCAGATCACTGAACTTCTGATTTAACTGAAAAATATTTTTTATTTAAGACTTCAAGTGTGCAACATTTGGTACTGTGTGTATCAAGAAAGAACTAATAATTACAAGGCATGTACTACTTTATCATTTAAATTCACTAGTATTTGCACTACTACTTTACTGATGAATGAAATAAACCTTAAAATTTTATTTAACTGATATGCTTTTAATCTTGCAGGATCTTTTTTCAAGATTAAATGTAATGATTATATGAAAAGCTGTGTTAGAATCACAAAGGCTAAGAGCAGATTTGAAAAGGATTTCTATGGCTAATGAGTTGTGGGGGATTATTAAGTAAACTGCACTTTATTAGGTACGTGAATTAGTTTTCTGTGAAGTTATTAGGCTCAAAGGATGGTGTTTAGTATTTTGCATCATGAAATGATAGCAAAATTTACCTGGGGGAAGGTGTAGGATGGTATAATCGTTACTGGCACGAAAAACAAATTAAGTTTTGGTCAAGGCTGTTTTCTTCACACTAGTGCCCTTGGGAAAGGCATTAATCTACTTTCCCCCAGCTATGGGTGAATAATGGGACAGTTGGAGCCTTTTAGCCCTGTTAGGCAGTCCATCTTTGGCATGGTCTAGTAACTCTACCCTATAAAAACCTACTTGCTACTGAAACTGTAATGTAGCCCTATGCTCTACAATGAGTGTACGAGGGAGGGGTTATGTATTTTGGCTATTGGATTACTCACTTGTCATCTTTTACCTGGCTCAGATTTGATAGAATTTTGTATAAATTGTCAAAAAACCTTGATTTGAACTTTAAGCATTTGATAAAAAATCAGCCAAGAGAATTTATTCAAATTTCCAATTAGGTAACATGTTATGGATGGGTTAAGATCTTCCCTTTTTTTTTAAAAAAAGGGCTCAAGATAAGCAAAACATGTCTTTTGACATTCCTGAAATAAGTAAAATTTGCCTGGCAAAGTGAAACTGTTCCAAGTTGACACACTTGAATGAACTTGGGAAAATATAATCATTCATCATCATCATCAGTCTTTTAGCGTCCGTCGTTGGACATAGACCTTCCCCAGGATTTGCCACACTTCTCTATCATGGGCGTCACGGAGCCAGTACTTCCTGAACTTGTCTAGCTCATATCTCCATCTAACATTTTGCCGGCCTCGGTTGCGCATATGGTCTCGGGGAATCCATGTTGTGAGTCGTGATGTCCATCGATTGTCAGCCATTCTTGCAACATGGCCAGCCCACCACCATTTGAGATTTTTTATGGATTCTATGATACTTATCATAAATTCTCAATTTTTTATTATTTTCAGCATGGTTTTAAACATTGATATATATATTGAGGCATTCATCTTCTAATTTTTATAAATCATTTATTTTTAACATAATGGTTGTTTCAATGTATAGAAAATTCATTATCAATGGTTAAATAACCATTGATTAGGTCCTAACATTTCACATACTAAGTTTATTGTAATATTTTTATTTTGATGAGAGGCTAACATTTTAAGCAGTCCTTTAACACACAATGCTGTAAGAAATATCCCATAGTAGATTGAGATGCAATTGGATATTATTGGTCTGTAATATCCTTTGATCAAAAGTCTTCAAGTTGTAAAATAAAAATTTACTTGGTATTCTGGTCAATCCTCCAACTCAAGCAACAATATAATTAAACTTTAGTAAAAATTGTCTGTTAATAAAGTTGCTGTTTTCAATTTTCCAAATTTAGTTTTTGTTAAGTCTTACCTTTTGGAGTGCCCTACTTCAGTAGAAGTTGAAATTGCAACAGATTATATAACTTTACTTACATTTATTGCTGGAAATTGACCCTAATCCTGAATAGTATCTTTATAAACCTTGATATAACAAGCAGATACAATTAACTAAAAAAATTAGGAAAAGATTAAAAGATAGTAGATCCCCCCCCCACAAACATACATCCTTTATCTTCCTCTCCCATCATAGAAAATTTTGGTTGAAGCAAATTGATTTTAAATATTTTTAAATGTTGAAGTTCATCATAAGATGAAAGTGGCTTGTATTTCAGATGATGTAGCTGCTTTATGTATCAAATAGTGTTAAAATACTAAACCAAATAGATATGCGAATAGTTTTGGGAGTGATTGCAAAGATGGTTTCATTAATTGAAATTATCATTTTGCTTACTTGTTGCCTCTTCAAACTTCATTGGTATAGGTATATGTATTCACTCATTGTGTGGATAGATGAACAAACATATCAGGAAGTTTTTCATAAATTTCAAAGACATTTTTTGGGAGGGTGAACCATAGGTTTACAAAGAATTCATATATTTAGGGTGGATTCAGGAATTCTTTCAAGTTGAAATTTTTACTTGATATATTGTTTTGTAATGAAAATAGTTTTTGAATAAAAGCAAATGCTTATTAAACTGTGATAGGATGGCAAATAAATTCTGTATCGGTTCAATGCATGCAAAATTGACCATCTAAATTTTTTCTATTTATAATTTGCCTTCGTATAGTCAACTGAGCAGTATTGATCTTGGAAGTTAGTAAATTAAGTGTAGATTTCCATTATTAAAAATGAAGACATTATTTGTTGATATTTTTAAGTAACCTTTATTTTCCTTTCTTTTGTGATGTCGCAGCTTTTTGTCAGTTTCTAGTAATGGTGGAAATATTGGCTCCATATTCAGCAGTAGTGATGGAAGTAATTGAAACTAATCTTCAATGTCATACATTTGGTATTCAGTTTGAGTTTAAAATAAGATCAAGTTATGTTTAACATCTTTGTATAATTCACCAAATGTCTCTTCATCTGTGTTTTCTCAACTCCAGGTTGGCTTAAGTTATGGCTAATTAATATCATTTTGGAGCAGGTTTTTAGCATTTTATTGTAAACCCTCACTATAACGAACTAATCAGAGAGGTGGTTGTTAAGCTGAATGTTTGTTACACCTAATGGTTGTCCCTCATTTGGTGAAAAGTAAGTTTGCTACTTCTCTTTAAAGAACATCATTTGGTAAATCCAATGTTAGTTTTTATTGCCCCTTGTTCGATTTTTGACCATTTGTGTTTGTGGGTTGGGGAATATTAAACTGGTGTTACTTAAAACAATGACTGTGCCAAAGTTTTTTTAAGATTTAAAGTTTTATCCAATCCACCTGGAAACTCCTGTCGTAAAAATCATGAGTACTTTGACTCATTTTATTATTAATTTTCTTACTTAAATCTTATCACATTTTTATTATGATTTATTTGCAATTTTATTTCATTTCAAGTTTTTGCAACATGGATTTAAAATTTTAGATAAGTATTGCACAGAAGAAGCAGCTAGAGACTTCTTATGCCTCAAATTTTTTGTTTTTGAATCAAATGAATGAAAAAAAGATCTTTGTATAAAATTACTTTTGATAAATTATTTTGTATTAAAACAGATTATTGCTTCGTAGTTTTTCAGAAAAATTATTGTATTTGTTTCCTACATAAATTGTTTGTTTTATAAAAAGTTGAAACTGAAAGAATCTAATGTGTCAGATTTATCTTCAGCACAGTTGTTTTGGGTAACACTGGTATAAAATTTAGCCAGGTGAATTTTTTTTTCTTCCCTTTTATACGTGTCCCAACACCTCCAAGATTGAAAAGTGCATTGTGGTCCACATGTTCGCCACTTTCATCAAAGTGGCTTTGTTAAGACTGAAATTCGTTAGTGAGGTTTTACTGTAGTTTTTAGTGCAAGTGGGTTTTTTAGCTAGTTGACTTATTTTATTTATTCATTTTTTTTTTTTTTGTATTAAATTTATAGCTACTCTGAAAACTTGATCAGTTTTTATATCATATTCCAATCAATTTCTATCCGAATGTTATTAAACTCTGTACCATATTCATTATGTATTAACTTATTTGCTGAATATTGTAATGTACCAATAAATGTAGTCTTTAACTTTATGGGTGCTTCAGTCTGACTCGCGTTGATCTGCTGCTTTCCTGCGTGATCTTTGCATTTCAGGTTTTCACTTGTCTTATATTTTACACTTATACAATGTGGAATGAAATATTTGAATGTATTTGTATCAAAGTATCTGATTTGTTGTTAAAAGGCCTGAACTGTTTCAGAATGAACCAGAGGCAACTTTTCAAAAGAAACTTATTTTTCTGGTATAAGTTTGATCAGATATTTTGTAGAGATACAAAATAACTACATAATATGAATGGGTGAGCAAATGTAAGTTTATAATGATTAAATCTACTGTATATGCTGACGTCTTTTGGGTTTTTTTTTTTTTTTCAAACTATTGCTGCTATGAAGTAGAAACCATATTTCATTCTTTTGGAAGTCTATTATGACTCATTTACCTTCAACTAATATATATATATATATATATATATATATATATATATATATATATATAATATATATATATATATATATATATAATATATATATATATATATTCTTTAAAATTTTGTGGACTTGACCCATTTATAATCAGTTGTTAAATAATTCATCAAAAAGGTGAACTAATGTTTCATGATATTTTAGGTCACTTACAAATGCATACCTAATGTTTCTGTTTCAGCCGGTATTTTCTTACAATCATTACTTCTTTTTTTTTCTTTTTTTTTTTTTTTTTTTTTTTCAATTTTTAATGTTTTTCAATTATTTTGTTTTATAAAGCATTTGCTATTTTTCGAGTTTCTCTTTACTCTTTGTTTTTCTTGATATTTAAGGAGACACCATACTGTCACTTATGACAACTTTTGGAATTTAAATCAATAGACATGTGTGTTCTTTTACCAAGAGATGTCTCTCCTGTGGGATATATAAAGCTGAATAATTGTTGAATATTACTTATTGAGTAATGGACTTATATTGTTTTTATTTATTTATTTTTTTTTTTTTTCATTTCTGTGCAAGATTTATTTATTCAACTAAGTTGTAGTTCAGTTGTTCTATGACTTGATTAATAAGCTTTTGAATAGACTGACCATAAATTTTTAATTTTTCTTTAGTTGATTTTAATCTAACCTTTATCTACCTTTCATTCCATTTTCCTCGGCACCCTATTTGTTATTCTTACACTAGAAGCATCATTATTCTTTGTTTTAAATAATAATGGTTGACAATGCTTCATCTGATGAAAAAAAATAGATAACTCCTCCTGAACAATTGTAGCATCAAAATTTAGTCATGGAAAAGAGCAAAAACAAAAAACACTCCATTGAAGAATTATGATCAGAACAAATTCTGCTCATGATATTTTATTTTCAGACTCTTTAAGAAAATTCAACTTCTTGAAAATTCATAACCAAAAATTAAATATACAACTTTTAAATTTTCAATATAAAAGCATATTGATTCTATTGAGATAATTTGTACAGCTCTACTAAATGTTGCCAGTGATAACTTGTTACGTCTGAACCAAAATTTCGCAATGTTTTGATTCAAATCACCAGGACACTATTTATATACTGATAATTTCAATACAGCATCCAATAGAATTTAAATTTTGAAAATGATATTTTTCTTCAATGAAGGAAGTAGGTTTTGCCTCATCAGCTTTTGGGTCCATCTACTTATGTGAACAAGTGTTTTTTCCCCCGAGATGAAGTTTATTCTCACTTCATCTCAAAACAGGCCTACTACTGAAAATTTAGTCATCTGTTCTTCTAGAAACGACAAAATCCCTGAATATCTCAAAACTTTTGAAGGAAATGGAGCCAAACCTCAATCATGAATGGAAATCATTATATATATTATATATATATATATATATATATATATATATATATATATATAAAAGGTGAACATGCATATTGCTTCAAAATGAAACCTTGAAAAATGTAAATTATCCGCTTTTGAGCACATTTTTGGATTTTTTGTGTTTCCAATTTTTTTGGTTCTTGAGAAAAATCCCTTGACTTTTTTTATAGTGTGGTTTGTTATTTCAAGAGCTAGTTTGCTGAATCATCAAATCTTAATATTTCTTATTTCTCTTGAAAAACTTCCAATTTTGCTGTAAAATACCCTATTGATAGGTTTGTATATAATATATTTGATGTCAAACACTGATGCACTGGCAATTTCATTTTGTGTAGTGTTACCTGTCAATAAAGATTACTTTTATGTTAGGTATTTTCTTAAATAATTTTGGGCAGCTGACTGATAACCATGCCAATATATCGGAACTTTTTTCTTTTATGGATGCATCCATGCATCTTTACAAGACACTTTTCAGTCAGTCTGTCCCTAATATGTTAATCGATTTCCTCAGCTGTATCATGTTGAATTGATATTCCATTTGGTCTAGACCTTTGCATAGACCATCCTCATCTTCCTCCCCAAACTAACACTACTTCGCTTGAAATCCCTTTGAAATCGGATATCATTTTTTATTGGGAAACAGCTCCTCCTCTTTTTATATTCCTTCTTTTTCAAAGCCAGTTCCTCTCCTCCTCCTTTTTTCTCTCTTCTTCATACTCGTGACTTGATTGACTTTTTCAAGTTAAATTGATTTGAAACCTCGGTCAGACCTAATCTCAGTTGGATGTACAATCCTCATCTTAGGTCATTGACTTTCTTTAGCAACCAATGATGTAGGACTTGATGATTTAAAGGCTCAATATTTTAGATGTTTAGTGCATGTTTTGATAACAAGACCATATTTACCTCATTCTTATTCATTTGTGTTTGGATACCTATTTAGGGATTTTTCTTCTAGAATAGCTATGTTTATAATCATATGGCTAACTTCAAGCCTGTAAAATTATGAAGCATCAAAACTGTGTAGGGTAACTTTGAACAAATGGCTGTGAAGAAACTTTGTCATAAGTTCGAATCCTGCTGGCTGTAGTACTCCATCTAATAAACAAACGCATAGTCTTCCACTTGGGATAGGGTTAGAGACTGAAAATGAGCAAAAAATTGTAATTCAAATATATTGTAAATTTCCTTGTAGTATGAAATGGATTGCTGCTGTTTAATTAGTTTTGTTTGTTAGACTTTTTTTCCTCTTTAAATAACAATCATGACTCTGGGAATATCTGTGATCGCTTTAAACTGCAAACTGCCTATCTGTTATTTCCTGTGGCATCTGCTGCCCTTTCCACCACCGATGAATATCTTGCCTTGGTCTCACCCGATCCTGTCCTTTCATAGATGCCCGGCGACCATCCACTGACTTCGGGTTGCTGACATCTCCCAGAAGCTCCATAAATGAATGAAATGTATATGTTCTCCCACTGGCAGGCACATGAGGCTTTATGAATCCCATTATTACACAGGCATTGTAAGCAGCCGATGTCATGAATTTCAGAAGGTGATGAAGTTAGTCATTTTATCATCTGGTCGTTTTCATCTGCCCCACCTCCACCCTAAACATGCTATAGGATTTGTCTGCCTTAAGACATTTAACAGCATCATGTGTTGGGAATCGGCTAGGGGATTTCCTGGCTGAAATATCAGCTGCTTGGGTATGAATACTTCTAGGTAGTAGCTGAAATACCAGTCATTCATGTTCTACAGGTTGAATCTTAATGCTATGGTTAAAGATCTAAATCTGTGGTAAAATAATTGCACTATAGGCTTGATAGTTATTCCATATATATCTATATATTAATTATTGTTGTGATCTTTGATTTTGACACATTTCAACTGATATATTCTTTAACCTTCTACAGATGTATTTTACATTCAATTACAGTTGTGAATACTAAGATGTCATGATGATAAGAACAGACAAGTAACCTTTCATATTAAAATTACTATGTACAACTCATAAAGGAAAATATTACTGTAAGTCTAGCAAATTCATCTGATGTTACATAGGTAATGTAATAAGTTAAATCTTAGCAAGGTGCTCCACTTTTGTGGCCTCGTATTAGATTAATCCAAGCTTGATATATTACCATAACCGCATAGTGTTATCGTTGAATATAATTGAGAAACCAGCTGTCTCCTGAAGATAAGATTTGGGGAACACTGAAAAGCTATTATCTGAGACGAGACCACTAAACAAAGCTTTTCAGAGGACGTGTGGAAGGAAAGATTAAGATAGTAGCTGAGTAACTACAATGGAAAGTTCATGAAGCTATCAAAATAAGAGATTATAATAATAGTACTGTCAACTCATTAATACTTCTCACAACAGTGTGTCAACTAAAAAAGAACATTTCCCAATAAACAATTCTCTTCCAATCTCATCAGTTCTCATCTTAACATAACTGACACAAACCTTAATCTTCAGTTCTATGACTCTGGTGGTTGTTGGTGTGGAGGAAATGAAAAAACTATACTTATTGAGCTATTTATTTCCAAGACTAAGGAACACAATATATATCCGAATGCAAGCAAATGTATTGGCTGAAATATTGTTGAAAATATATGGAACGAGCTGAAGCACCAGTCCTTGTGGGGTAAAATACCTAAGGAGTTTAAAAAAAACTAAAGTAGTCAGACTTGTGAAGAAAGTTACTCTTCACTTTCTCCCCCCCCCTCTTGAGGGATCATATCTCTTCAGTTTTGACCCATTAAAAGAAGTCTCCCTTCGCCTTTTGATACCTTAAAGGGAGGAAAGATTTTCTTCACTTTTGACCCTTTATAGGGGGTAAAAGTTACACTAGTGACCTCCTTAAAGAATTTATGAACATATAAAAATATAAGTGTATAGAATAGAAAATGATGTTCTACCTCATCATATATTAATTACATCATAAAGAGAACCCCCCCTTGAATTTTTTTTTCTTCGAGACCTTTCCTTAGATCCATTAATTATGCATGCCAAATTTGGTTGCACTGCACCCTGGTGGTTTCTCTAGCATGAAAAACACACACACACACACGTGACACCTTTCTTGCACACACACACACATACACACACACATACACATACACATACACATACATACACACACACACACACACACACACACATATATATATATATATATATATATATATATATATATATATATATATATATGTATGTATGTATGTGAGTTGAAAATGATTTATTTCAACTTCAAAAAAACAATGATCAAGAAGTGAAATTTTTTTCTTTGTTTTGTTTATTTATTTTTACATGAAAATTTTTTTTTTTTTTTTTTTTTCCCCCTTGGTTTTTGTAGATATGGCAGCTGCTGTAATTTTGCTTTCTTGCTAAAGGCAACAGGATGAGAGTTGTTACATCCAGAATAGGGGATGTCTATGGCAAGTGATTATTTTCTAGACTATACACCAAGCTCTTAATCACTTCAGCCTCTGCACTAAAGCAAAGCTCTTCTGTGCTATAAAAAAACAAATCAGACCAAACCTTTGTCAATGCCTTATTCTGTTGTCACTTGCACCCTGAGCAAAATGCTATCACATTGTAATTTTTGCTTTTTGATTTATTTTACTGCTGTACAAGCATCCTTTGATTATTGGGTCTCAAACAGGGTTAGTTGATATGCATTGTACTAATATTGTTCTTCTATTGTCAGAAATAGATTAGTACCTCATAGATCATGAAATTTTGCGTGGCAGGATATCATCTTGGTCAGTGTGACAATATTTTTAGTGAACGGTCATAGGCATCCTTGGACATTTTCTTTTGCGTCCTGGATATAAGTGTCTTGATATGTTATGTTCATATCTGACGTGATTTTCAAAGAGAATTTCATCTTTGTGTCCATATCAGTATGTGTATCTTATGAATATAATTTTACATGTTCATGTATATGGGGGGGGTTGTGAAAAAAAAATTTTATCAAATTTTTAAATCAATAAAATGCATGCTACAATCCCTTTTCTGATAAAAAAAAAAAAAAATCTGCGCTTATGTTGGCTAATTTTTGAAAATCCTAATTTGTTCTCCATAATTTTTCCTCTTGCACATATCAATATAAATAACTTCATTAAAAGCTTTAAATGTTTTTGCACAATATAGTAATGTTTATATGATGAGCACTATTTTCACTTTCTGCGACCATAATTTTCATGTAATCTTTTAAGATCTGAATACCCAAAAGTTTGTTACTCACGAGTTTTTTTTTTTTCTTTAAACCATGAAGTAAAATTATTTTTGATAAGTCTATTTCTTTTAATTAACTTGACCAACTTTTCTTTAATATTATACCTTTAAATCTTGGGTGTACACTTTCTTTTATATGATTTACCTTATGCATACTCATAAACATTCTCTCTTGAAAATTATTCTTTTGATAGATTTATAAATCAAAATTTTGGCTTTTTTTTTTTTTTTTTTTTTTTGTATGCCTAAAGGAAAATATTTGTTTTTGGGCAAAATATGCAGAAGCACAAATTAGTGTTGCTCCAGCAGCTAAATTTATACTATCTAATTTCTCAGAATTCAAGAGAAAAATATCTTCCATGTTATACTAACCTATGCTTTAATTACTAAATGAATTAAAGAACTTGATTATTTACTAAACTTAGTTTTTACACAAGGCAACAAGCATGGGACACTCATAGGTCTGGCTTTCTGGTCCTTTAACCACAAAGTGTCAAAAGGACCTGCAATGTATATTTTTAATCTTTTTATCCTAGAATCTTCATATATCTCTAGTATATAAAGAATGTATATAAATTCTTTCAATTCGAACAACAATCCTGACATGATTTACTGATCAAAACTTAATCCCTGACTGTTTTATGTATTGGTTCCATATAAAGCCTCTTACTCAAGTCCTTCCAAGTTGACTGCTATGGTTGTTCTGACTCCATATTTTGTGCCTTACCTGAACATCCTACATTATACTCTCAACTGTAAGTGACATAAAATCACTTATCATGTATTGGTTCTTTTCCAAATACTAATTCTTTATCACATTCCAAAGAAGAATTGAAGGGCTAGGTTTTCAGATTTGACTGTTCTTTTGTCAAATGAGTTATCTAGCCTGAACTTTGTCTTTGTTTACTTCTGCTAATATTTGTTTTTGCCCACACTATATCTCCAAACATTTTCAATGACATTTTATGAGAGGGTGGACCATAGGGTAAGGAATAATTGGTCAAATGTTGGGGTGGATCCAGGAATTCTATCATCTTATATAATTTACCAAAAGACTGTCGGTTTGTCTGTGATGGCCTACAACAAAAAGCACTCAATATTAACCTATAAAATTTTCTCTGTGTACCATTGTGATCCTAGGCAAGTTTTTAGCAAGTTGTCTTGTGAACCACCACCTATATTTGATAGGATTGATACAATTCAAACTTTTCCTAAAATGGTCTCATTTTTTTTCTTTTTGTGGCTGCTAAAAGCGTTTGCAGCTGATTGAAAGTTTGGCATCACACTTAGAGAAGTGCTGATAATCTTTTACTCTCTCCTTCTCTATTGGAGAAATAAAAACTGTATATCTTATAATTCACCAAAAGTCTGTCAGTCTGTCTAAAAACTGTTTATTGTACATATTTTTTTTTTTTTTTTTTTTTTTTTTTTTTTTTTTAATGATCTCCCATCAATTTTTAAAAATGAGTTAAATTAAATAATTTCTGTCAATCTATGTTATTAATCTTATAAGTATATATAACTATATCTATTTGTCAATTAAAAAAAAAATTTTGTAATCCATAGGTAAATTCATCTATATCACTTGAACAAAGATTAGTTTTGTCTAAATTATTTCTTTGGGATGGGAGATTAATTTTATTGAGTAAAGTGCAGACCTCGAATTTGCCAATAAAGTGGCTCTTGGACCTACCATGATTTGTAACTCAAAATAAACACCCTTTAGACAGAAAGCAGAAGAGTGTTTATCTTGACCCATACCAGTGGTGCAAAATTGAGACCTCCATCCTCCAACCCCTCCAAAAATCATTGACTAATTAGAGGCATTGCCTCATCGCAAAGAAATAAAGGCCTCTGGTAAGTGCTTTTAAGTAATTTAACATATGCACTTTAATACTTCAGTTCATTTAGACTAAAGTCATTTTAGGTCAAAGTTCATTTAGACCAGTGTGATATTAGATGAAAGTGATTTAGACAAAACTGATTTTTGCTAAATTTATACAGACCTTAATGAAGGAAGCACCATTTCTTTATATATATATATATATACATATATATCCCCATTTAATTTTTCTAATGAAATCTTTTAATGCCATGAAATAATCTTAAACAATTTCAATATAATTTGGGAATGAATAACAAAAGTTTTATGTATTTTATGAAGAAGTGAAATGTAAATGATACTTGATAGTTAAAAAAAACTGAATCAGCTATGAAATCTATTACTGTGAAGTGAAAGATAATTTTGATAAATGGTTTTATAGTTTAATATATTTGTAATTTTTCCCGAATTTATTTTCGTTTGAAGTAATTGCGACATTATTAGTTTTGACTAGCTTTTTTTACCTTCAACCTATCGTTTTGATGAAAAGCAACAAAAAGTTAGGTTGAAGATAAAAATCTTCTCAAAATTAATGATACAGTAATATAGTTAATGAACTTTTCATTCTCATAATTCCAGTTTCTGTGATAAATCGTATTAACTCCATATAGTTTGTTCCCTGCAAACAATGAATTATGAAATTGAACAGCAGAAGTAAATTTATTTGTTAGACTAGTTCAACTCAAATGGTTTTCATTTTTGTATCTCAGTAAATTGCTTTTATTCCATAGTTAGTAAAAATAGGGTCCCATAAAAATAACCCCATTGTGCACATGATAGAAAATAAAATGTCAAATACAATGGAAGATTGAAGAATGCCCTCAAATTCACTCCCTTTCTTTCAGGTTAATTTGCAAAGCAGTAGCATGAGAGCGTTAATTGAATTGGACTAAAATAATAGTATCTAAATTGAAAATAAACTAAAATTTATTGAAATTTGCATCAGTTCTGTTAATTTATAAAATTTTTCATAACATTAGATATTGTTTTTAAAGTTTGTTTGCTCTGTAGCTTTTGATGAATTTATTGTCCATTCTGTTGTCCCACAAAGTACTAAAAGTTTATCATCTACATATTCACCACAATTATTGAATTTTGTTCGGTAAATCCAGTCAGTTTGGATGGATCCATGGGTTTGAGCCGAAATTTGTTATGGTGAGGGTTCACTGTATTGATGGTACAGTCTAAGGGCAGACAACCCAGTCGCCTTGCTCAGTTATGCCAATACGCAAAATCTTTCATCTCAAGATATTTGTAATTTTATAATTTCCATAAAAAGTTTTGTTTTTTTTTCTTTTGACTTCTGGACAATCGCAGGGGTAGGCTACCCTCGTGTTTCTATAATTAGCACTATTTTGGCCAGTATCAGAACTTTAGTTTTGTATCTTGTTGGTTTGGTAATTGCATGACCTTCTTGTCATTGCCTTGCCAAACTTCTGGGAACATCTCATTTGAAGGTGATGCTTGACTGTCTGGCACAGTTGGTTCTTCATGGCTAGGTTCGTGGGATAGATGTGCAGTTCTCTGCTCAAATTGATTATCAGCTTTTTTCTATGGTTGTACGTGTTGTTGATTCCTTCTATGTCAGCTGCTGATTTGACTGGCAGTGTTGTCCTCAAACAACAATTCATAAAAAGTTGCACAGATGATTTAGCAACCTTTTTCCAATGATATATTCCACAAGTTTGCCAATGCTAGATAGGAATCTTTGTTTTCCTCACAACATTTTGTGTTTTTACAACTTTCACTTTGCATTTTTAGCTTGTCCATTCGATTGTGGGAATCATGGACGATGTAATATATGGCTGAAGACATTTTTCGGCAAACATTTTGAATTCTGCTGACAATATTTGTTGTAAAGTATTATTTGAAATTGAAATATCTGGAATTCTGTGTGTGGTAAAAGCTAATTTCAGCATATTTATTGCTGTGAAACTGGCTTGATTTCTCTGTTGCATTACTTCTGTAAACTCTGAGTTATAGTCCATAACCACTAGATATTCATCTCTGTTAGATGAAAATAGGTTGAGGCTAGTGATGTATTGGATGTGAGTTTTTGATCTGTCTGGACCCAGATTTTACTGGATATCTGGCCAGATACAGGATAATATTTATCATGAATTCATGTAAAATTCTTAAATAGTTGAGAAATAAAACTACAGATGAAGTTTACCCTTGATATTACTTATTCATAACATACTAATCAATAACATGTATCAGGAAACAAATCTGCACACAATGAGACTATAACTGCAAATATTTCAGAACTACAAATGTGTTAGGGCTCCCTGTGATCGTAGATTTATTTTTGAGTTTCTTATGTATTGGAACCGATCACTGAGTAGTAGAGCACTCAGCTCTTGTTTGGTTAATTGTGGGTTCAATCCATGGCCGACTTGGTTCTTTTAGGTTCTTTTAACCAAGATGGATTTTTATAAAACAATAACGTTGCCTCCTATATTTTTTTTATGTAAAGATTAACTCTAATAGAATTTCAAGGTGAAATGATGACAGAAAATTATTTTAATAAAGTAGGCAACACCTTTTGAATCTATTTCTTGCTGCCCAATCTGGCAACTGTGCCTCCATTAAACAATGAATGTTGCGAAAACCTCTTCAGAAAATCTTTATACACACCTGAGTTTCACTAAAATTGAGATAATCCTTGCTTTCATGGGCGTTAAATAATGTCCACTGAATGAGGTCTAGCCGCCATCTTTTAAACCTGTGGAAACAAGGAGAACCAAAAATCACATGTTTCAGGAAAACGACTATTATATTTTCCTAGCTTCTGTAGGCAACCACACTTGCCACATATGCAAAAAAATGATGGGCTATCGATTGGTGAAAATGCCATGTTTCTATCTTCATCTAGTTATTAAGCTTGAAAAGCTGAACAGGCTGGGCAGGATTGCATTGTTTTTTTTTTTTTTTTCCAAAATTTTTTTTCAGTTCTTAATGAATCTTCAAAAACGTGCTTTATCGAATGGTAAAAACCACATCCTTCCATCTCTAATTGTTTCTTAGATATGGAGCTGTTCTGTGACCAAAACATTCGATAACAGCGACCTTGCCTTTTCCTCGGTTGTATTTAATTTGATAGACTAAGAACAGTGAGTGCTTGGCATAACTACTTAATCAACTAATATTAGACAAATTTATTAAATTTATTTCTATATTTCTAATAATTTGAAATTTTAATTTATCAGAAAATTAAAATGTCTAAAAATACTAATTCACAATTATTGATAATAAAAATGATTTTCATTAATTTAAAGAATGCAAAACTTATTGGAACCGATAAATAGATAATTTAGTTCAGTTAGTGTTTACATATCAGATTATCATATCTGTTGGAAGTAATAATTTATTTGCACATTCAACCAAGGAAATCTATCTTGCTAGCATAATAGTTAACTTGAAATAAATCCTTTAATTAATCAAAATTATCCATTATTCTTTCTAATGCAATAAATATTTCTATGGGCAGCCTTTCGATAATCGGCACCAGTTGATTCAGTCATTTTTTAAATCGGATGGGATTACACCATTTGGTATATTTATTTATATATGTTTATTTTACAAAAAATATCAAAGTATCAAATTAAACTAAGTATTAGGCAGGATTAAATTTGATAAAATATTAGAGAATGGAACACAATTGTATGTATTTATTTTCATATTGATAAACAATTTCTCCCAAGAATGAAAACGATTCATACACTGTGATACAAATGGTCTGGGTTATGGACAATTTGTATTTATGAATACACTGCCAAATTGGCCCTTTTTTTTTTTTTTTTTTTAAATCTTTTCTCTCACTGTGCCTTTTTACCCAGATCTCAATAAGACCTTTAAAATGAGTCCCCCACCCACATGAACTGAAGAAAAGTTTTTGTGTGTGTGCTTGCCCCAAAATGAAAAGTGTCCTAATTCGGCACTAAAATGAGATCTTGCTGAAATCTTTAGGAATTTGGTCTCAACTATATCTGCCAAATTTAGAAAATTTCTTGAAGATCTGAGAAGATTGTTCAAAAGTGACAGAAACCTATTTGATATGAAATGACCCCCAGGTAGATGATGTCCTGGACTGCTTCTAGCTTTATTGGGCTGTTGGAAGGTGGGTCATACTCCTGTTGAAGAGCAGGTGGAAAAAATATAACTGTTTTCTTCGGGATGGCTTCCAAGCTGAAAAGTTCTGCAGCCTTTACAAAGTAGAACCTGCTGAAGAACAGCTCTGAATAAGCAACTATAGCCACATAATCTGCAAACAGAAACCTGCTGACCAACTACACCATAGTCTTAGTGTGGGCCTAAAATCACTTCAGATTGAATAGGTTGCCATTTGTATGTGTGGAGATCTATACATTGTCTTTGTCATCCATCTCCTCTATAGCTTGTTTCAACATCATGCAAAAGAATATTGGAGTGTGTGAGGGTCATTATTCAATTTTACTTCATACTGTTAGTGATAAGGGAAAGGATTTCAGGAGTTGCTGCCAACCTATGCTCCATTGGAAAGTACTTATGTATCTGTACACATATTTTACTTAATCAATATTAGTTGATGTGGTATTTTTTAGTTGAATAATCTTGAATGCTGTCAACTACACAGAAGGAATAATTCCCATTATATTTCAGCATGAATTGTTTCTATATTTCATTAGATTAATCAAAATAATTTTAATAACAGAAAAATCAATTTATTGCTATGCTAGAGATATTTCAGCAGCTTATTAGAAAGTTAGGTATTTAAGATGTCTATACCATACTAAAAATGCCTTACAACTATAGCTAATTACTAAAATGATAATCGTTTTCTCCCCAAACTGCAATGTAAAATCTTGAACGAATGTAACTTTAATTAAAATGTGTGAAACCTGAAATTTTACTCTTATAATTAATCTCTTACTATTCCCCCCCCCTGTTCAAAGTGTAATAAAAAAAAAAACAAAAAAAAACTTTACTGAGAGGTTTCATTTCCGTAATGAAAAACGTTATACTTAGTGGCAGGATGTAAGTGTTAGCAATAAATGATTTGAGAAGATTTTAAAAAAAAATTTTTTTTAAATTCATTTTTTAATTTTTTTCTTATTATATATTTTATGTTAATTAAAATACCTGAAATGTTTTAGTTTTTATACAGTGAATTCAATGAGATATTTTTTTATGATCATGAATGAACAATATATTTAAACAAATAAAACTAAAAAAAAAAACTTCGGTTTATATTGCTGTTTAAATTAGTTTTCATGAATGAATTCAATAATTATGGAATAAATACCAAAAATTTTATAAGATTTAATTTATTGATTTTTTTTTTACAATATGATCTTTTGGGATTTCAATACTGTAGGCATTTCTATGTGATTTTATTTGTTTTCACAAGGTGTCCGATCATTAGAAATAGGTGTTGAAAACATTTATTGTATATTGTAAATTTGTGTTTTAGAATTGAGTCATTGATGTAAATATTTTGTTTTTACTGAAATTTTTTTTCACCTGTTTCTCCTTATCATTGCCTGCCCTTCAGTGTCAAGGAGGTTTGTATTCTCAAAGGCTGAGATGAGAAAATGTAAAATCAATTCATTTGGTATATTTTTGTATATTGTGAATATGATTGATCTTAAAAAGGATCCTTGAAGAAGAGAGCACTTTAATCCAGTATGTGTGTAGTTATTCAAAAAAAATGTTAATTTTTTTTTTTTTTTTGCAACAGCGACATTTCTGTCAGTGATGTTTAATAGCAGTGAACTTTATGCTTTGAGATTTCATGATTTCTGACAGTTTTTTTATGAGAATGTATCTATTTTTATTTCCAATCAGATGACACTGGCATTTTGCCATTGACCTCTTATGGTTTTATTTGCTACTGAATCTTTTTCTTGCTTCAAGATTACTTCTGTTACTGCTGCTCAAATGTTCACAATTCAAGGTTTATTTTCCCAAGTTAAATGCTTCAGAGTTTGTTTTTCTTACAAAGAAAATTGTGATTAACATGGTTTCAAGTACAGTTCTCAAATTTACATTGTTTATAAATTGATACCTAGTCTCGCATTAGCACAGTCATGTTTTCAAATGTCACGTTGAAAATTTTGTTGTTATGATGTAATGTACCACTCCGCTCTAAAATATAATACAGAATTTGTAGCGGTTAAATTTAACCATTATACAACTTTCTACTGTGTTTGTAATGACTAAAAATAAGATATTATAATTAGATTCAATCACATTATAAAATATGAAACTTACACTATATTTAGAATAGAAAAATGTTTTCTGGTCAAGTTATAACTAGATAGCTTCTAAAATAAGCTCATACGAAGCAAAACGAAATAATTAGAGAACACATGTTGGCCAAGTTATTATAGGCCACCAAAACATTTAGTATGTCCACTTCTACTACAATTATGCACTAGATATGAAAAATAATTCGGCCAAAGTCAGTCACCTGAAAAAGTTTGTCTGGAATCGTTGCTCCTCAATAATTGATCTGCTGACGTTGATCACCAGCTAAACCGACTTCCAGAACTTACTCCACAAAAAGTGGACTGTCTTAATATATAAGAAAATATATTTATCAATTTCTTACTCATACACACAAAAAAATAAACTGGAAGAACTTTCCTCTCATCCCTTTTACAAAAAAAATGAATTTAATCTCTTTTTTTTTTTTTTTTTTTTTTTTTTTTTATCATATTTTCTTAACCTAAAAAATTTTCAAACACATGCTCAAAATTATATTTGTTTTTATAAAGTTTGTATCTTTTTACACTTGGTGTATTGGAGGTTATGAAAAGATATGAATGTGGTTACAGCATAGCAAAAATAGGGTGAGACTTGGGAATAAATGAAGCCACAGAACTAAGAAAAATAGATGATTAATAAGAAAAATGTTAAGCTCCATCAACTTCTGGTAAGTAGACAACAAGGAATAGAAGCAGTATCATGATCAAAATGGAGCCTCTTTTGACTTTAAATGCTTTAAATTAAAACCCATGGTTGTGTATCACACACAGAATTCCTGTACCAGTACTACGGTGCTCTAACTAGGAAGCCTTTGTGAACAAAGTACTTTTTGAAGACTGATTTTCAACATTTTTTTCTTTTGCCAGACCATAGGAAAGTGTCAAAGGAACAGTCTTACTTTCAAAGTTTTATTAATTTTGGACAATGCCCCACATCACCCTACTGCATTTAGTGATCTGTGCAATCTGAAACTCATAATTTCATCTCAACATCCTATCTGCGGCTCATAGACCAAAGAATGATTTCCACTTTTAAGGCTTATTTTTTAAGAATATTTGTTCAAACAATTTGTTACAGCAGGAGAAAATGCTATTTCATTGGTAGAATTTGGAAACAATTTAATATGAAAGATGCTATTGAAAATATTTATGAATCATGGGATGAACTAACGACAAGCAACGTAAGAGCTGTATGCAAACAAATTGTCCTAAAGATTTCACACAAAATAAGAAATTATTAATATTGAGAGAGCTTGGTTTTGCTGAAATAGATGGTATAAATATTTATGATCTGCTTAACTCCCATTGAAAGGAATGACCTCCTTTATTTGGATCAACAGTGTGCGTATGAAGTAGAGGGCAATCAAGATGCTGAGGGAAGTGAACAACAAATGAAAGCATCAAATTTTTATGGGTTTTTTTCTATGTTTGAAAATTCTAAGCAATCAATAATGGATATTAACCTCCAACGCTGAACAAAGCATTCAAACTTGATGAAACTTGGAAAAAAACATTGATGTTACAAGCAAATGCGTGCAGAGAAAAGGATAAGAATTTATCATTCGTTTCCCTTTTTTTATATATGCTACACTAAAGCATAATATTTCAATTATAATGAATTGTTGAATAGGGAACACAATAGTTTGAGGGTGGTGAGGTCATGTATATCCAAAATACTATCAGTAGTGTATTAAGAAGCACAAGTATGCAGTTGTTCCTGCCAAAGTAGGGGGTCATAAAACCTGCCCTTGTTTGATGATGCTGATAAAACTCTGTAAGGATCCTTCTATTCAGCTGTCATAAATAGAAGTCTCTATAATTGAAATTTCTTAGATCTCTTAAGCATCCAGGCACCAATGCAGAAAAAAAAAAAAAAAATCACCTATGTGTTAACCAGCTTGGCAATTGTCACTGATTGGATGAGAGCTGTAACTAATGAAGTGGCTTGGGGTGCGTGAGTCTATGCTAACCACCTGAACTGCTCACCACAGCTTTGGACTGGCACTGGTTACTTTATCTGACCAGAATTCTCACTAAATTTTTTTTGTTACAAGTTTTCCATTTAAAGACATTAGAAGAGAGATTGACGACTTCTCACTTTGGTCCCCTGTATTAATACTTTGAACTCTATTTAGTCTTGAAGTTCAATTCAATTGGTCTTGACATTGTGGCAAACAGTGCAACTCTTAGTTGACCAGCACTAAAGTTGTTCTCATTTATACAACAATCAACTTTTCATTTTTCTTCCTTCCATTTTCCTGTGTTCCAAAACTAGGCAACTTGTGGTTGATACAATTTCTTTGGAATTATATCATATCCTGCCACTTACGCTCTTCATAACCAGTAACATAGTTTTGTTATATTTGGTAAAATGGGTGTAATTTATTCTCAAGTGACAAATTATGGGAACACCTCCATCCTTTGATCTCTGAATTGATAGCACCAATTTAATTTGCCTTTTTATATTGGTGGTAATATCATCACTTTTCAGGTAAAGTGTGTATTCCATCATAATAGAACATTTTTGATTCAATGGAATTTTCAAGGAACTTTTCCATATCTTGATTTGTTGGAACCATTGAACAGATGAGGTGTGTTGCATGGAGCAAAACAAGTGTGGGAGATCTGAAGAATGTCAAATCTTGGAGAATTTTCCAATATAGATCCATGGTTGTATTTGCAATAAGCAAATGGGTTCTGTCATGCAGCAAAATCACCAGTCCACTTCCTTACCCAGGAAAAGATCTTTTCTAATCCAACTTTCATCCTACTAATACCCAGCAAGTGATTTATGCAGATTACTCCCCTCCCCAACACTCCTATGAAACCATATCATATCTAAAGCAGAATTAGTCTGTATCATCATGTATTTATGATTTTGTAACTTAAAAAAAATAGTTTCCGGCTTGAAATGAATTGCAGTAAATTCTAATCCTGTTCTTATATCTTTATTCTTCACATTGTGGCTGTTATGGCTCTTCTGAGTAAGGCATTTTTCTCTTAGGTTTAAACCTAAAAGCTGGTTCTTGCCCTTGAGTCAAATCATTTATTTATGCCTCCATCCTGACTTCTACGCTTATTCTAAAGTTTATGACCCAATGTAAAAATTATTGCTATATTTCTTGCTGACAAATGTTTGCATCATTTAAAATTTGTACCTGCATGAATTAGTTCCATTATCATCACCCAATGAAGATTTTTGAAAAATTAGATTGAGATATTGCAAACATCACTTTTTTTCTTTTCTTTTTTTTCTTTTTTTTTTTTTCCCCTGATAGAATTTGTCTTGTAAATTCTTTCTAATGATACCGATAGAGGACTGAACCAATTGATGAATATTCTTGGACTTCAAACTTAATGCTAAATCCATAAAGAATATAATGAAAAATACTATTCTTTATTCTCAGTTAAGTAACTGTACAATCTGCCAATCACAAAGGGTATGATTAATTGTTTATAGTTCATATTTCTACTTAACTTTTTGTTCTTCCTCTAATTTTTTGGCCAGCCACTTTTTTGCTATTCTGCTTTTGTGGTTTTGGTAATCTGCTTATTACTCTTTGTTGCACATTTTGATAGCAATCTACATATTATATTTCTTTAGTATCTTGTTTATTTTGACTACAACTGATATTTTCCGCCTACCACTCAACACTGTAATTCTGTTTTGAATTACACCAATTCAAAGATGACTATTAATCACAATTGTTTACTTAATTCTCCAATATATATCCTTTGGGGGGGATGAATTTCCATTTGGTATTATGACATTGGTATAAAAAAGTGGTCCTCTCCTACAAATATATTTAGATAATAACTTGTATCAGTTTTTTTTTTTTTTCTTTTTTTTTTTGCAAGGATTAATCATCTTTTAAATATATGAATACATTTTTGTAATTCATGACAAGGATATCTTCATATTTAAAAAAGATCTCAAATGATCCCTGAAAACATTTTAAACCATCAGATACAAACGAAAACAGTTTGAGTCACTTGATAGAAACTGTCACATCTTATGGCAGCGAGCCATGTTGGGGGTGATCAATTGGAAAAAAATTAAAGATGATCAGTGAATAAGTTACTTCTCTCACTTTTTGTTAGGCAGTGATCACTAGAAAGTCTGAATTTTCCAAAAACGAGTGAACCCTGCCTGACGTAAACTAAGGGACCAATGAAACTTGAATTGTAAATTGACTCACCACTAAAAATTTATTGGTGATTTTTGAAAAAAAAAACTTTTGAAAATTTTTTTTCCCCGTAGACATTTGTTTTCAATGCTTCAGCTTCATTGATATGGCCTGTACATAAATACATAGCCAGACAGAACCACTTGAAAACTGATAAAATCCATGTTGATAGGGTGATGGATTCTATTAACTTTTGCTATATGTATTGGAATATTCAAGCAAAAAAATTCACTAAATAATACTAGCATGGCATTTTTTAAGGATATTTCATATCAGTTTATTTGACAAGCGAACTTTTTTGTTTCATTTGGTTCATGTAATATTTTCACTACATGTAAGTTTATACTTTTTTAACCATACAAAATATAAAACCAAATGCATTTTTTGTTAGTTTCCTATCCATTAAGAATACTTTATTTGGATCAATGTGAATGTTAACATCTTAACTACCGCTTCTCCACAATGATATTATGTTCCTTGTATGATAATTGTTATGTCAGGAAAATGTTGCTTTTTATGTGCAGCAACTCTCTAATCAATTTGCCATTGTGAAATTTTTTGATTTTGATTTCTTCAGGGTTTTTAGTTTTTAAAATGTTTTATATCTACTTACAAGGTTATTTGCGCATTTTTTTTTTTCAACCTTCTACTTTTGATTTATCTTGCAGTTTAAATAACAAACAGGTAATAATATATCTCTTTTTTTTTATTCAGAGAAAACATTTTGGAACTTTTTTTTTTTTTTTTTTTCTCCATGGGTCATCAGGTTTTTCTGAATTGGGAAATTTGGTTTGCTCACTTGCAGACCACTTGCAAAGGTCAACCCAAATGATGTACAATGCGAGCTTCATTTTGGAATAACCTTATCCTTTGCACTATCAACCTTTGCTTTCGTCTGTTATAAACCGTTTTCTCTTGTCTTCATCTATATCTCTCATATACTAGGAACTTCTGATATAAGTTTTCTATGAATAGAAAATAAAGCATTGAATATCTTATTTGATTCCCTTTCTTCTGACATTTGTTTTATTCCTCTTCAAGTTCACATCTCTGAATTTTGCTATTACAGAACTGGTGCTCCAATTTCTTACATACCAATTTGGTTTTGGTGCTGAGATCAGTTTGGTTCTATAAAATTGTTGGGTTCATTTAAAAATAACTTGTATCTTCTCTTTTGTTCCTCTACTTCTTTGTGGGATATACTTTATCAATAAGTCATGGCATTTGACATACCTGTGTGGCATAAGCTCACAGCTGTAAATGATGACCAGTCGGGCACCTATTTTCCAGAATATTTTTCCATGTAAATTATTTTAGTTACCAAATGCAGACAATCATGTTGAATAAATGATTCCTTGTCAGAAAAATAGTGTAAAGGTTTATTGGTATTTCCAATTTCTGAATAGTTATATGGGTTGGTAATTGATGTTATTAAAAAAAATCTACATATATTATTTAGTGTTTGTTTTCTTTTTCTATAGACCATCCTGTATGGCGAGCTAATATGCCCAGTGCAGACCATGGCCATCAGCCCAAATCATTCAGGGATTCCCTTGTGACACCAAATCTCTCCACAACTTCTAAATTTCCATCTTCGCGGATGACTCGCCCACCTTCCATCTCAACACGAGAGGAATCTCCTGAAAAGTCCGGACTTTTGAATGTCCGGGCCTTTCTCTTTCTCTTACTTTGGTACTTCTTCAGCTTTTGTACTTTGTTTTTAAACAAGTACATACTCTCTTCTCTACATGGCGATCCAACTTTATTGGGTGAGTATTGTTCATGTGTGTTTTTTTTTTTTTTTTTTGTTTTTTTTTTCTCTTCTGTAAAACTAAAATGTATTATCTATTGAGTAACAGTTTGGTTATGTGTAGTATTGTATTTGTGAGATGAACTACTGTTAATGAGTAGTTGAACTATACTCTCTTGATCTGTGTATTCTCTGATCGTTAGTAACAGAGTGACTGGATAGTTTATCAAAGTGTATGTGAACATCTAGTCAGTTGATTTTAATCAAGAACACAAAGCATAAAAACAAAGATGAGCATGATATGACAATTTTGCTTTTTATTCTTGAATGTGAATTATGAAAATAGGTTTGATTTTTCTTTAAACACTTAACCCCTTATGTAATGGCTGTGTATTCGGATTAAAGTTTGAAGACCTCAATTCATATAATAATTTTCTCTGGTTGATTGCCTTGTGTATGAGGAAGTGGACAGGTTTCGATTGTTAATATTGTATATCAATCTTGTTTGTTATATAATCTGTATTAAGGAGAGTTGTAATCATTGACATTGGGTACAGTTAATGTGGTTGTTTTGAAAAAAATACAAGCATAATCTATATCTGTATGAATGTGATAGTTGTCACAGCATCTGTGTGCATGTCTATCTGGCTCTAGAAACCACCTGTTCAATATATTTTGTTGTTTAATGAGTCAGAAGTCATGGGGAAACTCTTTCCCAGCCTTTAAGAGAGGTCTAATTCAAGGGGAAACTTTTCCACTCTCATGGGGGGGGGATCAGAACTGGAGTAAGGCTTGTTTCCTGTTATAAAGTAAAGGGAAATATTTACTAGTCTAAAAGCTTTATTTTCAAAAATCTTTTTTCCCCCTTTTCCTTTTCAAGTATTTCACCTGCTGTAAATGGGTACTTTAGCTAGTATATTATAATAAGCTTGGTTGAGTTCTGATCTGGTTGTGATTAAATCTGATCAATAGCTATGTTATTGGTGTTGATATGCTCAAAGTTTATACTTATGATGGAAATTTTACTTAGAATCATTAATAATTGTATTACTTCTACCAATCCATTTGTAGGTGCTATACAGATGGTCATGACAACAGTTCTGGGTTTTGTACAGATTTATCTGCCTTGTGGAATGTATGTTCCTATTCAACGAGAGGGCAAACCTCCAAATTTCTGGCGAAATATGATTGTGGTTGGAATCATGAGGTAAGAACTGTTTTATGAATGCACTAGAATTGTCTCTTCATGTTTCTTTGTCTTCTAATGGATTTTTTTATTTTTACGCTATGCTAGTTTTTTTAATAAACACTTGTAATGCCCTGGTATGCTTTGAATAGACATTGTATGTCCAAATGTATCTGGTTGTTCAGCATGTTATGGATCATTTATCAGACAATTAGAAAATTTCTCCTTTAGCCTCTGTACACTTATTCTACCCTAGCAGCAAGTGGTCAATTCCCTTTCCAAAGAATTCTCCTCTTAAAATTAATGAATATATTGAAAAACACAAAAAAATCAGATTGGATGAATAGACTACAATAGAATTTCTAGCTTCAACTGATTCAACTTCAGTAATAATATTATCTGGAATATGAAGGTATTTGTTATTATTTAACAAAATAATACCCTTTCTATTCACCAAACTAGGCACAAAATGTGAATACACTATCTAAGCTGGTCTGCATATATATGTGCATCAGTTATTTGGCCACTCTGAAGGAAGCTGTGTGGTAACTAACCACACCTATTCCACCAAATTCTCACTAAAATCTTCCTGAGATGATTGTATACTTTTGGTTCATATTTCAGCTTCTTTTTTGCATGTGGACATTATGCAGATCTCTGCTTATTTTATGGGATATTTTCCCCTCACAACCTTCAAATTTTTCTTTATTTTTTTTCTTTTTAAAATATATCTTGGGTTTTTCATCCAAGCATTTTTCCAAATGCAAAATATATATCCCTTGCAGCTTCCACTTCATCATGGCCCAGCTTGAACAAATGAAAAAAAAATCATGAGTTAAAAGGCTTTTCGTACTTGTCTAGAAAAAAAAAATTACTGAATGATCAATAAATGATGTATCATTTAATAAAATATCTGACAAAAGGTTACAGTCAAAATATTGAAGTAAAAATTAACAAATTTTATGTTAAACAATAAAACATGTGTTTAATGATGCAGTTTTTACTGTGAGGATATGATTTACTCTATTAAATGCACCAAGATGATTGCAAGAAACATTTTTAGCTTGTATATAAAAAATTGAATATGTTCTATTTATGTTGAAGATTTTTTTTCCATTTCTGATTTTCCATTACTTGGACAAAAATTTGCTTTGTGTGTCTGTCTGTCTCTTGTTATTTGTTGATGATGATAATTGTTATTGATGCCCATGAAAAAATTCACAAATATTCAGGTTTCCCTGCTATTCAGGAGTGAAGTGTTTTTAAGAAAGCCTTTTATTAGCTGAAATAGTGTAAAGCAAAGCAAATACTATTGCTAGATATGGGGAAAGGTTTTTTTGAGTTGACCCCCAAAATGATGAAAATGGTATGTAAGGCTGTCATCAGATTGTGGTTGTAGGATGTACATGTGACAGAGGGTGTGCACTACTAAACAAAAGCTGAGCACTACTTCTGCTTTTTTTTTTTCTTTTCTTTTTTTTCTTTTCTTTTTTTTCTTTTCTTTTTTTCTTTTTTTTTTCTTTTTTTTTTTTTTTAGATATTTTTTTTCTTTCTTCCCTTGAAAAAAATTAAAAGAAAAACTCAATGCACTGGAAGAGTCCATAGTTTCAAATGGTGGGTGGGATATTTTATCAGGAAAATTATCTTTGAGTGGAAGAGTTCAGTTATGGTCATAGATCTAAGAAAATTATACTATTATATATATTCATTTAAAAGGTGCAAACTTTATTCTGAATCAGATGCTTTGATCTTTTAGAGCAGTTTTTTTCTTATTTGCAGTTTAATGGCTATTTTGATAATTCCATTTGGTAAATAGAAAATAGAATTGAAAAAGGAATTCCAAAGGCAGAGTGAATCCACTTCTAAAATAATTAATCTGTTTTTTGGATCTTCCGAAATCTATCTATAACTTGATTTTTGTCTTGCAGAATTATTTCAAGAGAGAATGTAACTTATCACCAAAGATTTACCTTTGAAAGATTTTGAGAACAGCCTGTTATATTTCCTAATATAAACTTATTGCAGATCTCTGCAGTCACTGTGGACCACCATGTTGATATATCTTGAATGATGAGATAAACGATCATTCAATATCTTTATGTATGATCTGGTCAGACTATTTTCCTCTACTGTTCATTTTTTCTAAGTTTTGGCTATGTACCCTTCATTGGTGTTGTTGGTTCTAGAATGTGTAATCATTACTCAGAGCATATGCTTGGTTGGACTGGACACGTCACTTTTTTTCTTCTCTTTTTCTTTGTTATATATCCAGTTTGTGTCATTGGAGTCCTTCCAGGTTCCCCCTCCCTTTACATTGGGTATTCCATTTTTGCTTCTTTGAGAAATTTCTTATGATGAGAGGCTCCCTGATGCTATTGATATCGATGCTTGGTTGGCTAATTAGTTCAACTAGAGAAAGAGTGTGTGGTTTCCTTCAGTTGTCATACTTGCCACTTGTTCTCTTGGGTAATAATTCATATTTCATCCCATAGGGGTTTTTACCCATCCTGCTCTTTCCAAGTGTGGTTCCCCCATGCCAGATTTGTAAGCGTTGCAGCATGTTACAGCTTTCCAGTTATGAGCTATAGAAATCATACAGTAAATATGTTTGACATTGGATTTATAGATTTCTCATTTGACCCTAGGATGAAATACTTTTATTCACTATATATATATGTATATTCATGAATTTGTTTCTGAGGATAGTATTGGTATACCTGAATATCAAAGTATTCCAGTTGTTGAACATTTTTATCAATATAATTTCAAATTATGTACACACACACATGCAAGCAAGCTAGCCTTGTATTTTAAGATAAATTTATCCAACATGTTCCCTTCCAAGCTGCTACCACAACTCTATAATCAATAAATATGATTCTACTGATCTATTTCACTTTTCTCTCCCCTTCAACTTATACTATCATGATCTGTGGTTGTAATAATGGTGAGGAATTTTTTTTCTGGTTAAAAATCAAATCTTTAATGAAATAATTTTGCTGGAGGGAAAAAAAATTGACTGAAGAGATGTATTCATTTGAATTTTTTATTGGTGTTATGCTCTGCTTTTATTTGTAAACATCAATAACCCTAGTACACCTCCACTTATTAAAATGGAGATAGGGGTATGCTTGCTATATTCTATAGCACTAATTTCCAATGTTGAACAATTTGAATGAAGAAAAAGCAATAACATTTTTATATAATGAACTTTAAAACTCTTAATAAATTACCTTAATAAATCTGTGATATTTCATGCAAAATGACTTAAAAGTCTATTTTCAGTTTTCTGAGGTAGATGAACATGCACGTACACTCTACATAGAGGAAATATTTTTCATATTGTATAACTGTAACATTGAAATCATGGGAATTGTTTAGTTATTTTCAATGGAATTTTAAGCATGAATTTATCCAATGTATTGAAAATTAGATAACTCTGTTGAATTCTTTTAGTGTCCTTGATGAATAGATTAAAAGTTACCAATATTGAACGAGGAAGAAAAATCCTGGGAAAGATACTGTACTCTACAAGATTACTGTATAAAACTATCTGTAGTAACTTTGCTTATGTGTGTGTGTATATCTATTTCAGTGGATGACAGCACTTGAAAGATCAAAAAAACATCCCAAGAGACTGGGTTGTCATATGCCATGTATGAAAATAGCTAAAACCATGAATTTTGGGTCTTGTCTCATCTGAAGGTTGCCTTTGATGAATTATCTGGCAGTTAGTTTCACATTGTCCCATTTATAACTCTGCTTTTTTTTCTTCCTTGATTGCTTATTCTCAGGTTAAGATTGTAGTGTATTGACTGTTAATATAAGTATTTTCATTTACCTCTGTCAACAAAGTTGAAAAAGGTTATATGTATTCAGTCACATCTGTTCGTTTGTTTGTCTTCTTGATATCTCAGAGTTCTCTATAAAATTTTGTGGAAAGGTGAACAATAGGTTATAGAATTGATTAAATTTGATTGAAGAATTAGAAAAGAAAAAAGTGACATAAAAAAAACCGAAGATTTATGGAAGGAAAAGAAATTGAACAGTACACACGTGATATTAACAATCAATTGCAAACCTCAAAATGAAAGATCAACTAATTTCAATAACTTAGAGCTGATTGATGAGTTAAGTTTATAGCTGATTTAGAAAAGGAAAATGTGGAATATGGAGAATTAATTTGCTGAGTTGAAAATGCAGCAATTTACACCATATACAAGGTTGGGAAAGTAAATATTCCTAAGTATGTGAAGAATTAGAACACTTAAGCTGATTATTCTTTTTCAAAATATTGTACTGTTTTAGTCAATTTCCAAACTAAACTCGCAAGCAGAAATTTAAGGATATTAATGATGAACATAGTTCAATTTCACAGTGTCAAAAGGTGACACAGATTTCAAAAGTCATTAAATGGATAAGTGAAGAGCTTACAAAAGCAAAGTCTCAATGGAAAATAAACAATTTGAATGTGATTCTGAGAAGAAAGAAAAGTTGAAAGAAGCAAAAGAATTTGGTAGCACTATCACAGACATGGTAACAGAAGCTGCCATTGTTGAGTATGTAGGTGACAAGAATTCTCTTTGTGCAATAAGCAACTATGCCAAGAATTACTTTGAAGACACCAGGGAAGAGGTTATTGATGAAATTGGTGAGGAACATAACAACTCTGAACGTCTGTTGAATAAAAAAACTTGAGATTCTTGAAGGTTATTGAAGATAACAAAGCAGACGATAAACAAGCTGATTCTTCAAAAACCAATTAAGCCACCCCAAAGGAAGGATGTTATTACAAAAGTGGATGATTCTGAGGCACAGGTACAAAAATTGAAACAAGAATTCAGTTGTTTGGCTGGAGATAAAACTGACAGCAAAAGCAACACAAAACTTGTTAGCAAATAGAAAAGTTTTGAACACCAGCTGAGATCTGGTCTGATGCAAATTTACAAAAATGGAGATAAAAGAAATAACTTGAAAAGTGACTATTATATTTTCCTTAAAAAATGACATCCATCTGTGAATGTGAAGGAATACACAAAAGGTATGGTGGAGTTTTCTAAGCCTGTTGGATTCGATGATCTTAAATGTCATTGCTGCTGATATGGTGACTGAATGTAATAGTTGGGTTGTAGGAACCTGAAAAATAATGGGCAAGCAAAGCACTTGAGTGGTTGTTACAAATGCCACCCTTTAAGTCTTTTGGCTTGTGATTGTTACTCTAGAAAAGTTTATTGCTTGCTACAGTTATGATATAATGAACTACTGCTACTTGTGCAACCAGCTAGGTCATATTGCTTATCACTGTAACAAGGGAATAGAGAATAGAGCTTATTACAACGTCTGGGGCTTTGGGCATATCTGCCAAGATTACCCTTCCACAGATACTTGGAATTGTTACTGATATGGAAAATTTAGCTGTGTTGCTAAAGCGTTTCCTGTATCACAAAAGTTCACCTATGCTTCTTGAGGTACTCTACTGTCAATGGCCTCCTTCGTGCATCAAAAGATCTGGAACCTGTACGTCATTTTAATGACCCCTCCTATCTTATTATTTAACATGAAAAAGGAACAAATAATCAAGTGTCACATATTACAAAAAGAAAAAGCAGAGTACAAGAGGAACCAAGACATAGGTAATTGCAGCTAATGCAGTATCATATGGTTGAGCAGGTATGACTTCAGAGTGACTCCATTATGCAATTGCTGTGGATTACCCCAAGTACTCAGAATTAATTGTTCATTTGTTTTATTGTATGGAGTATGTTGGGAGAACCATCTGAAACAAATGTCTGAAGGAATGTTCTAAGGAATGGAATCTGAATTGAAAAACACAAAACTTGGCTCTCAAAATGTCAAGAAGTCAACAGAAAAAAGCAAATTAATGAAAGAAACTTTGAATCTCAAAGTTAGAATATGAAGAAGCAGAGGTGTTGTTTTAGGTAGATTTTGATAGAGGTCAGTGGAAGAAATCCTTACTAGTCTTGTGAATGATGGAACGGTAGATTCTGACAAGATTGGTTCTTCAGTGAATTTCTGTTTTTTTTCCAAGAGAGGACAGTCAAAATAGAAAAAGAAAGAGAAGTGAGGTCCTGGATGAAGTCATTGAGCTCCTTTTCATTACTATGAAGAATCTGCTTTTTGTTTTGTTTTGTTTTTGTTAAAGGAAAAAAAGGGGAAGAGCCGTTCAAGCATTTCATTTGATATTGAGTTAAGTCCCCTAGATCTATTTAGTTTAGTCCCTTAGTTCTTTAGAGGAGACACGCTGATAGGTTTACACAGCTGTATGCAAAGCCAGAATTAAATATCATCTTTGTCATTATCAAAATGAAAAAAAATTGCAGAACTCAATTTTCAAAAATTATCCAATGAAATCATGCATAATCATTGGAAGAACACACTTTCAACTTTGAAGGAATTATATTTTACTCTGCTCTTACTATGACTTCGTTTTTATAATTGATATACAAGTGGATTTCTCTCATTTTCTATTTCATGCTTTATCATAACTCTGAATACCAAATGCAAATGTTTTCTCAGCTGCAGTCATCATTGTGATTAGTCAAAGAAATACTAACTGCCTTATTGATATACGAAACCATTTTAACCTCAGTTTCACTTTCAGTTGCTCTCATCTGTGTCACTTCTCTTTTATCCACTCCTCAAACAGAACCTACTTTTTTTACCTCTTCCACTCATTTCCACTGCTTCCTGCTTCGGCTTTTGAAATCTCTCAATCACGAGAGCTTCAAGCATAGTGTTTTCGTACAATTCAGACATCTATAGCATTCATTTTAGTTGTCTTAAAGCCTTTCCAGAACAATCCAAATAATTTCTTAAAGGTCAGCACTGACTATCCTATGTCACTGAAATTGGAAGGAAAGGAGGTGAAAAATGAACATTCTCTAAAATATTTCTTCATCCAAATCGTTTCCTCATAGAGCTGAAAAGCTCTACAGATTGAACAGTTGTTACTCCTTATTAACTGACAGCACTCGTATTTAATTGAGAATAAACACAAAATTATTTGTTTGGCTTCTATTTTTGTTGTTTTATCATAAGTTAATCATACTAACTTTAGTTGATCTTGCTTGCCAGTTTTTTCAATAGATTTCTTTATGTCCATGTGTATGTATTTATGCTCTTTTATTCTACAATAAGTCTGACTTATTTGCAATCAGATTGTGTATATAATCAAAACATTGCATAAAAATCTTGTGAAAACTGTAGGAAGATGGGTGCAAATTACTAGAAACCGGCTCTTATATATATATATATATATATATATATATATATATATATGAATAGAGAGAGAGAGAGAGAGAGACCTTGACTTTTGCGGGAATTAGAGCATGGACTCCTAGCAAAATTGAAATTCCACCAATAACTTTTCACCCCTCTTTCACACACTCTGCTGTATATTAATGAACTTTGCACACTCTCTAATGACTGACTGATTGTAACTATACAAATGATCATTTATCTATTGGTTTGGGAGAATAGAAGGTACAAGAAATTAAGACAATGATTATTTGTTGACATCGTATCGTTTAATAAAAATAATTTTTTCATCAAGCATTTCAATATTCCAGTGCATTTATGATTTGATTGAAAATCATTTTTTAGCCATTGTAAAATATTAATTCATGATTCACAACATTCCATTTCTATTCAAATATTGGTTGAATGGATCAACACATAAAAAATACAAGCTGTCTCTCATTATTTACACTTGACATCAATGCAATGCTTTCTCTTTATTCAATAAAAAATGAATCACTTTTTTTCTTTGTAGATATTGATTTAGCAAAATATTCTAAAAGTAGTATTAATGCAATAAAATATAGGTGGTAAAACTTGTTTGCTGATATGTTTTATACAAAAATTTCTGAACCTTGAACCTTTATGATTATTTTTTATGTAATGGTGATGGTAACTTAATCACTTAACCCAATTCTGAGATTTTGTTGATTATAATACAAGATGATTAATTAAATTTAATTGGCAAAAAAAAAATGTGCTGGTGGAAATTCATTTTTAGTAGTCTTTTTTAGAAAAAGACTAAAGTTAAAACTCCACTTATTACGGACTTGGTATTCGGCTTTTTTGTAAGTGTAGATGGTCAGAAAAGTCAACTTGAGGACCAAAGAGTTATTCAAGGCACAATTCAGATACAGTCCTCATCAAATTTATATTGTTATGTCTTCTCCAATTTGAGTTTGAATTTGATTTCAAGTTATCATTTATTCATACTTTCAACCGCTTTTTTTTTTCTTCATAAAGCTTGTCAATAAGCTATCAAACACTCATTGATATTTTGCCTGTAAAATTTGAAAGAAAACTGAAACAATTAAAATTGCCTGATTTTTCATCATTATTAATGAAAATTGATCTTATAACTTTTTTTTTCTAGCAAAAAGAAACCTTAACAAAATATTTCTAATTCAAGTCCGTGAGAGTAGCTTCCCCTTTTTGATGAAAAAACAAAAAACAAACAAAAAACAAAAAACAAAATACAAAACAAAAAACATGGATAATCAAGTCCCAAATTGGAGGAACCACTGTGTTGAATTTGTGGTTAAACTGGTTTATTCAATTGATATGTACTGCAGTTAGCAACTTCTTCAGATTGTGAACACCACGCGAGGGATATACATATAGACACAAATTTCATTTTTAACTAATTTTCTTTCCACATTGTCTTTTTAACACTATACTGTCGGATAAATTAAACTGTACCCAAACACTTTTTTTTTTTTTTTTTCAATAATAACTATATATTCTAGCAGGGATAACTGGTGTTGCCAAGGCAAAAAATAATTACTTCAACTTTGACAAAACTCTAAAAGTGGAGTGAGAAATTTAAAGAAGTTATGTGATTAATTAGAAATACCATAGTTATCTATATATATATTTCTTTGAAAGGTAATTATTTTACATCATAATTGCATTAATGAACAATAATTGACTTTCTAATTTTTTCCTTGATTTGCTTCATGTAGCCAGTGGGGATGAAAGAAAGTTATTCGCTGAAGGACAAATGTTAGTACAATTGCTGTGGCTGCTCATGCAGTCCCTGCCAATTTCTTCTTGGCATCCTCATTGTGACTTATTTCTGCATGCTGATTTTTCAGTGAATCCAAAGCAGCTGTAGTGTTACTACTATTCTGTTCATTCATCAATATTTGACCAATAGAAAAGCCAACAGATGTAAAATTAATTTTTGTAAAAACTTTTCGCTATTCATGAAAATGATTGGAGAAATTTATTATAAAAATTTTCCAATGCTCATTACTGAAGATATTGGCTAGAAAATAACTCTGAACTTGTATGACCTGTGGAGCTCACTAGAGATCAGCACCACTTACCCTATATTAAACCTCTTGTTAGACTCTACTATCGTTTATAGTTGAATGTTCAGTCTTCATCCCACATGGACACTAAACCACTATTTTATTTAGTTCAACGTGATAGCTCTGAGAGACGTGTCACCTCCCACTTGCCTTGATTTGACTCCCACCCCAAACCCTTGACTTTGCAGGAGCTCAGGGGAATTACGGCTACTCCAGTCCCTTTTCCTCAACTATCCAATTGAAGTTCTAATTCTCTACTGCTCCTACTGTCAACATTGCGTCTTCATTTGAAGAATCAATCAATCAATCAGAAGAGAGCGAGAGCTACTTCTAAGCTCCTAGTTGCTTGGCTAGGAGAGTCAAAACTGTTCATAAGGACGACTGTATTTGGCCGATTGGCCCCATAATAAATTCCAGCTAAAACTACTTCATGCCTTTGGCCGATGTGCAAGTACATGTTTTGCTACAATATTTCCAAGAATTCATTTTCAACCTAACATATTTTGGTTTAAAACTTGAGGTATGCATAGCTGATTTATGATATTGATGGTGGTTGGTTAAAGTTATATTCATGAACTACTTGACCAGTGTGATTCTGGAAGAAATGGCAAGTTTGATGATTTGAAGAGAATGATGTGACGTGAAGCAGCATTGTTTAGTGAGAGCAATGCATATTTTTGTAATCTATTCTTTTGTCCTACAACTCTGATTGAAATTCATTAGGAACTTTTTAAGATATTGTGTTGTGGACATATTACTACGATATAGGAGAGGTGACTGTGTATGGATTTGTCCCAAAATTTAATCTCTTCTTCCACAACCTATGACCTACCTAATTACAATACATAGCATTAAGAAGCACCAATTAATGTTGGAATAGTGCTGATATCTTCACTTATTAATGCAAGCAAACTATTGTTCTTCAATGTGCATTCAAGCTAAAAAATGGTCATACTCTAAAATACTGTAAGAGTTAAAAAATCTCTGAATTTATGCACTAACGCTTGGTTGCCTATTGCATCTGAGGATTCACTTTCCTGTTTCAATGTACGGGTTGGGTGGTTGTTGGGGGAAATTTCTTTTAGATCTATCAATTCTCTTTCTACATAGCAGCCAGGGAAACTGAATCCACTTCAAACAAATGAACAGGTGATTCAGTTTAGGTTAAAAGTACCTTTGTATTGGTGTTCTCACTTTCTAGGGCTTAAAGTCCTTATAAATATATGAAGTTTGATACTGCATGGAAAATGAGAGCATTTGTTTTTGGTATCAATATTTCAAAGAATTTTGCTTATACAAACAAGATAAAGCAATCTACAGCTGCGTTTGCTCTTTGCTTTCATCATTGGTAACAGGTTGAACGTAAAGTTTCATTGGTGAAATCTGAGAATTCATGGTTTTAACTAGACATAAATAAAAAGTAGTTGATAAAATAATCTCCAACATATTGTGATAATTATAAAGAATTTGCTGGACAAAATGTCTAACTTGAAAGCTATTAGGAGAAACTACATAATGTTTGATTGCATTCAATGGTTGTACAAAAGTACACATCTTATTGCTGTAGATCATTATCTACAGCAATAAGATGTGTACTTTGTCAGGGGAAGTGATAAAACCAATTGAATTACTACTTTAATGACTAACTGTTTGGTTACTAATGGGTTTTTTTCTTTTTCATTCTCCCCTTTCTTTATAATTATTGATCTTTTTAATGTATGTACTGATAAAACTTTGAAGAAATGAGTCAATTGATATGCATTGATATTTGTGTGCAAGGTTTATATTAAATTCTCACGAGATTTTGAAAGTAAAATCTTACATTTACAGGCCTTTTGATCATTTGCCATTCATGCTGGGTCCTGAT
The DNA here is from genome assembly GCA_963457665.1 of Thysanoteuthis rhombus. Classification (NCBI taxonomy): domain Eukaryota; kingdom Metazoa; phylum Mollusca; class Cephalopoda; order Oegopsida; family Thysanoteuthidae; genus Thysanoteuthis; species Thysanoteuthis major. Next base: position 68,051,007 of record OY735199.1, on the reverse strand, counting down.
TAGTACTAATACTTATGATACATGGAAATATTTTTTAATACTATGACCCTTAATGAAAATTAGTTGAGAAAAGAAGATATTCACTTTCAAAACCTGCCATATTCTATAATCAGTTATGTCATCTTAATGATACAAGTTATTATGAATTTACCAATTATAGGATTATTTAGAGAAATGGAAATCTTTTAGATGGTTAATGTATCCTATCAAAATTTAGATTTATTAGCAATTATTTGTCAAATGAAATAGTACTATCAGGCTGATTAGTATCATTACATGAATTTTTCAAGGTTTTAATTGCCATTGAACTAATTTAACTCAAATAGGAGATATCCCAATTATACATCACATGAATTTAACTTGATAAGCCATTCCATCCATAGCTGCTGCATATCAATTCTATACTGCAGCATAATGAACTGTAACTGGAGAAGAGATTACAGCTATTACCAAGGAAACTGGGACTCCAACAAGGGAATACCAGAGGTGTTTAGTATAGAAAATATCCATGTTTTGAACTTTACTGGACTGCAAAGATTATTAGTGCAATTTTAAAGAGTAGTCCTTGTAAAGTTTTCTCCACCATTTTAATAGAAAGGAACTGTATGAGAAAATATTGATTAAAAATGAATTTCTCCTAATTCACTTGCTAAGTGTATCCAAGCTGGAGGATTTTATGAAACTATCCTGCATTGCTAACATATATGATTGAATGTAGCAACTTTGAATCTGATCAGATCCTATTGATTGTTAGTCACTTTGGTCGATGGTTATACATAATGGTAATATATTCAGAGATTTATTCTAATCCCCCCCCCCTAAAATTGAATTCAATCTGAAACAACTCTCAAATAAGTTACCTCATTATAAAGATTAATGTTTGTATTCAGTTTATCCCTAGGTATTTGTTGGTAACTTTATATGAAACATCTGCATACAATTTACACAGAAAAAAATATAGTGTTTTATTATTTTTTTATTTTATTTGCATCCATGCTAAAGTATATTGGACTTGAGTTGTGAATGAAATTGAATACTTTGAGCTCTTGCTAATATTTCAATGGAAAGCATAATGCTGTTACAATCTATTAATAGTATGGTTTGATTAGTAACTAATGCTCCAGAGGTGTGACCTTATTTTTCATTTTAAAACAATTCAGTACCCATGTATGAGTGAAACCCAAGTCAGCTTGGAGCAAAATTAGACTGGAAAAAATATATGAATACATTTTGATAATAGACTGGCAATTCATGCAGTCAATCAAGATTAATACTTTTTTGTGGGTTATAACTTTGAAAATGTAAATCATTGTATGTGTGTGTCTCGATTGATTCCTTGGTTTATTTTTAAAACAATCTTTTTATGTTCTATGGAAGAATTTGTTGTTTCTAAAAAAAAGTGAGTAAATATTCTGCTAACACACACACACACATATATATAAAGGTGTGAGTGTATATGTGTGCGTGAGTGTGTGTGTGTATATGTGTATGTATGTGAGTGTATATCCTCATCAGTCTTTTAACGTCCGTCGTTGGACATGAACTCTTCCCAGGTTTTGCCACACTTCCTTCTCATGGGGCTCGCAGAGCCAGTATTATCAAAATCTGTCTAGTTCATCTTTCCATCTTGTATTCTGTCGGCCTCGGTTTTAATTGTGATTTCAGGGGATCCATGTTGTGAGATTCGTGATGTCCGTCGGTTGTTTGTCAGTCTTGCAACATTGCCTGCCCATTGCCATTTGAGTTTTCTTCCTGATATACTGTGCTGTCTTGTGATCTCTGCATATGAGGTTGAGCATGGTCCTCTCTTATGTGCATTGCATGCTTCTCAGTTTGTGAGTCTATCTCTCAGGTTCCATGTTTCAGCTCCATAAATGACTATTGGGAGGATGCATTGGTTGTATACTTTTTTTAAAGATTATTGGGATTGTCTTGTTTTTGAAGGTTGAGCTTGCTTTGCCGAAAGTTCGTCATCCTAGGATGATTCTTCACTTGATTTCTTCTGTGGATTTCATAGAGATTCGCTGTCCTAAGTAGATGTAGTGGTCTACTTTCCCCAGTTTTGCATCTTCGATTCTGACAATTATGTCCTTATTCTTGATGTGATTGTCGCACATGACTTTTGTTTCATTGAAGTTCATGTGTAGGCTGACTCTTTTGGTTTCTTCATTTAGTTGATTTAGCATTAGTTGAAGGTTGTATAGGTTCTCTGCAAAATGGACGATGTTGTCTGCAAGTCTGAAGTTGCTCAGATATTCGCCATCTATTTTGATTCCTCTATTCTCCCAGTCCAGGTCACTGAAGATCATTTTGAGGTAGGTTGTGAAGAGTTTTGATGAGCTGGTATCGCTTTGTCTTGCTCGTTTTTGGAGTTGGAAGGGTTCAGAGTCTTTATGTAGCCTGATGGTGTTGTTGTGGTATATAGATATTGTAGTGATAGCCTTCATGACCATGGAAATTTCTGCAGAGTCGAATGCCTTCTTGAAGTCTATAAATGCTACAGCAAGTGGCATTTTGTATTCTACTGCTCTCTCCTTCAGCTGGTTTATTGAATGAAGATGGTCCATGGTCGTGTGGCTTCTTCTAAATCCTGCCTGTTTCCATGGTAGGTTTTCATCTAGTGTTTTAGTGATCCAGTTGGTGATGATTTTTGTGAACAGTTTATAAGTGCAGTTGAGTAGGCTTATAGGCCTGTAGTTGTTGAGGTCTTTAGTGCTTCCTTTTTTTATGTAGAAGCATTATGATTGCAGCGTTCCATTCTTCTGGGACTCTTCTATCTTAGACACAAGTTGAACAGATGAGCTTGTTCTTTGTAAATAATCTTACCAGCTCTTTTGAGTAGATCGATGGCGATGTTATCTGGTCCAGGTGCTTTTTTTTTTTTTCTTTTTCTTTTCCTTCTTTTTTTGTTCTTATTTTTATTTGATAGCTTGTTTTACCTCCCATGCTGTAACTTCTGGGAAGTCCTCAAACTGATTGTCAGCATCTTGCATATCCTGGTCGTTGCTTAGTTGCCCATGTCTTGAAGAGTAAAGTTCTTGGTAGAATTCTTGGGCGCATTTGACAATTCTGTCTCCGTCTGTTGTTATGTCTCCGCTTTCTTTGAGTATGCTAGTTATTTGTTTCTGTCATATACTGAAAGCTTTGTTTATTGCTCTGAAGCCTCGCCATTTTTCAAGAGTGGTCTTCTCTTCGTTTCTTTTTGATTGTTTTGTTTAGTTCAGCTTCCTCTATTTTTTCCGTTGGTGGTGGTGGTTTGAGGTTTCTGCACTTTTCAATGAGTTTCCTGGTTTTGTCGGAGATTCTACTAGTGGTCTATGTGTTTCTTGGTTTAAACATATTGGCGGCTTCTATAAGAGAGGTTGTTATTTTGCTGTGAAGTTTGTTGGTGTCCTTTTCCTTGGTAAAAATTTTAGATCTGTTTTTCAATTCTAGCTTGAAGGTTGGGCGAGTTCATTGGGTACGTTTAGTGGTGAACAATCTTCTGCATTCTTTATTGTTGTTTATTTGCATTTTATATCTTACCATTCTATGGTCGTTTCTTGCATTTACTTGGTTTAGAATTTGAATGTCTCTGATGGTGCGACTTTTGTCTGTTAAAATGTAGTCGTTTTTGGTTTCATGGTTAAGACTCTTCCAAGTCCATTTTCTATTGGGTTTCTTTTTGAAGAATGTCTTCATAATTTTCAAGTTGTTTGCGGTTGCAAAGTTTTCATCTTCTGTATCTGAATTCTCCAACACAGCATTCATTTCCATGTCCTACTTGTGCATTGAAATCTACCATGATGATGTTGAAGTATTTTTTGGTATCTTGTAGTAGGCAGTTCAAGTCATCATAGAAGTTGTTCATCTCTTCTTTGGTTGATTGCAAAGTGGGAGCATAGACTTAGTTGACATTTAGCTTGTACCTCTTTGAGAGTTGTATGGTGACGCTGGCCATGTGGTTTAAGAAAGCTACCACATTGTCTTTTAGGTCTTTATTGATGAGAAAGCCTACGCCACTCTGTTTAACTTTCTCTCTTCTGTAGCTGTAGAGATGTTTGCTTTTCAATTCTATCAGTTCTTCTCCAGGTCTCCTCATTTCGCTAATACTGGTGATGTCCCATTTGATGTTTTTGATTTTGTTCTCTAGATGAGTTAGGTGAGAGTCTGTTGAGAGTGTTCTGATGTTGTAATTGCTGAAATGTTGTTCTCTTGATGAGGGATTTTGGGTTCAGGTTTTGTTTGGGTGGTCACTATTGGGGCACATCACTCCCACCCAAGGTAAGTGATGTGACTGGGTGTTTTGGTACTGATGGCCCAACAAGAACAGGTGTTTTCCTGGTATAGTGTTTGGGTAGTTGTTGTTGGAGTACATCAACCCCACCCCAAAGCGAGTGATGTGGCTGGGCCTTTTGGGACCAAGAACCCAGTAGGAATGGCCAGTATAAGATTCGTTGTGCAGATCATGGGGAGTATTGGGCCATGCCCTGCCACGCTGGCCCATGATTCATTGGAAGGGGGTCTGGTGGAGTGGTCACTGCTGGTGACATTTGGAGTGACCTTCAATCACCATCAGCTTTCAGCACCCATTCTATCTGCTCTTGGGTGTACACAATGTTGTAGAGGGTAGAAAAGGATTAAGAGTGTCAGTTTGGGAGGTTTATTTTTTTATTCATTTATTTATTTTTTTATTTTGTTTCATTTCATAGATGTTTTTGTCTTGAATCTAAACTTTTTTTTTTTTTTAATGGCCAGTCAAGCCCTGGTCAAAGCATGGGGAGGTGCCCCCCCCCTTTGGTTTTGGGGGTTTATTGGAATATTACATATGAAATTAGTGCACGTTCAGAGATTTTGAAGCTATAGTCTTGTTTATATTTTTGACAAAAGTTTAGGGCGGGGGATATTACAATCAAGCAATACAGAGCTGGATGAATGAAGAAGACATTGAAGTAGATGAACGAACGAATGGCAAATTCAATTGTACTCTCCAGTTATTGCAGCAGCATTGGGATTTTAGGGACTTCTTCTAGCAGTTGAAAAAAATTATATATATATATATATATATATATATATATATATATATATATATATATATATATATTGTGTGTATCTTTTTTTAATTTTTTTTTCTTTATAAAATCATTGAAGAAGCCTTCTGACTGAAATGTAATCAACGAAGCAAAAAAAGCTATACATTAATTGAAGATTTGTGCTGAAGGACTTCAGAAATTTTGTGAAATTTCAAGTTTATCTATTTCAAAATACTAGCTATCACATTGTCAAGGCCGAATGCCTAATCAAGTTTATAAATTTTGTTTAAGATTCAAATAGTTAACTTTCTGTTGATTCAAAATTGCTACTTTAAGGTCACTTTAAATTAGACTTGGTAATTCTTATTGATTTCCTTTTTATTTTAAATCTAATTTTTATTTCTTCATGCAATTGATCATGTTCACATTTTACGTTTAATCTCATGGTCACATCTGTACAGATAAACACTTACTTCATTGTACTGAGATTCATTCTCTTGGACTTCATTAAGAGAAATTATTATTATTCTTTCTTAATACAATGCTAACTCCTTTTCCTCTCTTTTTTTTCTTTCTCTTTCTTCAGATTTACAACTGTAGTTCTTGGATTGGTTGCACTGAAATTTGTGGCTGTCTCCTTTACCGAAACCATAAAAAGTTCAGCCCCATTATTCACTGTCTTCATTTCACGGGTTTTAATAGGGGAACAAACTGGTCTTTACACATTTCTCTCGTTGATTCCTGTCATGGCGGGACTTGCTCTCTGCTCTGCTTATGAACTCAGTTTTAGCATTAAAGGTTTTGTAGCAGCTTTAGCAACAAATATCACTGAATGGTAAGTATATATAGATGCGTGTGTGTGTGTATATTTATCTTCATTGGAAGATAAATAACTTTTATTCCTTTTTTAGTAAATAAATTCTATTAGTACTGAATATAGCAAGCAAAGGAAACTTGTCAAAACAGAAGGAAATGATTCTTGAAATTATATTATGCTTGAAAATATTAGCATGTTGAAGTACTTGTTCATATCTTTGTGAAACAATTTTTATTCAGAGGCGGACAATTAACATTCCTACTACTAGGGGTGGATGTCTTGACTGGTTGTGAATGTCAAGTGTTGCAGGCTATATTTATCTTTCAATGGAGTTGACTCTTTTTTTTTTTTTTTTTTTTTTTTTTTTTTCACGGAAAATAATATGTAGTTCTGAGATGAAATTTGGTAATCCTAGATAAGTGGCATAAATTAGGTCCCTGTGTATCTCTTATATTATAGCAGCATCAATTATAATGACCATGAAAAACTATTTGAAGATGCAATCATGAAGACAAAGATTAAAGAATTAAAATTGATATTGCTCATATTCACCTTGCAGTTATCATGGCTCGGTTATTGTAGTTGGTTTTCTTAGACCCCAACACCCGTGTTATAATAGGGGGCGCCTGTATTCTAAATGAATTCATTATAATTTTTGATTAACCGACTATTGAGCGTCTATCGAGTATGTGACAATTGAAGGAAAGACATAATGACGAAAATAAAGAATGGTGTTTTATTGAATTACGCTTACTCAAAGCACTCTTTCACTAAACTCGACAGATCTTCTTAATCTTTACTTTTAAAAATCTTATTCAAAATTAGAAGAATTTCAAGTAAAAAAAATAACCATTTAATACCTCAACTATTGTGAGGGATGTTAATTTAACAGTTAACAGGTAGTGTGCACAGTCATAGCTAGAGCTACCTCTGATAAACATGATAGTTAATACAAATTTTAGAACTAACCTCCTGGAGATGAAATTAGCACTTAAGGCCAGCCCTAAGATTCTTGGTGAGCCGGTCAAGCTGAACTTAGGTGCCCTTGTCAGTTTCAGCACAACAAGAAAACAAACCAAAAATATTTCTGTGAAAGACTCCTTCGAAACATAATGTATTAAAACTATTTTTCACATGTGGACCATCATCATTGTGTGATTGAAAATACAAATGACAGATGTAGTATATGTCAGTCAATTGTCCTCCATCCAATAGTTGCACACTCAATTTTCAAAATTAAAGCATCAAATATTTTTTCTATTTTTTTTATAGCTTATGAATCTTTATATAATTTGAAATCGTAATTGGCAAATTTCATTCAATGTTTTAAAAATATGTAATTCAATCTAATAATTCCTAATTTTATTCATTTTGTTTTTGTGTGGAGAAGATGGTTCCTCTGATATTTGAATTACCAAATTTTGACTTAAGTAGAACTATATATTCATTTTGCGAAAAAAGTGGGAAGAGAAAACTCTGTTGAAAGATAGTCTGTGACACTTTACTCTTCAAGATTTTCTGAAGTTATGTCCCTTATTTCAGTGATTAGATTATAGCAGATGTTCTTTAGCAACTGCTTGACTTTGAATAGTATTTCATTCACTTAAAGAAATATTGGTCATAAAGTTAATGGTTGACAATGCTTCTTCGTCCAATAAAATTCAAGTTAATATCATAACTACTTTTTTAAACAGTTGAACTCCTTACAACAGTTTTCATCTATACATTTGCAGATATGCAAGAGATAAGCAGAGGTTATTCTCTTGTAATGTTGAAATGGTTTAGAATTATTGATTTTAAATGTTCTCACTGATTCTTACAAAGCTCAATTTTGTTATAATACAGTATGACCTTGTGTAGATATATCTTTGGTATTGGAAAAGGTGGCCTTTTTAGATAGCTTTTTTTAGTTAACTTATGTTGTACTCGAAATTTACTGGAATTTTTTTTTTTTTCAATGGAAATTGTGAAATTCAAAATATTAACAAATGAAATGTAAATGCTCATATTTCGGAGTATATCTTATTGATGCAAATATATTTTAAGTGTCTAATCTCAAATTGCTAGAAATTTCCTAATTCATGGTTGTATTTATCATTGAAATCATTAGTTATACTTTTGATGTCATTGCATCATATATATGCTTTAATATTTGTATATTTTAGTTTACAGAATGTATATTCCAAAATGCTTATCAGTGGGGAAAAATATAAATATACGTAAGTAAAATTTTATTTTCTCAGATGGCTGTGTTCATGTTGTGATAAAAACAAAAAAAAACAAAAAAAAACGTAGACCATCAGATATATATTTACCTTAGACTTTGTATCATATTCTATGATGGTAAGGTCTTGGTAATTGATACAAGGCCAATAGGATTTATTCTTTCTAATAAATGCTGCATGGTTTGTAGTCTTCAAATGGAAAGTTCAAGATGTGAATTTGTAGAATGTTGAAACTATGGTTTGTTTAACCTGTATTCTGAAGAGGATATTTAACAAATGTAGTCTTCAAATTGCTTGATATCAAATGTAAAAATAAGATGGATTTTTTTCAAGTTATATTTAGAAATCATTTTTGTAATGTCACTTTTTTGGTTTGGTATTATATAAAAAGCTTTTTTGTAATCTTTCATTGTGTTGTGAAATTTATGAAAGATGATTTTGGTTTCCTTATGTATGAATGTTCAGTGCTCTTGATTTGTCTAAATGGATATTTTCTTTCTTTCTCTTCAGCCCAGCAGAACTTCAGTTTTACACAAGTATAGCATCTGTTGTTGTACAGATTCCTGCTTGTTTTCTCATGATGGATATTACCCATGCTCAGAACACTCTTGATTACACAATGTTTTTTGCTCTCATCATGAATGGCATCTTCTTTCATTTTCAAAGTATCACAGCCTATGTCCTCATGGGATACATTTCCCCAGTGACTCACAGGTACGTTTAATGTTTCATGAATCTTTGATTTATGACAAATCTTCAACAGGAGTACATATTTGCCTAAAGTCTTATTTTTAGTAAATGATGGCATTTGATATGTTTTGGTTTAAGTCTGCAGTTGAGAGTGAAGAGTTTTTTTTCCAATTTAACCTTTGTAAAATCTGTAACATTCAAATTGTATTCACAAGTTTTAAGTTTTATACTTACTTCATTTGAACAACTGTTTGGGTTTTTTTATTTATCCATTCTCGGATTGTTGTGAATCCAATCTTGATTTAAATTTCTTACTTTTCCAAAGAAATGATTTTTCTAGGATTCAATGCTCTCTGCTGCATTAGATTAAAATCTTGCATGACCTAAAATTATGCTGAATGCAAAGCCTTTAAATATTTTCTCAAATCAAACTAAAGTAGTCATTTTCATCTTTGACAAATTTTAAATCTATTTGGGTGTGATCAAAATACATTTTCTTAATATATATATTTTTTCTCTTTCTTTCAGTGTTGCTAACACAGTGAAACGTGCTTTCCTTATATGGCTGTCTGTGATAGTGTTTGGTAATGCAGTAACATTCCTGAGTGCTCTTGGTACGGTGACGGTTACAATTGGAGTGCTGTGCTATACAAAGGCAAAGGAGTATGATGAGAACAGACTTGAATTAAAGGCTCATTATCCTGTCAAATCTCCAAATACAGTAGACAAGATAATTTAATTACAATAAAAGAACAAAAGAAAAAAACACACACACACAAGACTCCATGTAATTTTGGGCAACTTTCTTTCCATTTTCAATCTCTGGGCAACATTTAGAATTTGGGGAAGGGTGTTTATGCCTTGCCACAGAGATTGGAAGTTGAGTTTGGAGAAAGACAAGGGAATCCACTGGCCAAACCAATTTAGCAACATTCTGTTCATGTCTGTCTGTGTTACTGCTGCTACTGCTGTTGTTGCTTTTCACAGCAAGACATTTCAAACTTTGACATACGATGATCATATCTATGACCATATATTATCAGCATCTACTAACATTTCGGGGAGAGAATTTTTTTAATTTAATTTTTATTTTATTTTTATTTATTCATTTACTTTTTTATTTTTTTCATAGTGGAAAATTTGGAGATGATATTATTTCTCCTAAACAGTAAGAAATGAATATGAAAAGAAAAGATTGGGGCTTTCTTTAAATAAAAATTGAATGGGTTTTTCTTTTCTTCATCTTCTTGTGAGTGAATCTTAATTTTCCATCCCTGAAAAGCTACTTAAAGCAACTACTGCTACAAAAAAGTGACTGAATTTTTCAATTTCTGTATTTATCATTTGAAATTCATTTCATTTGAAATTCTGGTGCTGTTAGCAAAAAAAAAAAAGAATGATTTTATTATGAATTGTCACATTATCTTATCTTCATACACATAGAGCATAATTATCTTTCTCAAACAAAATGTTAATAGAAATTTATTTTTCAACATGAAGTTTGATAATATTATTGTTATTCTTTGTCGTTTACTTCTAAATCAATACAATTTTTATTTATAAATTGTTCTTTCACTTGTCATAAAACTAAAATATTTGAGTCAACAAAATATCACTTTAAATAAGACCCCAAACAGCAAGTTTTGTGGAAATTTGTTTTTAAAAGCTTTCCCTGCAACGATCCATTCTGTTTCTTGAAGATTTCCTTGGAAAGAATGAAAAGCATTGCATTGTTTTCCAGGGGAAAGAAACGTTCCAAAGGTTCCTAATTGAGTCGGGTTTGAAAAGTCAGGATTACAATTATTTCCTGACTATGTGTTTCAGCAAATGGTACACGTGAAAAAAACAAAACAAGAGCCAACAGTACAAATTGAACCTGCTGATACAATCTGATATTTTTAAACACTCGGTTAAGTCAAGTTGTATTTATTCACTGCAATTGATGGCATATAAGAACCCACCACCATTTGTGCAGGGAATATCAAGGATAAAAATTTTAGTGTATTTATGGGTAAACTATCAATGTTATTGAAATATGTATCTAAAGTATGACAGAAATAAAAACTTGAACAAGCATGCAACTAGAACAGCAGAAATAACGAGGACAGTGCCTTTTTCAAAGGTGCAACTTAGAAAGTGGTTAGACCTTATGGTATCTAGATTGACCTGCCATAATTATCATGATAATTTTTCCTTCTGTTCCATCTACTTCAAAGCATTTTGGTTTCTTCTTTTTAATGTTGCCAATTTAGATATTTTATATCTAGATTTAGTTGAGTTTAGAGTGGAAGTCAAGGGAGATAATTCTATGCAGACACATCTACAGTCTTCATTTTTTAAAAATATATTTTGATCAGATTTCTTGAACTGCTGATCCAAACAACTTCGAACTAGACACTACTCTGCTATGCGTGCTGACTAATATATCTAGCGAATGTTGACTTCATACAATGGGCAGTTGTCACATGATCAGTGAACACGCGTACAGATTTCTCCATTTGTAGTGACGTACTGCTGTAATTTACAAGAGAAAATAGAAGCTTACTAGATTTCTAACTTCAACTCTAAGACTCAGGGAATATTTTTAGTGGAGGAAAAAAAATGGGTTATATATGCAATCAAATGTGATTTGTAAATGTGAAATGCTGCCTAAGGTACACAGTCTGATTTGGTAAAGGTAAATAGTGTGTAAAATGGATTGCAATGGAAGATCTCAAGCTGACTATGGGTTAGTCTCTGCTTTGACAATTTAAAAATTTTCATTCATTTCATTTGAATGCATAAAAACCCAAACATAAAAAAGAAGCATTCAAAATGAAGTATATTAGTATACAAAGGCATTATCAAATGAGCCTAATTCTGTGCCCTATACACATAGACTGCAGTTATTTTTCTAATTTGTTGAAAACAAGCATTAGTAAGCAGCCAATAAGGGTGTAAGAAATTATAAATATTATGACTTCCGACACATCAATAAATTTTATTTTTTGAGGGAATTCTCAGTTTTTCAATTGTATCGAATTTTGACGCTATTTGGGGTAATTCTTGGCTTAGTGGTATGGTGTGGGACTACGAATCTCACTTTCACGAAAGAGCAATTCAATTTTATGTTTCTATTTAAAATCCAGAACACAGAAGTTGGTAACAGCAAACTATATATATATATATATATATATATATATATATATATGCCTGGCATTTGTGTATTGTATTTTTTAGGTGTTCCACTTTTCTTACAAAGGGGTACATACTAGCATACTTTTTTTTTTCTTTAATTACTTAGATGTATTTTCATTGTTTTTGTTACAAAAATGAACAAAAACATATCTAATAACTTGAAATGGTTCATTTCGTTATCTACAATGTTATTATAATGAATAAAAAGGTAGTTACAAAATAGAAACTTTTTACTTAACCTGATTAATCTATAACAATTTTCAAAATTTTGATAAAATAATTTTTTTATTTATTGTTGTAGCAGAAATAAAACATTATCTAAGTTATTTATTTTTTGTAAAATTGAAAGGTATTCAATTGAAATTCATTCTCGTAACAAAATTATTTTTTTAAAGTTTTTTAATTTGTGAGTCCAAACTTGAAAAGTCTGCCTGTTGTATGCACCTATCAAAAGAGAAGTGGGATGCAAAAAATACTGTACACAAATGTCGAGGGATGCATTTATCCTGGGTGCAATCAACCTGTCACCAATATTAGTATGCCAATTGTCTGAATGTTTGGAGCTTTATAAAATGTATACAAAGTTTTTGTGCTGGAATGGAAGTGTCCTGACTTGAAAAAATCACCAAGGTTAGTTTCCTTTTTTTTTTTTCTTTCAAATATTTTGGCTGAACATTAAGTATCCAAGATATTGAAATGTGGTGAGAGTCTGCATATGTCTTTGAGATTTTAGAAAGAAAAAAAAAAGGTAATTCTATCAACATAGAGAGGAAGAAATGAGTGCACAAAATAATCTAGCCTTTCCTTACCTTGTGGTTTTGGAGTTTAATTTTTTTTTTTTCTCTTCTTGTTTTTAGTTTTTCTTGCGTTCTTCTTAAATAGATGGGTTACTTTTACCTGGCTGCTCCTCTGCTCAGTTCGCAACAGGTGTATATCAAGGTTCAAGCAATCAGGTTGTTGCATCTGTATCTCAATAGAATTCGTAAAAAGAGCAATTAGCTTTGTTTATTCAAGGAACATTAGTTGGCTTGAATTATTTTCCATTTATATTGAAGTACCTTTCAGGCCATTCCTAAGCTATGGAAAGAGCCAACACTAACCTCATCTTTGCAATTTGATTATTTTACATGAAAGGCAAAGCATTGTGTAAGTGGTCATTAGTAAAATAAGACTTAGTTCAGTGCATGTCTTGTTCACACCAATGGGGCTGAATTTGAACTCTGAGGCAGGGAAAAATATTGTGGTTTTCATCAATTCTTATGAATATTTGAAACTGGAGTGCACCTATGTTTTAGGTGGTTTCTATAGCATGATAGACAGATGGTATGACACCTCTTGCTTATATACACAAATGTATCATATCATTCTTTTGCTTAGAAAAAGTTTTGCACTTGTCAGCTACCTTTTCCATGTCTACAATTTGGAGCATTGGATATTTTGATAAAAATTATACTTAGTGACCATTTTATTGTAGTTGATATACCATGTACCGCTTTTATAATTATTCCCCGGTCTATCATATGTCTTTAAAACAAAGTATAATTTATTGGAATAAATTTTGTTTTTGCAACTGCTATTAGGAAGAAAATTGGAAGACTAGATGCCAACTTTGGAGCTATTATCTAGAAAAGCAACCATGGTTACTATCTTGTTGCCAATTCTTCTCTTGCTATAAATTACTCTTACAATTGCCACTGGCCAACAAAGATTTACCCCTTACGATGATAACTGTTTCAAATCAGTTTCCAAACTCTTGTGTGCATATGTTCATGATGTTTCCTCACTGAAGCAGCTGAATTTTATGGAGGAATGTATATTGAGAACTGAGCTTCCTATTGCTTGTAAAATCATCATGTTAACTATTACACCATGAATTATTTGTGACCCAACATATAACGGCTTGGTGTTGACATCTGAATGTTGACTTTTCTGACTGTACACAACCCGCTTGGCGCAGTGACAACTCTGAACTCAATAACTGAGTGCAAAAAGGACCACAAAAACAAACTATAGAATTATAATAATTTTAGATGAAAAAATGGACACTTCTTTGAGCTTGTTTCAGTGAATTGATTCATTTCTGTGTAGTTCAATTTGTTGATTTATATTTTGTAGGAACCAACTGTAAAACTACTTATTCAAGTTTCTAACTTGATGATGGCAACACGAAAAGAGAGCAACACCATTAAATAAAAAGTTTTATTGTTCTTGCAAACCATGAATTATCAAAATGAACTACGCAGAAGTCAAATAATTCACTGAAATAATTGAATTGAAGAAATGATTTTAATTTTTGCATCTAATTGAATTGGTTTAACTCCTTAGTTTTTTTGGGTTTTTTTTGTTGGTCCTTGCATTCATTTATCATGTGCTGAGCTGTCCCTGCACCAAGTGGTCCTGTACATAGGAGTCGGTGTTCAGATGTTGGCATCAAATAGATGTTGCATGGAGATATCAGTGAACCGGAATTATTTCTGTTTATAATTTTAATGCAAAGCACATCCAATCGTATGAAATTAAATGTCAAAAGCTCCAGTCTTGTCCTATGAAACAGATCACTGATTTTTGTTATTATGCATCTATGAAGAAAAGCTGATTTCAACATGGTTTTCATATCATCCTTCTCATACCATCTCTGTTTGGGGTTTAATTTAAAAGTAACTTATTCAGAGAACTTCTGAAGTGAAAAATTGAAAAAAGAAATCATATGAAATAGAATGACAATTCTATTTACCTTCTCCGTACAGCCAAAAAGAACCATAAAAAACTGATCAGACTGACATAAACTTGATTTTATTTTCCTATTTTATATGATATATATATATATATTTTTTTTTATCTTTTTTTTTTTTCCCCCAAATGTTCTGAGCCTATAAAATTGAAGGCATTTTCAAGGATTCAGATTTGAATTTGCTTTCTTAAATTCTAAGAATATGTGCCAAAATCATGGTGGGATCTCTGAATTCATGGGTTTGATGGTGATCGTCAACTTTATTTTCAATGAAAAATTGCCTGCCTTTAAATTCAAAGCCCCCCCCCCATTTTGAAGTTGAAATCAACATTGGTAAACTAATGTTGCTTCCTAATTCTTTTCCATCCTCATTTTGTCATCAAATCTCTACGAACTAGAAGAGTTTCAAGCTATTTCAATGAAACAAACTAGTAGCAATAAATTGAAATGGAAATGGCTGAATCATTGTTGCTCCTCTTGGAGAAGTGGATCAATTCATTGAATACAAAACAAAATATTTTATAATTAAATGCATGAATCTAGAATTCCCAATTTAGATTCATTACTTGTTATCATTCCATTACCAAATAATAATCCTCTCTTCTGTTTGTGTTGGGAATTGATTTATAACTTATTTGAAATCTGGAACAGTCCCACCCCTTAGCTCTATATGTTTTCATTTGAGACAAAATATTAGTTTGTTACAAATGAAATGTTGTCCATTTTTTTTTTCTCTGTTGACATCATAGAGAATGATGCTTAAAGTGAAAGACTTTATATAATTGTAATTTTTTATTTTATTTTGCAAAATCAATATAAAGGTATCAATAGAGGTTTTTGAGTCCATAAACAGTGATAGTGTCTACCCAAGAAGTAGGACTAATTTTCAAGTACGATTTCAATTCAAAAGCTGCTCTTGCTGATTATGTCATCAAAGCATTTGGAGTGAACTCTGATACTGTGCAAACTCTTCTTCGGCTTTGATTTAATAGATTAAGGTCTACAAATATGGCTACCAATAATGAATCTTGAGTGAGGCTCAAACCTGTTCTTCATGGAGATAACTGACTGCAGTAGGTGAACTACAGTCTGAGCCCCTTCTTTTGGAATTCTACAGTGACCCTATTACACCATCTCAAGGTATTACAAAATGATTAAAAAATGGGTCCCATTTGAAGAGAATGAAATGCTCCATGACATTCCAGTCCCCCATCTCTCAGCTGATTGTGTCCAAACTTAGAGAAACCAGATGAGGAGCCTTGCAGTATCCTCCATGTTTACTTGACATCTCTTCTACATTATCATCTTTTTAAGCATTTAGAACTTCATCTCTGTAATAACTGCCTCAACAATAAGGAAGTTATACAGGAGTCACTTGAATTTGATCCTCTCATGAAATCAAAATTCTGTTGAGTTGAAAAAACTGCACACAATCTGACCCTAACAGCAGATGTATGCAACTATATAGAACGATCATTTTGAATATTTATTTAGTGAATTGGGGGGAAAGAAAGGAGAAATAAATATACAACAAGAAATTACGACAATGAGAATTTAGACATCTACGAGCACTTTGCTGACACTTACCCGAGAACTAACAAAAAAAAAATTTTAAATCTTGTAAAACTCTATTTTATCTTTGGAATCTTTGTGTCATTAGTAAGAAAGAAGATTAGTAGAAAATTATCTGTGTACACCTTATACAACTGGAGATATTTTTGAGTATAGATAACCTGTGACAATGTATGTTAATAAAACATTTTGGAGTAGAAATTTATTTTCAAAGAATTACCCGTTTTTTGTGCATAAAACAATTTATTAGCAAACTTTTTCTTTTTTTTTTTTTTTTTTTGAGCTATTTTTGCTTTAAAAAAATCTTGAAAATCTTTTTTTTATTGTAGTGATTTAAAAAAAATATTGAACATTTTTTTTCAAATGCACTGTAAAAATGAATTCAGTAAGTGATCACGTACAAAAAAAAAAAGCATCACTTCTTTCAACCGCGTTTCAACGTTTTAGCTCCTAGTTATTTCCCTTTAACCCTTTCGAAAGAAAGAGAAGACGTGAAGCAAATTCTATTTTTCGTTTCCCCTCGCCGGCCAATTCTATTTATAGGGTAGAAAATGCTGACCACAACCACGGTTGCCAAACGTGTCTGATTTCGGACATTGACGTCCGTTTTACCTTCGAATGACCAATCGAAATTTTAAAAAATCAGACATCCAAAATTGTCCGATTTACAGCTTCGCATAGATACAAATTGGTTCTTTCGAAACAAAAAGTTTTACACACGAACCATCCTTCAGAAAACTATAATTTAGGTTCACTAGTTTGAATCATATTTCAATTTGAAAATTTCCTGTGACGAAACCTCATCGTAGCCAGTGGAAGGCACACTCCGATAGTGGCCCAAGTGCAATAAGAAAACTAAAAGCCGTAAAAGGTGCATTCCGAGACACATTATAATGCAGAAGTCGGGGTCCATAATTCTCTACCACGTCATATGTGAGTCTGCGTTGTAACAAATTTTCCATTTTTACAAACCCTAATCCAAGTCCAGACTTTCTTAATTCGTGCAGAAATGGAGACAGTTGGGCGGGAGTAAGGCTAGTTCGGTAGGAAGACGGAAATAAATATAAAACAATTTTGAAATTGTAACACTCCATCAGAAGGTAGGTCAGGGTGATATATCAAATTAACATGGTACATCGATGTATTTCCAACGCGGTATAGAATTAAACAATACCGTTTACGTCAATATATAGCCATTTTTGGCCAGAAGATTCTCCGACTACGTGGCAACCAAGTCCATTTGAACGTTCACTGGAAGCTTTCCCTCTCCCCTCAATTAGCCACAGGGGATAAGTCGAAATTATGGTTGATATCACGAAGGGGGGAGGACGTTGACAGTTACCTGAAAAAAAATATGAAAAACTGGAGAAGTTTTTTTCTGTTTACATTTTTTATTTTGCTTGTAAATGAACATACCGCGACTTATACCGTATATCGCCAGTCAGTCTTGAAAATACACGATATAATTACTGAACTGATATTGTCCAATTCATTTCCTTCTTTTCAGTTGATGTAACATATTATGAGAGCCAAATTTAACGTTTTGAAAATTGGGGTATATGCTCAAATATGTTATAAGCGATTCCGCGTCATATCAGGTCTACAGTGTAATTTGATTATTTTTGAAAATTAGCCCAACTTTTTGTTAATCATTGTACAATGATATGAATAATTAGATATAATCAGCGAAAAAAAAATAATACGCTTGGAATATTTTCTTGGTGTTCTCATTTGTTTTTGTTTTTTTTTCTCAATGGAAGCTTTTTGTAAGTATGGAAGGCCAGAAATGTCAACTCAAAGTCTCCGTTGTTTTTGTTTGACCCTTTCAATTAGTAAAAAGTTATTCTAGACACAATTTGGAAACAGCCCTTATCAATTCTTCTAAAGCATTTATTACCCTTATGCTTCCTTCAATTGAAGCTTAAATCTAATTTCAAGTTAACGTTTATTTATGCTTTCGACCACCATTTTCTCCTAAACTTTTCAATCTATCCCTCCCTTGTCAATTAGCTGTCAGTGCCGATTATAATAGTTTTGCCGGTAAAATTTGACCCCCCCCCCAAAAAAAACAAACCACCGAAATACTGAATGAAAACAGCCCGATGTTCTATTATTATTGGTGAACATTTGTTTTTGTCTTTTCTTTCTTCCAAATAAATACTTGGACTTTTTTTCTTTCTAGCAAAAACAAGAAAAACCTTGAACAAAATATTTTAGATTTTTTTCTCAAAAAAGTCTTCGAGAGGATTGATGGAGAAAAAAAAAAATTACAAATAAACATACCTGCAAATTTAAAGTCAGCGAAATAGGTGGGACTATTTGTGCTTTTCAGTAAAATTTGTGAGATTCTCTACATTCAATGGTCACTGAGATGACATTTCATTTGAGGGTCATTGGAATTGGAAAAATGTTATTGCTTCAAACTGATCATATTTTGATTAAATATTCACTGTTTTTTTTTGTTTATATAATCCTTTATCTTACAACTAAAAAAATGACACTTCATATGCAATAATCCAATCTTTTATCATACACTCATGTTTAAAAAAATATAGGAAACGATTTAGTATTTAATGACAAATGTTTTCACACTTTGCAATAAGCAATAAGACACCCCCCTCCCCTCACTTATTCCATCTTGAATTTGCCATTTGTTTTGTTTTTTCAATTCTATTTTTTGTTTTTGACTTTTTATTTCTGCTTGAAAATTATTTGTTTTATTTTCCTTTCTAATTGTCAAACTACAACTGTGGACTTCATTTTCCTCTCCAAAAACAATGACTTTTGGGTTGAGATCAAAAACTGAAAAGGCCTGAAGCAGTCAGTCTTGTTTTTGTTTTTTTTCTTGCTGGAAGTTACAGGAATTATTGTCTATTCTGAGATATCAAATAGTTTCAAATAGGTGGATGAATCAGAGCTGGCAGCTTGGAGCTTTCTTGGTAGCACTCAGCCAGTGGATGAATATTTATATATTTAAGAAATTTTTTTTTACAAAAATAAAGAAAACAATGATGGCAATGTAATATATCTATAGATTTTTTTGCTTTATCAGACATTTCGTTTTTCAGTCCAGTGCTCTACCACTCAATTTGAGAAGTTGATATTAGAACATTTAGTACACAAAAGGAGCAAAGCCTTTTAAGCTAGCATAAATTTTACAAAATTGGTAGCTCAACAATAGCAGTAAAGTAGATTAATTTCCTCTAAAATATAAGAAGGAACATCTGACCTTTTGCAAGTTTTACTTAACTTTCCAAACTGGTGATGTCATGGAATGCCCATATTTTAGTTTCAGTAATTATTAGTCATTCCCCTACTTTTTCTCTGCAATAGATTCATTATTGATAGAAGACAAGGTTACTGAAATATGGATTGTTGCTTCACACTTTTCAATTTCCTATAAAGGAAAGATACATAGTAAAAAAAAAATCTCCATTTGTTTTCATGGTTATACATCAACACATCATAGTTGCATCTTTTTTATAGGTGTGCTGCAGGACATGCTGATTGCTACTCTCTCTGGAACTTAGGTTAAAAAATTTGTCATCAGATTTAGCAAAGTAGTTGAATAATATTGCCACTGAGCTTAAAAATGAATCCCTGTAGCCTAGTTACTTAATTTTTATCACAATACACCAACTCTATATGTTTATCTGTCACTTTAGATTTTACAAACCCACCTATCTGACCCCAACTCTTTAGACAGTCATACAAGGTTACATAGAGCATTACATGGCTTGTTAAGATCTGGCAAGTGACTGAAATGACTGACAAGCATTTTCATGTAGGAATGGATGTAGCAGAACCAATAGGACAAAAAAAAAATAGGGATCAATTTTTTTGCTAAAAAATTGAAAATTAAACCATGTACTTACTCTCATTCTACTTTTCCATAAGCGCCTACAACATCAGGAGTTTATGTCATGGTGGTGTCCAAGTCATGGACTATTATTGTAAACTGAATCCATTACCCACCCCCCAAAAAGAAAAAAAAACATAAAAAAAAAGATGAATTTAAAGAAAGTAAAAAGGTTTTAGAAGGTGGATACTGTACTACTAATGTAAAAATTTTCAAAGCTCTATGCTAGGAACACTGAAACAGACAAGTGTTTTTTGTTCAGAATCATGATCATGGCTACGATGATTCAATGGGAACATTTCTTTGCAGCATTGTGCCAATGTGACAAACATTCAATCTATATAAGATATTATTATGGCATTGTTGGTTATTGATGGATTGACTTGCTATTCTATAAATAAGACTTCATAAAATTAAACTCTAGAAAATAGATTAGTATCAAAATATGCTTACTTACAAAAAGTATAACTGTTACATAATAACAATTTAAACTTTGATCTGTGAAACAATGATACTAAGTGATTCAAATTCTTTTCACTGATACTAAGGAAATGTACCAATAGTTTACAAGTCAATTTATTTTTCAAAGATTTGATTAAATGGATGCAATAACTCAAGATATTCTAATTTTTGTGGACAAATGAAACGAGCCTTTTTGTATTATCTCATAGCATCAAAAGGTAAAACCTGATCCTGAAAGTGTACTCTTATTTGACTTGGTTAATATATTCACATGCTGAAAAAGGGTGGAAATTTTTCTATTTCATATTTCATTACTTCAGCAGATCACAATCAGAAATTCAAAATAATTTAAACTTTTCCTCTAAACCAGAAATTATTTAAGAAATTGCAATACTTTCTACATTTCATAGGCAACACTAGATGTCATAATTCAAGACAATTTTCAGGTTTGTACTTCATACCACAAATAGACATAATAAAATTGACAAATACAGTAAGGTAGAAAACCCAGCATTTCATTAAAATAAATTTCTATCTAAAAACTTTTTACTCTAATAGATCTAAGTGTATTACGTGAAAGTAACTAAAACTTTCAATGAAACAAAAATTTAATTGAAAATCCAAGTAAAAATGGTTCAATATGATTCCAATGAGTTTTGAAACTCTGAATCCCTGGTTACAGCATCTGATGCAATGGATAAAACTAAACATATAAATAGTTTCATAATGTTTCACCAAGTTTTACAGTGCTCAACAGTTATAGCATTGTTGAAAACCATGAACCCCTTTCAAAGTTAACTGGATATTGATAATAAGGATAATAGTCTCTGTGAGAATAAGTGTCTGTTACAATAGAAACAATAAAAAACGAAAAAATAAGCAAAGCAAAATAAGGGCTTGAAATTGATTTTATTTACTTAATAAATGGTGAATAGATTTGATCTGCAATGAGTAATTTTGGGGTACATAATTGTGGACTGAGTCCAGTGTAAAAGTTCTAGATCCTTTGTCAGTATCAAGAACCTGTAGAAAATGAATGGACAGCTGTTAGTTTGGCTTAAAGATTTTTGTCGTCTTTTTTTCCCCTAATAATACAATTAATTCTTTTTAACCAAAGATTTGATTAAATGGATGCAATAACTCAAGAAGATGCTCTCCACGAGCAGCAAAAATTACACCATCATCAAAGTCTAAGACCTTACCAAGAGAAAGAAATCTTAGACTAAGTTTTCCCTTAAGGAAAAAAGATATGATTCGTTTTGTTTTGTTAAAAAGTCAGCCTAAACAATAAAAATATCCAGCATATTTAGATTGTTTCTGTTGACTAAGGTGCATTAAGTCTTGAGCCTTGCTTTTTCTTTTTTTTTTTTTTCAATTTTTTCTTTTTACATTTTTTTTTTTTTAAATATTTCTTTTCTTTTTAATATTCAAGCAAAAAAGACTTTCTTTTCAACATTTAAAACCAGCATCTGGGGTTTTTAAATGTAAAAGAAGGCAGCCAAGATTTGTGGATTATTCATTACGAATCAATTCGCACCAAATATTTTTTCAAAGATTGAAAAATAACCACTTTCAAATGCAAGGTTTTCTATTTTAAGGAAAACTTTCTATTCTGGCATGGACAGAGACTAAAAAGTTATTAATACTCTATGGCCTCACAGCTACATGCATTCATCTCAGTGTGCAGAGCAAGAAACTGAAATTGAAAACTTCCAACTGAATTTTGCTATGTATGAAGTTTTAAACAAAGGCTCAAAGAGAAATAATACATAAAAAAATAATTAATACTTATTTCTCTCTCAGTCAATATTGGTATATGATATATGTTTATGTTTGTTTGTGTATTTTGATGGACATTAAATATACACATTATATATATATATATATATATATATATATATATATATATATATATATATATATATATATATACATATATATATATACTGAATGTGTACATATATATATATATACACACATACATGCATGTGTGTTTGTATGTATTTATACATAAAAAAAACAAGCACGCATATATAATATATGATATACAGATATATCTCATGTACCACAATACATGGATATAGATTTGAATGCGATACAAACTAGGAGAAAGGAATATTCATATTCAATCCATTACATAGGAAATACCTTTTACTTTTTAATTGAGCTTTATACGAATGCAAGATCTAAAAGGAAGAAAATAGTCTGCCAGAAAAATGATAGCAGAAAGCGAAAACGTCCTTTCTTAGCTCTTGCCATGATTAATCAATCACATTTAATCACAATAGAATAGACAAAATCATTAACTAAAAACCTTCAAATAGTTTCTCAACTGATGCCCTTGGTAGGTATGTGTGTGTGTAGTTTTGTTAGTTATACTTAATAGTTGAAATATAGTCATTTGCTTTTTGTAAAGGATTACTTCAGTTCTATATAATTTAACAGAAAAAAAAAAGTCGATTTACTTTGAGTAATATCTTGCTTAAACAAAAGAAATTAGACTAACTAAAATGGAATAATCATCCAGAAGATGGATTGCACACTCACATTAATACACACATACATTTATAGAGTCTATATAGAGGCTTATGTTATCTTTTATTTTATTTTAAAAAGCAGTTATGAGTGAGGCAAAAGTAAATGGGTGTGCTTATTATCATTATTAATTAAAATATTCATATTCTATGTTGTTGTTGTATTCTTATTTTGTAAGGAATTCATTGCCAATCTTTACACTATGTACAAAACTAAGTTGCCCATTTTAATCACACCAAAATCTCACCGATAAAATTACTCAAGGAAAATAAGAAAAATATTTTATATTTTTTTAATCAATTGAACATTTGGGAGGAAATATACATTTCATTGGAAGGAGGAAAAGGACGTGGGATGGTTGATTTGTTTTTTTAATTTTTTGTTAACGGATATTATTTGTCATGTTTACAGTTTTCTCCCCCAAGGAGTCAGGGGGTGTCAATAAACTACTTCTGGAACAGGTTCCTAAGAGTTTTTAGCCTGCAAGGCTTTTCTTCTTCTACAAGAATGTCAACAATGGTAATGATATACAAAGGTCTTATATATTCAACAGGCCAATCAATTATCAAGAGAACTATCTGAAAATGTTTCAGCATTTCAGCCATAGATTATCTGATATGCATGGACAACAATTGATAAAATAATGGGAAAGGGGCAGGTATTGAGAAACTAGAGTGGTCAGAAGGGAAAATGCAGGCAGTCAGAATAAGAGCCACTACCACTGACCACAGGTAGAAAACTCACAGCAGGCAGAGATTATTGTTAAAATAAATACAGGAATTTTATTAAATGAAGAAAAAATTAAAAGCAAAAGCAGAAGAGCTAAGATTGTTCGAGGTTTGTTTTTTGTCCTTCAAAGAAAAAAGATTATGAAAGAATAGAAAACAATAATGAAGAAATGCTTCAGTTGAAAAAAAAAAAAAAATGAAAATGTAAAAGCTACTGAAAGCCAGATGATTGGTGCTAATTTGAAAATTAATTGGAAAACTAATTTAAAAATGGAAGGAAAATTGCAATGAGGAAATGAAAAATGGGAAATTTGAATGAAGGAATCTTTTAAAAAATACAATGCAAACTGAAATCGGTTGAATTCTCCACAAAAACTCTGGATTCAACAGCAGTAATTTGTTCAACTGGAATTGGTAACAACTTGCGGATGTTAGGGTAATTAAAATAGAGAGCTTACTGTCACAAAATATAACAAATTTACCTGTTTAATTACATATCGTTCGTCAGGTACAAAGTGTGGGGAACAAAAATGACAATACTGTTAGGCGCAGTATACATTTTAACACAAGATATTTAAATACCATGAAGTTAAGATCTTTATCCCCTGAAAACAAATTTAAATATTCAGTTTCAAACTAAATTGTAATTAACAAGGAAAAAATCTTAGAAATGAAATTATTAGATTTAAATATTTTCTTTATTTAACATTGTGTCCATCCTCCTTAAATTTTTTAAAGTCACTAATATTGAGTCATTAAAAAAGAAATGGAGGTGGATAAATTATCATGATCAAAATGTGGCATTAGCCACTGCTGCAGGATCCACTGCTGCACCATCATTTTAAACAAGCAATATATTTTTCTCAAGTACACATACCACTGGTAAGCAAAGTTATGAAAACTGTTGTTGTAAATCCCACAAGCTGGTTATTTGAACTTGTGGAATCAACAGTAGCTTAGTTATAATAGTCATTTTTGATACTATTATCAATATAATAATAATAGTAGTAAGAGTATTACCTGTGATGTTTAAACAATAGTGGGTTTGTAGACATAACAAGAATAATAATTATAGTGGTACCAATGATAATAATATCAAACCGGGCCAAAAAACACAAAGAGGATGTAACTTTAATCGATGACAAGATGACCAAAAAAAGATGAAAAAGAAATTATATTACAGTGCTCAATTTTTTGGTATTATCATTTTTTTTTTGTAATTTTTATAGTTGATTTCAGTCTTTTTTTCTTCTTGGAAAGATGAGGATTGAGCTTTGTATGAAGACATGCATTTTTCTCTTTTTATTTACTACTCTTGAATCTGCAATACTGTCTTCAGTGAGATAGGAAGCAGGGCACACATGGCAGATCAACACTGAATGAAAAGAAGGGATGATGGGCAGAAAGATAAGGCAAAGAGAAAATGGGGAAAGGAAAAAAAGGGGGAAACAAAAGTCAACAACCAACACTTGTTTTAAATTAAAAAAATAAAATTTACAATATTTTTTTTTATGAAATATCATTTTTGCTTTTTTTTTCCTTGGCTGTTTACACATTTGGGTATATACTATGTGCAATTGAAAACGTAAAAGACAGGGTGTATGAATATAGGTACAGATAAATGTGTGTGTGTGTGTGTGTGTGTGTGTATATATATATATATATATATATATATATATATATATATATATATATATATATATATATATATATATGAGATATATATACATAAAAAGACATTTTTGTACACACACACACATATATATATAATTTTATATGTATGTATGTATATATATATATATATATATATATATATATATATATATATATATATATATATATATATATAATATATATATATATATATGTATATATATTTATATCTATATATATATGAAAGAGAAAAAAAAATATATGTGTGTGTACACAGGTACATCCTTATATGTAAGATGTACACCCACTTGATATACATGCATACCATATTCATACAAACCTGTTCGTGTGTTGCTTTCAGCAGAGTTGTTTAAAGAGTTTCAAGTTTGAAACATTGATAAACAAACATGGAAGTTGCCAGAGGTGGAAGTGAACTTGTAAGCTGAAGGCTGCCACAAATTATGAAGTAATGAGAGGGTAGGGGATGAAATCTTCCGACTACGGCAGCAACAGCTTAAAACTTTAATTGATTTTTGGATGAAACCACTGTAGAATTTTATGACCCCCAATACTGCACTATTGTTTAAGCTCAAGTTCAACATTTTGGTTCAGTCAAGTGTAGTACATGACTCTACACAGGATTAGATATTTCGCTAACTGAACTTCAATTTCAACTTTTGCAGCAGTGCACTGTTCAGATTATTAATTCTGCCCAAGTTTAAGCATTTGTCTATTATACTTTTAATACATCTTTGTTTTACAACTTTTTCATCTGCTGAATCATTTCTTTATCTGAATATGTGTTTTTTTATGTCATTCAACAAAAGCTCCTCCTCAATTTTTTCCATTGGGGAGGAGTTAGAGTTGATAATCAACAAATCTACAGCAGTTGTTGTGTTAAACAGTCAAAACTCATCAACCATTGCAATAAAATTATCAGAGTTGTTATAATTTGTTTACACATAAGTTTTTAAACATTTTGTTTCCTCTTTTTTTCTCCATTTTTTTTGTGTTTATTTTTATATGATACATGCATGTGCTGATGAAATGGAATGTCTGTTGCCATGACAAATGTATGGAGAGAATGGAGACTGAATGTAAGCTTTGTACAAAAAGACCAAGGGATGAAAGTGCTGGTGATATCAGCCAGGGATTTTTAAAAAATTGGAAAATCTTATTCCTCATCCCTTTCAACTAGGTAGGTACCACCATTTAATATTCAGCTTCAATTGCTTTTTTTTTTTCTTTTTTGGAATACTGAGTAGATTGAGCAGCAAGGAAGGATTGGGGCATTCCACTATTTGGCAAAAGTAGATTGAATATGCAACAGTTGAATCTGGTTTAGAGTTGGACAAGCAGAGAGAAGGTCTGCTGCTGCTGCTGCTGCTATCTTTGCTGCCTCTCATTTCTCTATTGTCTAACAGGTGACAAAAGTCAACATTCACTGCCGATCCAGTTTAAAAGAATCTTCTGTAGCAGCATCTGTGACCATGTTTGGATCAGTCAGCATTTGAACAGCATCAAGGTCAAGAGGATCCAAACCCATTTTCCATGCTTCCTCCACAGGAAAGAAATCAGTGTCAAAGTCATTGAAACCTGTGATGGCATTGCCCAGTTCTTTGGCAAAATCCTGCCTAGATAAATCATCAGCACCTGAAAGAGAAATTGATAAACAAGCATTAAACACAAGACACTGACTTGAATTATGACACGTTATGTTACCTTTGTGAAAAATATTCACATTTACTTTTGAGGAAAAAAACAAAATAAAGAATTTTGTATCTAATTCTCTAAAGAAAAATTTAAGCTTACAATAAATTCAACTTCAATTGTCATATTTGAAAAATTAGGTTGAGCATGGACCGCAATTTTCAAAACTTTAAATTTAGCTCTCAAGATAGCTAATGACAACAATAGAAAGACCCTTAAGAAATGCACTGGACCCATCAATGTTAAATTTAGTCATGTCAGTAGCATAGAAGTATTGAAACTAGTAAAAGATCAATAAGATCAGTGTTGTTGACTCAAAAAATATTTTTCGCCTTAGTTTAACTGCTAAAAAGCACTGAAATTTAAAAAATAGCCAAAAGATACTAAATATTTTTTTCTCTTATTTACTTCCTTATCTAATAAAGTCAGAGAGAAGCCAGGCCCAGATCCACTCCCTAATTCCTGGCTCTGCCAGTGTACATTATTTATCTACAGTAAATGATACTAATAAAATTATTTTCAACTTTATACGTATTTTCACTTGTTGTCAGCAAATGAGACCCAGCATTCTTCATGCAGCAGTAAGGAAAATTTGGATCAAGGTTTGTAAAAATAGAAAATGTGTTATAACATGGTAGAAAATTAAGGACCTCAACTTGTGTGTGATAAAGGGTCTACAGTGTGGTTATCTTTTTACACAAAACAAAGAAGTGTACAGTTGTATTTACCGGTAAATATGATATGTGGTATTTTATTACTAGTTTGTGGAGATAACTGCTGTTGTTGTTGTTGTTGCTGCTGCTGCTGCTGCTGCTGTTGTTGTTGTTGTTGTTGATGTTGTTGTTGTTGCTGTTGTTGTTGTTGCTGTTGTTGTAGATGGTTGGGTGATGAAGGTTGTTGCTGTTGTACTTGTTTCTGATGGCCGGTTTGATGCTGTGGCGAGGATTGTTGTGTTGATATTGTATTTAATAGCTGCTGCTGAGAGCAGAGTGAGTTCAAGTCAGAAGGATAAAATGATGAAACATTGAATTCTTGGTTGCCACTGGTAGCAGCTGCAAGTCTCTGGAAGTCTTCATCTGTTAGTTCCAAAGATTGTGGAGAGATCTGGTAACTGGTCAAGTTAGTTAATGAATTGTCGTTAACAGAGCTCAGTGTTGACGGTTGGTTATCAGGTATCTGAAAAAGACAGTCGGACTATAAAAAGTGCAAATAAATTCTGACACAGCTGTGGCTCTCAATTCATTCATGGCTCAGTTATCATTTATACAGCCAAGCTTTTCACTTTTGGCTAATTGATGAAGAATCAAATCATAATTCAATAAAACAATACAATCCTCTCAAAAGTTCAGTTAGCAAGGCATAACGTACATTAAAAAGATATGCATGTATTGTGGTGACAAGTCTATTGAGTACTGGAAACTACATCCTGGTCATTTAAGTACCACTCTATGTAAATATTCACCTCATGTTATAATTTAGGGCAAATGAGGACTGCCTTGTTTGTGACTAATAAACTTATAGACTTTTGTATTTCTAAAAAACATTTTTTTCAGTGCATGCTGCAGTATTGAGATGTTCTAAATAATCATTAGAATCAATTTCCTTCTATAACTCTTCAGTTTTATCTTAATTTTTCAGTTGTTTTTCATCATAGCAACTTTAATCCTTTCCTTTTATTTACATTGCTGTGGACTTTAATCCTGTTTTTTAACAAAATAATTAGTTTTATTCTAATTTATTCATTTGATAATACAAAAATCTCATGAAAGGAAATGAACATCTTTTGTCAAGGAAAAAATATTTTCTTCAATGAAAAATGGCCAAAATTTCTGAATAAATATAAAAAAAACAGGGATGAAGAGTATGACTGAGTGCATTCGAAAAAGTGGTTGATTTTTAGATATTTCTAGTTTAATTTGGCACAAGACTACATTGATGGAGAACCAAGAGAGAATTGAACTCTTTATCAAAGGCAGGTGAGACTTGCATGCTGACCATGTATGAAAAAAAATGAAATAATCAATGATTGCTGTAAATCAAATATATAAAGAAATAGTATGATGATACGTGGTAGAAGACAACTAGTATAATAATGCAAAGCATACAAAAAAGATAATGAATGAAGACAGTTTAAAGACTAATAAACATTTTTATAAATTAGTACATACAGGTGCTCTGACTTACAACCATCTGTACAAACAACCGAAATATAAAAGTTACACTTCTATATTAACAGAATATAAGTAAATATAAAGAATTGTTTCATGGTATGCGTGTATAAGAGCAGACAAAATGCTACAGCAGCGGCGGACCAAGTATCTGGGAAGACATCATCAATTTTTTTGATTGAGAAATACTTTTCTGTTTTTTTTTTCATACATTTGGGTACACAAAGATTATGCTTGTACAATAAAAAAACGCACATACTTATGTAAATACATGAATACAAATTACTCTTGATTGTTCTGGTGTTGTAGATGTTTTTGAAAATTTTACAAAACAATATTTTACTTATGAAACACACAATGATAGAGTGGAATGGGATAAATTTTCAACGAGAAATACTATGATAGGAGATGACAATGAATAAGAAGAAAATTTGTCAAAAAATTTGTATTTTGTAAACCAAAAAAGTTTCCATATAAATTTGAAATTGATAAAGAAGAAATGAAATTTAGTTATAATTGAATAAAAAAAAAAATGAAAATTTGCACACGCCTAAATTTACTCCACTTTGCTATTAAACCCCCAATATGATGAACAAAGAATATCATCTGTCTAAAAGCTGAGGAGACACTTGATTTAAAAAGAGAAAAATCCATGGAGTACCCAAGTGGAAATTTCACTGTTTTGAACAAAATTTTTCATTGTATCATTCATTTTTAGAAAGAAATTACATATTTGTTTTCTATTTCAGTTTGAAAATTTGTAGGGATTAAAAGCAGTACTGTCAATTTAGATGCTTTTTGTTTTGTTTTTTTAATTTTGTGAGTCCAATGTTGACAATATTTAGATGTTATTTTAAATTTGTTTTCATGATTCAAAGTCCAGTGTCACCAATTTAAATATTTTTTTTTACGACTTATGACTACTTTGAGACATGACCTGCCCCTCAGAATAGAACCCAGTCGCAAGTCAGGGAGTACCTGTAAATTAAAGATTAAACAAGCATTCCAAGGGAAATCATGAATCACAGCTATCCACCCAGTCCATTGGGTTCATGACATTCCAACTTAGAATTTCACTAAGTGTGTTGATTAGATATAATATACCAGTTTATAGGCATATCATTGAGGTTTATGCTACAAGTTTGTTCTGACTATGGGAATATAAATAGTTACTATCTGTTGGTTTATATGCACATGTATTGAAATATATTCAAATGACAAAATGTGTTCAAAACACAAGTCACATGTTGGCAGTGATCAGTAAGTGTGACTGACTGTAAAGTAAGCTGGTAAATATCAATAAAAGTATAGGTAAATATTTTGTATAAATCTATTAACAAATAATGGCAACAACTATAACAGTTTGAAAGTACATGGAGAGTGCATACCCCCAACTAACACCATTGGCAGGGGAAGTAATTGCGCATTGATCCCCCTAAATTA
Organism: Thysanoteuthis rhombus; assembly: GCA_963457665.1. Lineage (NCBI taxonomy): Eukaryota > Metazoa > Mollusca > Cephalopoda > Oegopsida > Thysanoteuthidae > Thysanoteuthis > Thysanoteuthis major. Next base: position 68,020,225 of record OY735199.1, on the reverse strand, counting down.
ATCCTTTCTTCCATGGCCTATTGCTCATTCTTTCACAAAATTTCATTGAAATTCATTGAGAACTTCTGCAGATATTGTGTGGACAGACATGAACTTATGGCAATATAAATTGGTGTGGATTATAACTACAATCTAGGGAAGGTAATTGTACATGGATCTGCCCTATAATTCGATAGCTTCTGGTGATATTCAAAATTATGATGTAACTATTCTTTTCTGGGTCAAATCTAAAAAGGAATATATTTGTAAGTAATAATGATATAAATCCTCAAGAGAACAGAACAGAAATGATATTAGGGCCATGTTAGTGTAAATCACATTTATACTATAAGATGATGGTTCAAGTAAAAACAAGCCTGAATGTCAGACCATAGGTGTGCAAATGCAGTGTTGCTAACTTCATCTAAAATTGAATCAATAAAGATACATATCTAAATTCTAGGAAATATATCACATATGTGTACTCCAGCCCTCTTCATATCGTTCCACACTTATCCATTAAAACCAAATGCTTTCCCCTCATTCTATCTAACTGGCAATAAATACCAATTCACAGCAAAATGAATCAAGTCTGTCCTTGTGATAATAACATTTTTTTGAGATGTAATGCTTGTTTTTTCTCAAAGTTTTCCTTTTCCACAATGTGAAATTACCACCACCATTTTGTTGGATAACCTTACATCCACACATAAAACATATCTCCACCTTTGAACACCACTGTTAGTTGCTTTGAATGCTAAAATAGTCATGTTTTATTTTTGGTCATATTTAGGTGTGTAGCCCAACCACAACTTGTATTTTCACCCCCCCCCAATACATTCGGATAAAAGAGTATGAAAAAATAGTGTACTTAAATTAGGTTTTTTACTGATTTAAAAGAATCTGTAGATAATGTGGGGGATTGGTTTTCTATAAGTATCAAGTGATTAATTGATCACCCCATAATTGCTTCAACAAGTCTGTAGACCAAATAAACATTTCATATTTTGTATACGAAACCTCAAATTATGTCTGAATAATGAATGAGATGAAAATAAAAATCATTTTTGTGTACTTAGATAGAATTACCCCAACCAATCTTCTTCCACCTGATTACCACACAATTATTCATTTTAACCAAACACTAAATCATATATTAACAGTTCTACTAAAATCAAAATGGTGGAATTGAATGATTTGCTTAGATTTCATTTTTAGCACCTATAATAAATTTTAACATACAATTATATTATATTTTCTGTCTAAACTTTTTAGATGAAGGATCATCTTTATATATAGGTTTTTTCTGACTGTTGTCCTCATCTTGGTTCAACTTTTGAACACACTGATTCACTGACCCCCATTCCAATATGGTGGATTGTGCACTCGGGAATTTTTCTATTGGTCTAAATAAACCCAATAGAAATATACTCCTGTGGCATCAGTTTCAGACATTGATATTATTATGACACCAAACATGATCAACAACATGGTTATGACCTCAGAAAATAGACAGCAGAATGGAGACATTCCAACCCCATGTTTCCATTAGGGCCACCCCGTCCCAGTTTCCTGAACCCTCCCTATTTACAACACCCACCAGAAGAAGGCCATGGGGTACAATGGCCAAAATGCATTCAAAAGATGAACCAAGACAAGGGCAACGGTCAAAAGAAATCTAGAAATAGATACTTAATACATTCAAATATTTTAGCATGTTTGCAGCTGGTTCTAGTCTCAGTACTTGATCAATATTATGGGGGATCAGTTTTCTGTTGTAAACAACTAATAGACAGATCCCTCTAATGAATCATTCAAATTGTTCCCTATAAACACCACTGTCTGTACTCAATCTAATAATTACTTGAGCCTGCTTCCATTTAGAAGCTTTCATGGAACAGTTATCTATGGATGACCAATAAATAGAGAACTTGATATTATCCTAAATGTGTAAGTATATTCCCAGTGTCAATACACACATAATATGGCTGGTAACATTCTAGTAATAAATAAATTGAATGTGACTTTAATCTTCAACATGAAAATACTAGCTGAAGTACCCATTCATGCCGGGTTGAATATTTGAAGAGTAAACAAGAAATTAAAACTGTCAAATTTGTAAAAAGAAAGATTCCCCTCACTTTTGACACTAAGGAAGGGGAAGTTTTCCTTCACTTTTGACTCCATACATTTCACTTTAGATCCCTTGAAAAGGGATGAGGTTTCCTTTCCCTACATTTTTGATCTCCTGAAGAGGGGGAAAGTTCCCCTTCACTTCTAACCCCTAAAAGGAGGTAAAAAGTCACCCTCTACTTCTGACCCTATAAAGGATGAAAAATAAATCTACCTTCACTTTTGACCCCTTAAGGGATTACACATAAACATAAAATAGGAGGATATGTATATGTATACTGAACTGAAAGTAAGTGTTCAGTTTAACATTATAGTTACATTGTAAATTGAATCCCTCCCTCTCTGTACGACATTTAAGAAAGCAATTTAAAAAACTTCACTTCGAAACCTTCCTCACTGAGTAAGCATGTCAAATTTGGTTTCTATAGCATGACAAACTGACAGTGTTATACCTCTCACTTATATATATATATACAAACATTATTTCAAAAGATATATATATATATATATATATATATATATATATATATATATATTCTTTTAAGGGGGCTTAATTTCTAAAATGTTGCTTAAAAAAATGAAATATGAAAATTTCTTCAATTCTTTTGACTTGGTGAAACAATTGCTGCTGCTGTCAACATTCAGTCATGTAAGTATTACTCTCTTCCTTTCTTTAATCAGCTTCAAAGAGAAGTTAAAAATTGTTTGTCTTTGTTTTTTCACTTCTGCCCTCATAAGTGCAATGCTATATTGCAGCGGCCACCCAACTGGTCGCAGATTCACTTCCTGCAGCAGCCCCTTTTTCTTTCATCGTTTATCCAATTTATACTGTTTAGACTAAACAATACATTCACCGTGTTATAATGTTCAAATAGAGTTTCAAAGTAATATAACGCATTTTTAATTTTTTTCAGATTATACATCCATTTCTTAATAATATACATGTATGCATAGATAGATGGATATCAAATAAAAATATTACTTATTTTATTAAAAAAGATCTAGATAGCAATATCTGATGACTAAACCAAACCAAGAATATCTAGATGAAATACATTCAAACTGGCAACACTGAGCAAGGGATGTAACTGACATTTTGGTATGTCAGTAAGTGATGGCAATTGATACTAGGGTATCTAAAAAAGATATATTATCAAAAAATACCTTTAGGTTAGAAAAGAAAAGAAAAAAAAAAATGACTCACCAAGATCCAAGAAAACTTTATAATGTCATTTAGAAGAGCTCAAGCCCTAGACTGAAATAATAAATGAATTTTTGTCTATCTCTTCATGTTGTATCCCTGTTCGACAGGGGACCCACCAACCTGAGGAGACTGTGGCCCAAAAAATGGCTGATTTAGAATCTTGACCACACAATATCATATGATTATTTCACAGAAAATAAAGCTATTTGTCTATGATTATGGAGGTGAACCACCATTCAACAATAAATAGAGAAATAGATCAAATACCTACCATAGTAAATTGCTCCAATTGATGTTGTATCTGGTTGGTCTTTTGCTGTTGAATGTAAAATGCCTCACTAAAAGCTCCTCCTTCTAATGAAGTTGAATTGGGTGGGAGACCTGGAGATTGCACTGGTGAATATGATGTCTGTGACAGTGGTGATGTTGGAGACTGGCAATTACTTTCATTATTTCTATACTGAGTCAAGGAAGGCTGAAATTGTTACAATGAGAGAGATAATGACCAAACAGCTTTATCAAGGGGAATCTAGCATTCTCCATATGGATTTTGAAAGGATGATGACAAAAACTGTTTTCTAATTTATACAGAAAATGATGCATACAAACCGAGCAAGGCTTCCATTTTAAATCTGAATTAGTAATATATAAAGACTTTTCATAGCATTTTTACATTAATAAAAAGAGGTTAATTACATAACCATATAAATTGAATTTTCTTCATCATTCATCAACTTATTTTAAAAATTGAAATTTAGGATTTTTATCTGTTGTTCACAATCAAATCCATAAATAATTTATGTGTAAAAATACTTCTGTTTCTGACAGCAGAGCTGAAAAAGTAACAATACATAAAGAATAAGGATGGTTTAAAGCTGTTCAAGATCTTTAATGATTAAATCAATGAACTTTATAGAATGATAAAAATATGTAACAAGTATTTACATACACTTCTGAATGAGCAAAATATTATATCAAATTTTAAATTCAACTTGATCTAGCTAAATATTTCATGATGATTCTTATAAAAAAAAAAAAAGCAAATAATCAAGTCTGTGAGATTGGAGGGACTACTGTATACTTATAAATCTCAATATTTTTCTAAGTAAACATGGATTAAATTTTGATAAAGAATTTTTTACAATGGAAAAGTTATTTTACTCTATTTTCGAAAATGTCTTCAATGCTCAAAACAATGTAAAAAAAACTTGATTTGTTTTTTTCCCCCCAAGTGATACTGACAAATGATACATGAAGTACAGAATGAAGGATTATTTTTAAAAAAAATAAAAAAACATACCAAAGAATGGTTTAACAAGAAAAAAATTTTACAAAACTGGGAATTTCAACACCAAGCCATAAAGTGGCACAACAAGGAAACTAAAAGTGCACATAACAAAAAAGATGAGAGAAAAAAAGCATCAAGAACTTCAGAGTAAAGTTTAGCTGATCATATGCAGTAAAAAATAAACAAAAAATTTCAAGTTCTTGTCATGCAAATGAAGTCAGAGATAGAAATATACTATAAAAATAATTTAGAGACTGATGGTAGGGGGTGTTAGCCAACCTCTATATTAAAATTCATTGTGTGTGTGTATATGTAGCTGTATGTGTGCATATATATGTAAATGAATTACAAAAATATAAAATTTAAAAAAAAGAGCAATAAGTTTTGGATTAACTTCTCAGCATACATGAAATTGAAATACAAAAAAGTCTATTCAAATTGTAAACGAAGTGAAAATATTAGAACTTAAATCTATTCAGACATTTCGCTAATTTATTTTTCAAACTGAGGAAGTCAAATCTAGAATAGAATTTTATAGAAATTATTCAAAGCAAAAAGAATGTTTAATTATTAATTATCTACATTATTCTATTTTTTAATGGAACATGAATAAATATTTGAAAAGTTTGAGATTATTCATGTTGAACATTTAAAGTTGTATTATGAAATACTTATGTTAAGAATTCTTTTGAATAAACATGGTATATTTACAAAAACTTGAACTTGATATATTTGAGTGAATAAGAAATGCAATAAAAACATAGCAGAGAGAGAGAGAGAAATATATATATAGAGAATTTTTTCATAAATAAATTCTCAATTTCATAACTATAGTAAAACAAATGAGTAAAAGCAAATCTTGAGAAAATCATGAATTATACTAAACTTCTATGTATACAAATTATATTCCCCCCCCCCTTCAAAATATATATTTTTTACAGAACACATTTTATGGATCACTTGAGTATTTCAATTAAGTTTTTGTCGGTGGCAGAAGAAAATATTTGTGAATGGGTGAAAAAATGTTGCTTTATGATAGACAGTTTTTATTCAAATTTATTTACCGATTATTTATTAAAAAATAATGATAAAGATGAAAATCATAATTAAATGAAAAAAAATTTCCATTGGTGATTCAACAATATAAAACAATTTGATGTAAAAGAATTAGTTTTAATTTTCATAGTCTATATGCTCAAAGATATGGGAGAATTTATTGTAGGCTTTATAAACCTAACACTTGAAGTAATTAACTCTAATCTTTAACTGATGATAGTGTCATGTTCAGTTTATACTAAAATCATTCATGTGTGTGTTTATTGATTATCGAAGCTCCAAGTTTAAAAACACTTTTGGATTTGGCAACAAAACTCCTTATGAATTTCAACTCCTGAATGTACAATCTGACAATCTGGATCAAAACTGGAAATTGTAAAACCTATAATTTATATATATATATATATATATATATATATATATATATATGAGAGGGAGAAATATAGATGGATCAGATAGATATGTACAGTGTAGCACAGGAATTAAAACTCCATTGCAAGTGACAGTTTCATGCCTATAGCTATCAACTTGTAAATTACTATATATTATATCCAGAGCTACGGATTGAATTTAAAAACCAAAACAGACTCTGAAATTAACAGAACAACTAGATTTTACGTCTTGTTCCTAACTTATATACTTATATTTGTAAAAGATTTTTGTCTTCTCCTAAACAGTGCATCACAGCTGGAGATAATTATTCGAGGCAGGTTCAGAGTGTATAAGAAATCAGGGGTGATTCATAATACTTAAAGGGGTTTTCTGGGGGGGGTGGATCTATTTACTACATGACTGAACTAAACTCCCAGTTCGCATTTCAATTTTTTTTTTATTCCATTCACATATATTCTTTAAAAGATTTTTTTTGACATTACTTCATATTCTGACAACACTATATTTTGTAAGGTTTTTTTGTCCCTGGCAGCAGTTTTCAGACTTCTGTGGAGACTGGGATTCGCAACTGAATTAAAAATTGGCGTTGTCTGTGTCTTAAAAGTGAGTAATATTTCAATTTAAAATTGAAACATATTTCGATGAAATTTCAAATGATGGTTGGGGGTTGTACAAAGACTTTGGTAGAGCAAGTTATAGGTGATACACTAGTTTGTTTATGTTCTATAAACAAAAAGCATGTTTTTGGTACCAATCAGGAAAAATTTTCAATTCTTGATAGATTTTGCTGAAATTTGGTGAGGGTGCTGGGGAAACCCGCGGAAATAAAAAATGGTTAGTTATGGCTATCCAATTGTTTTTTTATAAGTAATCAAAAATTGAATAACTTCTTTACTTTCAAAGATATTTCAATTAAATTTTGTATGAAGAAGGACATGTATGAAGACTTAAGTGTAGTAAGTTGTGAGTGATCCGATTGTTTATGTACAGGTCTTATGAACTAAAAAACATTTTTTGGGGTTCCATTTAGTTTAATTTTTTAAATTCTTGATTGATTTTACTGAAATTTGCTTAGAATGTTGGGGAAAACTTCCGACTCAAAAAAAATAGTTATTGTCAATATTTTGTTTACATTTTCTATGCAATTAAAATTGTTCAAAATTGGATAACTCCTTTAATTCTAAATATATTTCAATGAATTTCTGTATGAAGGTTGTGGGTGCAAGATTTTGGTATAATGAGTTATGGGCGATAATTTATACATAAATTACATTAGATAACTTCTTTAATTTGAAGTAAATAACTCTTTTATTCTTTTTTTAAAAGATATTTTAATGAAATTTTGTATGAAGGTTGAGCAGATATCAAAACTTTGAGTTAGTTATGGTGTTTCTGATTTTTTTGTTTTTTAAATCTAAACAAAGAAACTTTTTTTTTGCTTACAGATCTGAATTATTAAAATTTCTCACCAAATTTGGTGAGACAGTCTTGAAATGCAAAGCATGAATCAAGTTGCTGTCATGGTCATCAACACGCCTCATTTTATAACTTACTTTCAGTAAATACATGGTAAGAAATAAGTAAAACAGCTCCATTTTTTTGTTTATATTTTGTCAGAATCATTTTTTTCTGAGTAGTGTCTAAGCATTAATTAAAAAATAGAAAATTGGGGCTTTTTTGAAGTTATTAAGGAATTCTATAGAGAGATGATTAAATAAAACAAAGCATTAGACAGAGACAATATGGTAATCAAAATAAGTATTCTGCTGGGGGTGGGTGGGTGTTGCTTTATACTTCTGAGATTTTTTGTGTCAATCATTTTTCCAGAACACAAAATTTGGGATTGGAGGTTATGTGGATCATACGTAGGGAACTTTTATTTTTCCCTTTTAGGAGTCAAAGTCAAGGGGAAATTTTTTTTTTCATTTCTAGGGTCAAAATCAAAGACAAGATTCTTTTTCAATTGTAGAGGTCAAAAGAGAGAGGGGATTTTTTTTCCAACTTTCGGCAGTAAAAACTAAGGGGAAATTTTTCAAAATTCTCAGAGCTCAAAATCAATGGGAAAATGTTTTTGTCACTTTTAAGGGTCGAAATTTGATGGGAATTCTTTTCCATCATTTCAAAGTTTCATATTCTTCTTCCACCTTCAGGAGTCAAAATATGGGGGGAGGAATTTTTCTCTTTTAGGGTTGAAAGTCAAGGGGTCAAATGTTTTTCCCTTTCTAGTGATCAAAATGAGAAGAAACTTTTTTCACTTTTAGGGGTCAAAATTGAGGTGTAGAAAAATTTTTTTCTTCATGGCCTAAATTAAAGAGTAGGAGCTTTTTTTCTCCTTTGAGTTCAAGGGGGTTGGAATCAAAGGAGAATTTCTTTTTCACTTTTGAGTGTCAGAATTAGGAACTAAGATTTTTTTTCCATAATAGGAATCAATATAAGATATTTTTCTCTTCTAGTGGTCAAAAATGGAACTTTCTTTGGTCAAATTCTACACATCAATTCCCGCAAGGGGACACCTTTTCTCCCTTTTAGGGGTCTAAAGCAAGGGAAAACGGTGTTGTTATATTTGCAGTAATCAACACCCAGGCAATACTGGGTATTATTGCAAATCTACAATTAAAACAGGATTTACAGTCTCTCAGATAGCATCATCACAACCCATGTTCTCTGCATACAGCTCAAAACTTACCTAAAAATTCATAAAATCACTACTTTCCCAGTCAATATACATTGACTGAGAACTAATATGAAAGTTGCAAGCAACTGCCTTACTTCTCTGAAAAATATCAGTAATTTTTTTGAAAATGCCTTCAAAATAATTTCATATCTATTTCTACATTGTTGAAAAGTTTAATTAAAAATGTTAAATTTTTCAATTAAAGATAAATGTAAAGTTTTCTATTCTATATGACAACAAGAACCTAAAACAACCAAAAACTGTAAAATAAAGTATACATATACATATACATGTAACCAATTTTTTTTCAACCAAATTTATTAAAAGCTAACAAAGGAAATAATTTTAATGCTACTATCCTCATTATTTTTAGATTGTACCAGATCAGAGAAATTTACGGGACATCATGAGAAAAGTAATATTCTAAATCCTCAAGAGTGACTCTAGGTATGAATGAACAACACAATGTATACTCATTTATGATAAAGGAAATTCAACTTCATTAAAAGTAACAATTCATTTTTATACAAATGTCAATAATAATTAAGTGGGAAGACAAAGGCATTGGAGGAACAGAAGCAACACAATGATGAAACAAAGAAAGCTGTGCAAGTGGAACAACATAAAAACAATGAAAAGTGGAGTGATAGTTACATGATGGTATTATATCGTAAATAAAGAGGAAGTAATTATACAACCTTAATAATATAGAAAATTACATTGGATATAAATAACATTTTGTAAATTCTTTATAATATATGAACACTCTAAAAATATACTTATCTAAAAAGATGTACTTGAAGAAAAAAAAAATGTTTTGCAGCAAATATCAAATGATGAATAGAATTAATTAGAGCATTTTTTATAAAGATAGCTGGAGTACAGTAGTGTAATTTGCCACCAACTCAAGTTCTTAGGTAAAATGGGTTAGTAGACATTTGTTATGCTGAGAATAGGAATTTAGCTAGTGTAAATTGATTATATCTATTCTGTATGATGCCACCGGATAGTAGATATATGCACTTCTGATTACCAGCAAGCTTAATGGGTACTCAAGTTTTCTTTTCTAATGTATATAAATCCTGGTTAGAAATTTTATCAAGATGTACAAGTTATATCAGATAATTCAGAATAAGTGTAATTTTCATTAAAGCATACAATGTCATTAAAGTTCTTTGTTTAAATAATTGAGAAAAATGTGAGACAAGAGCAAAATGGTATCTGAAATGCTATAATGCTTGAAAGTTGAACACAACTAGACTCCACCTGACACATATAAGGTAGATCTACTGAGTATATTTTAAAATATATAATAATTGAAGTATACACCTCTTATTTTTATTGTTTTCAACATCATACCATTTTTTATTAGGATATTCTCAAATGGAAGAAATAGATTTCCTTCAGGATAATTTTGTAGAGAAAGTTTTCACATAAAATTTATTTGAGGAAGTGGGGTGGGGTGGGGGTACATCTTTAATGTAGTCTTCAATTTTTTAGATGACGATAGCGAATAAGTTTATAAAAACAAATAATTGTTTTGATAATTACTTTCAAGTCTGAAATTAGAGTTTAAGGTTACATTCACTAAAATCAGTAATTTAGTTGAGTTCACGACATGAAAATTTTTCATTAGTCTCCATTTTTAATTGTAAACTTAAAATTTTTTTTTATAAATACTATATATTGCAGTCAGAGCAAAAAAAAAAAGGAAAGAAAAGATGAGTATTCCTATACATAAGCAGTATAAATTCACAATTTCTGTTTGAAAGACATAAAATATTTTTGATATATCTTATCAGTTAAGTTTTTGATCTCAAAATCAATAAGTTAACTGACCTTTCATTTCCCATCTTGTAATAATATGAATTTTACTTCATTTTTTAATTTTGGCACAGTGTAGGGAAGCTAGTCCCTATCTTAAAATTTTATACCCTTACCAACTCAATGTTGAAAATAAAAAATTTAACACAATAATTTATTCAAAGTATCAACAATATAATCTAAATTTATGTATTTACTTTTGTTTTTCTTAAATTCTCCCATTTATTTATGCACTCTTTCCATTGAGTGGGCATGGAAGTGGAACTTTACGATTTACACATTGTACCTTATTTCGAAATAACGTACAGAAATATAACTTTATTACAACTTTAACCATCAACTTTTACAGAATAAATAAGTCGGTTAAAAAATATAGAAAAATGATGTATTTGAGCTGAAATTTTCAAATAGTTTTTCATAATCAATCTAATTCATGACACTGTAATATAGAACATATACATAGGTACCCAATTTATGCTGCTGATCTCTGAAACTAACAAAATTAATAAAATAGATAGAATGATATTTGTGACTTTCAGAGTTTTTTTTGCAAAATCGGAAAAATGAACTATACAAAGTCCTCACTCGGCAATTAGTTAGGATATATTTAGCTTTAATCTAGGAAGATTCATTTAATGGTTATTTATATTTTTGAAAACAAAAATTTCAATAATGTATGCTTCTCCTTCATTATAAAACATAAAAATGTTTGAAAATATTGTTCAATTATGGATCCTGCTAATTATAAGAGGAAAAATAACGGTTTTGACATAGAAACATTTTATTATTCACAATTTCAACATATTTTCTTCATCGAAACTAGCTAGATATCTCCATATATATATATATATATATATATATATATATATATATATATATATATATTTATATATATATATATATGAGCTGTAAAATATGGAGCTTATGGTTATAAAACCTTGAGTCAAGAAATGATTCAATTTTTTTACCATCATAGGCTCCTGACAGCTGGCGAATTGAACGTGGTCTTTTTTTGAAAAATTTCATTCAATTCATTTTCATGACTGTCAATTCTTTGATGACAGACATCCTAATATTGGAATAGCAAATACATAATTCTATTTGCTTTCTGAAGGGAAATAGAAGTTAATGAATACAAGGATTTTAATCAATTATTGGATTTGTTTATATACATTGCATTTTTTTTTAAATTTACCCTATATGTTATTATCTGAATGCTAAAAACAAAACTGAACCTCAACTGAAATAAATGCAGTAAATGTTAAAAAATAATTCAAACTTATTTATTTTTTCATGTAAATAAAAGTAACATATGATAAGTATCCATAATTTGACATTCTAGAAGTTACTTTGTGTTGAACTTTTGATATTATTGTTTTTGGATATATGTCGGGGCTATGCATGCATATATAAAAGTTGTAGTCTGAACATGAATTTAATGTAATCAAGCCACAAACAGTAGTGTTTATAGGTAGAGATGCTAAAAACAAAATTGAACCCTTATCAAAATAAATGCAGTGAATTTAAAAAGAATTTGAATTTGGTTTTAATAATGTGAACAAAAAACTTATATAATTATACTGTACATGGAATTTTGAAAGGATTGATAAGCTCTCAAGATGCATTTTTGTGTTTAAAAAAATCATAGATTTCTTAAAAAAATATAGCCTATAAGCATCTGGAGTGAAATATCTAAAGCCTACAAACGTTGTTTTTTTGGTAAAATGCAGTTGTCAGAGAGATATATCATGAAAAGCGGTCAGGAAAATTTGTATTATATATAGAATAATAGTTCTGATCTATCCGTTATATTATTTAAGAAATCTGTGTGTATGCACCAAGATAACTTAATAATTGGCCACTGTACAAAGTTGACACTTGCTTGACATGTTGGTCCGTGCATCGGACATTGCAGTGTCAAGTTTAAAGTTGTTCGGATTGACAGTTTTCAATAGGAGGGTGGTGCCCAATTTATAAAAAAAATTCATCCAGAAAAGGATATAGATTTTGTTCAAATATATACATCATCAGCATTCACAAGCATGGGTTTATAGATAGATGACGAAACAACATTTAAAAGAAATTTTGTTTTGAGAAAGAAAAAAGAAAGAGTCGAGTTTTTTCTGTCAAATTTTTCTTTAGGACAAAATTAAATTAAATCATAGTCAAGATGATGCAACAGTTTTTCACAAAATTTCTATTTTGACTATCATTACTATAAATGAAATCATAAGATTCTCATGTATTTGTTTTTTAATCAGAAAAGAAGGTATGAGAAATAACCTTTTCATCAATTTGAAATAGATAATAGTATATTTTCTCACTTTTTATTAATAGATCTAAATTTAGATATAAGACACAGGAGATAAATAAATGAAATACTTTGAAGCTGTAGTTTCATATGATGGACAGGAAATTATTTAACATGACATTTTATGGCAGGCTGCTCCATGCACCATAAAGTTCATTCCTTCCCCAAAATACACCTTTTGAACAGCCATGTCCAAGATAAATATAGACAACAATTACAACTGCACCAAAGTAACTCTTTTATGCCCCCTTTTTTCAAGAGAAAAGAAAAAAAAAAAAAGAATCTTATGAAAATCGATTTATTTGATAATTGTTTTATTCTTATATGGTTTATATATATATATATATATATATATATATATATATATGAATATATACATACATACATATTACAAATCAGTAATATGATATAATAATTGTGTAGCAAATCCTTACTTCATCATCATATATATATATGTATATATATATATATATATACATATACACACACACACACAATACAAATCAGGAATACTATAAATTATAATATGATATCCGATGAGTGATGGGTTTATTTCATAAAGTGCTTGATACATGCAACATTAAATTGATTTAGAGTAGAGCTCAAAATATAATGAAGTAAGGATTCGCAACACAAAAATGTCTTAAGTGAAATATCTGAAGCCTACAACCAATTTGTGTGGGTAAAAAACAATTTTCAGGGAGAAACTTTGTGACAGAGAAGTCGAGCAAATTTCCATTCTCATAAGGATGCATCTATAAGAAATTAATTTTACTATCTAAAAGTCACAATGTTCTGAATATCAGAATCATATACGTGGCATTATTTAGATCATGTGAAGAGTCTATCATTTTTGATACAATATTAGCATATACCCCTCAAAAATGAAGGGGTTATTTATGTACAAATAGGCACTAAGCACAGAGCTAATTTATTTTGTAATTTATTTTTCATAAATCAAGTATTCTAATTTTGAGGTTATTTTAAAGTCTAAACTCAACTCCAGCAGTTTTAAAGGGTGATCGGACATAAAGTATTAAGACTATATGTGATATGAATGTAGTCACCACTGATATTGTGTAGTATGAATAAAGAGTCATAGCAAAAAAATTATTTTATAAAAGTATGGATTAGCAGTAAAAAGATGAAAGCCAATGTAGTAGGTAATTTAATTATGAAAAAAAATTTTAATAGTTCATGTAAAAAAATAATCGTAAAGCATTTCTTGCCCAGACAATAGATATATGAATTTTTGCATCATAGTATCAGTTGAGATTTTTTTACAAAACTTTTTCTTCATAAGCCGAAAATATAGCCAAATTTGATAAATCCTGCCCTCTCAAGGACGCACATTTGGCCATGAGCTTTTTAGTTTGGCCATATTTAAATTTTGAGCCATTTTAACTATTAATGATCATAATTATTATCATTGTTGTTATTGTTCTTGTTGTGGTTATTACTATTATTATTATTATTATTATTATTATTATTATTATCATTATTGTTGTTGTTATTGTTATTATTATCATTATCATTATTATTATTATAATTTAAAAAATTTTTTTATTGAAAAAAAAAAAAAAAAAAAAAAAAAAAATTTTTCTTTTGCATTTAACCATTTTGGTGAGTTTTTGGCCATTTTTCCCCCCCAGAAACATATTAAACTATAGAGCAACATTCCCCTTACAATTGTCTGACTGTTATAAAATTGGATACACTGAGGAGAAAGAGTTTGACTCATTCAAAAAACAATTCTTTTTTCTTTTTTTTTTCTCCAAGTTGCTCATACTGCATTCCTTTGACACATGTACATTTTCACATAATAATCGTTGTTATGATAACAGACTATCATATATTTTTCCCCTATTCTGTATCAACACTTATAAAGTATCAAATTATAGGGAGTCCAATATGTTCATTAGGTTATATAAGGAATGTGAGCACTTGAATAAAACAAATGAACTGACAAAATTATTTTTTATCTGTTTAGATGATCTGATTTCTGTATATTTGTAGGTTGTTACTGTAATGTACCAAAAACAGCACATTGTTGTACAATTTTTGTCAGCACAGTACCATTAAAATACTCCAACTCGAGGGATGAAAGCATGTCCAGTTTAATCAGGCCACCAGTTTGCAAGTAATTTAATAAAGTATAAATAGAAAAAAAGAAAAAAATTTGTCAAAGGGAGATAACTGTAGGTCTTATTATATTTCTATATAAGAAAAAAAGAGGAATGTCTGAACCTCGTATAAAATAATCACTATAGCACACATGTTCCAGAACTGATAATCTAAAAGAAAAAAAAAAACTTTTATAAACAAATTTTTTTCTTCAAATACCTGCATAAGATTTTGGAATTGTTGGTCAAAAATGACCACTGAGACCCCAAAAGGCACTTTTTTTGAAAAAACAAACCAAAAAATATGTGCTTAAATGGCCTCAAACAAATTTTCAAGGTTGTAGCCCAAAAATGTGGCCACAAGTACTAACACATACATAAAGATGAGCTAAGAGAAAAGTCTGAAGCCCACTCGGCTGGTTGGTTGAGTAGGCCATGGGGCTATGGTGATTTGATAGGCAAATAATCATAATATAAATTCTATGAATAGGAAGTAACTTGACATCAAGCTTAAAAGCAGCTAGAGGTGGCTTTTAAGTTAGTGGGAGAAAATATGACAAATACTTGAGGTCAAGTAAACCGCTTATTTATCATTATACCATTTCAATTGGAATGAGAAAAACTGACTTTTTTTCATCAATTATTGTTTACATCCTGTCTTTCATTAAGATAAAAATTCCCAAAGATTAAGGACAATTTCTAGAGAGACGGAGAATACACATAAAAATTAGAAATTCTTGATCTTGCTTTCTTCATATAAATGTTGTTGAATGGCTAAAAGATGAAAAAATTCAATGTTATAATTTATTTAGAAGTTATTCATAATAAAAGTAATCTGAAACGTCCCCTCAACTAAGAATATTGCAATTTAAAAAAGTAGGAAGTCGAAATGCCTATCTAATGGATCCAAAACTCAATCTAATAGCTTTTAAAAGAATTTGAATAAACAACATTGATTTAAACAAGGCACTTTTATATACTTTTTGAAATTTGAATTATACTTTGGAGCAACTACAGACCAAATAGGAAGCAAAAAATTATTTTTACTTCGTATTTATTCAATGTAGGTGCAATAGCTCTCTCAAAATATAACTTCTGATTTCTTTAAGATAGTTTTGTTCAAGATAGGAGCCATGCTTAGAAAAATTAGAGAATTTTATATTCTATTAAAGGTTATATGAAAGAAATCAGTTCAGAATCAGAGTAGATATTTCGCTTGTTATAACTTTGGAATGCAATTGATATTAATACTAACCTTGGTTTGATTGACTTGTGACTCATTACATGGTGGTGGCGTGACATGTACCTGTGGAGTTATGTGATGTTTATGGATGGACTGGGGTTGATGGGGATGTTGTAGTGGCTGTGGTGTATGGGATGGTAGGGCTGATGATTGCTGCATCTGTCCTGGGTGATGGTGAGGGTGATGGGTGCAATGGTGCAAAGGAGGGGAGTAAGTTTTTAAATGGCGGTGGGTTGGACTCTGTTGATGGGATGCTGCCACCTGGTGCTGTCCTCCTCCATGAGGATGCTGTCTCTGAGGTACTTGGGAAAACATGCAGTGGCGCACACGAGAAGACGTCTGGGATGGTGAAGACCCAGATACAGCAGACATACCACTGTTGGGATCTATACAGGACACCTAAGACACAGGGAACAACAAAAGATCTGCAAACTGGAACACAAATAACAGCAAACCAAAAGAAAAAAAAAAAAAAAAAATGCAAACAAGCATAATACAAAATCACATTCCAGATCACTGTACTATCCACAAGATTCAGAACTATAAATTCTGAGAAGATTTAAGTCAAAAAGGATAAAAAGTATTGAGAACAAGAAAATGTCCATAAATCTCAGATGTTAATGACATAATAAAAATACTTATAATGTTAGAACTTCATATCATCTATAGAATCTTGGAGAGCTAGTAAACTAAATCTAAAAAAATATATTTACAAATTCTATCCTGGTAAAAATAATATAAACATGTTTCTTTAGAGAAGAAAATTCATGGTTTTTAAGCAAATCAAGTAGGTAGGTCTATTTTAAGAGACATGACGAAAGAACTTTTTTTTGGCACCTTAAAAGAATGGACTTTAGTCTACTGCCTAGGTAACTAGGCTAACACAGATATAATAGCCAAGTAGATAAATTTGTACATTTTCATCAGGATGAAAACATTACAAGTAAACAATCAGTTTTTAATTTAAGACTTCTAAAATCTAATGCTGATGATACTGGAATAAATAATATTTCTAATTAAAGATGTGAGATTTACAGGCACATCAACAACAATATAGCTCATTCTGCATTAAAAATCATTTCCTTTCATACAAATTGATTTTCCTAGTCACTTTTTAAGACTGTCAACATGAGAAAGGGATGTATTTTCTCCCAAATATTCTTGAGTTGTTATAATTTACACACAATTGTACATCTCTTACTCATGGTATTCAATGAAGATAATGACAGTAAACAGTTTAGTGAATAATATTTAACAAAAAATTTCTTTAATGATATTAATTATAACTAAGGGAAAGGAATATACTGTTCACTTACATATGATTAAGCAGTCATCCAAAAGCTGTTTATTTTAGTTTTGTGAGACATATACTCCATTTAAAAACATGTTCTAAGGATGATGTGATTAAATACATCTCAATAAAACTATTTCACTTTGGTAGTTTGTTAATCTAAAATTGACTACAAGTTTTTCAGAGTTATTTACAACTTTTTTAATAAAAAAATTCAAAATTCATACATATCTAAAAAAGATAAAATATCAATACAGATTTGATGAAATAAAATATAAATATTGGTTTAAAAAACCTCTTCATGTCTATCATTTTTGCCACATACAGAACAGTGAATTGGAACATGATAAAAATCAAAGGAAAATATTTACAAAGAAACATCACGCCATAAGCATGCAGGTGAGTAATTACTTAATCTGAACAAAAGAAGCAACAAATCTATTACAATAAGAGGGCAAAAACACAAAAGTTTAAAAATCAACATTTCTTTCTAAATCAATAAAATCCATAATTGATGATTTTTTCAATCAAGTGAAATTAATTGCTGATAAAATTTTCTGCATAAAAAAAAACAATCTATAACCTTTATCTTCTAACTTATAGGAGTATAACATCTTAGAACATCTTTTAAACAACAAAAAAAAAACATTCAAAGTATCCTTGCATTAAAAGACTAAAAATACAGGAAAAATTAACAAAATTTGATTTGAAAATTTCTTTCATGACTAAAACTAAAACAAAAGCAAATGTTCATCTAAATGCTTACAATAAACTTTTAGAAATCTTCTTTCAGAACTGCAAATATTTTTATTTGCTTGAACTCTAACTTGATATCCTCAGTTTTCTCATTCAATATTCAGGATCATCATTTTTTTTAAAAACCACTGTAGTCAGGTTTGAAATGAATAAAGCATATAATACAAAAACATCTAATTCATATTTGCATTTTTGTTATGAACAGAAATATATCAAAAGTCATTGTGAAGGGTTAATAAATGTACAAAATGAAGCATCAAAAGTAATAAGAATGAAATTGCCAAGTCTTCAACCTTTTTGAAAGAATATTCTTCCAAAACAAGTCAACAAAAATTTGTACCTAATTTGTAATAATTTCCAAAGTAGAATATTATAGCAGTGAATATTTGAATATAATCTACATAAAATAATGCAATGATTTTGAGAGATGATGTGTATTTTCATATGACTAAAATGTCATTAAATCAAATATAAATATTTGGTATTTGATATTTTGCATGGAGAGAAAACAATGAAAATGAAATTTTTAAATTAAATTTTTTCAGTTCTATAATTAAATGAAAGAGAGATTCACTTTTCTTTGTTCTGAAATTATCACAAATCAGTACCTTTTTATGTAATCATTAAAATCAATTGCCACAAACTTTTTCTTAAGAATTATATCGAAATTACTAAGAACCCCCACCCCAAACAGAAATTTAATAATTTTTTAGTACTAAATTTATAGCACATCAATGGACAGGTACAAACCAGATTAAGATACAATAGACAGGCGCAAAAAATGCAGCAAAAAGTAGATTAAAAAAAAAAGAAAAATGCTTTGCTTTTGCTCACACCTTGAAACTACAGCCTATAGAAAAAAAGGAAGAAGTCTTACAGGAGGAGAGAGTGGCAATCTCATTTGATTGACATTAGTTAATACCAATGGACTTGGACTTGACTGTAGATTTCGTCGAGCAGATACGGAGGGCTGAGGTGGAGAGGCCTGAGTTGGCGACATAAGATTGGGCGACAGATTCACGTTGCTACCAGCTGAGCCAGGTGAAGTAAAGTTCTGTTCCTCATCATCCAGAGGAGTAGAAAGAGGTGAGGGGAACTGAAGTACTGATAAATCTGGAAGGGAGCCAGCATGGTTGGAGATAGGGATGTGAATTCCTGACTCTTGTTCTTGTGATGGATAAATGCTGAAAATAGACAAAAAATGTTGTGTGAATAAACAAAAAATTATGTCAATGAAAAGTAATATCTGAAATGAGTAAATGACTGTAGCTAGTTGGGATGTCTTTTGGAATAATGTGTAATCCAAAAATATGATAAATCTTTATACAAAATTACTTCAAAGTATACATTTTTACAAATGTCCACTCACTTTATGATGGAGTCTATCTTTACTACCATGTGCCCTGTCTACTATACTACTATTGAAAGATGTTTGGCCAGTTGCCAGCTAACGTTGAGGAACCTTAATTATCTAACACAGGAAATTCTGGTTTAATTCACCTCAATATTAAGTAAGATTTGTTGACAAATTTAAAGATTTATGAGTCCATAATTAATTTTCAGATTAACGAACTCATTTTTGTAGATTGTGTTTTTGAAGATACAGCATATTTTTATCAAGCAAATCACAATTTATATCAAATGAAAAACTGAAAAATAAAGTAGCTTGATATTCATGCACTAACTTATGGTCTTAGCACGAGGAAGTAACCTCATTTTTGCATATTTTATCTTCTTGAAGTCAATTAGAGGAAGGGTTTCTGTACTGCATAGAAGACCTAACTTCAATGAACATAGCATGCAATATGAGCGCTTCATAGTGTTTTCAGTATAATAATGGAGATCATATTGTGGCTTGCTTCAATAGCTATTATTTTATTGAATCATCCAAACCACGGCCATCTACATTCACCGGGCACATGTCCTTGTCACAATTATTTTTTATATATCAATAGCTCTATTTACTGTGTTAAATAATGCGCACTGTGACCACAACAAATAAAATCTGTTTTCATTTGTTTTCTGCTTGTTTTTTAACAAATTGAGAAAAAAATGTCATGTACTATACATGAGAATAATGAAGCATTGAGAGAAAAAATGAAGCAAGTAGGCTACAATGATTCATTTTAAGGCAGAGATGGCAATATCTTATTATGATCCACCAAAATTCTGTCCATAATGCCTACCACAAAAAACACACAACATAAACTTATGAAATTTTCTATGGATAACCCTGGAGTCCTTAGGCAGGTTTTTAACAAATTGGTTCTCGGAAATCACACTCTTACTCTCAATCAGAGATACGAAAGCTGGCTATGTAAACAGTTTTGGAAATTTTAAAATACATAAGAGGAAGAGTGGCATTTATTGTACATATTGTAAAAGTAACAACTATCACTTTTAAAAACAATTTAAATTCAACAATATTAGGATTTCCACACATCTATTTTATAAATCTTTTTTTTTTTTGCAGTAAAAAAAAGTTAATGTAGAGTATTTCATACTTGGCAATCCACTATTTCAACTCAAATACATTATAAGTTTTCAACCAATTCATTTGTTTTATTGAAGTTTATGATTGTAATAAACTGATATTTTTGTACACATATCTAAAAAAAGAAAGCACAATTTACAGAAAGTGGTCACGACTGTAAATTGTCAAGATTCACATACCTGCATACAAATTTACAGAAACAAGTTTACAGAAGTAAATACGTAAATATGAATATTATTATTGCTTTGAATAAATTAAATTGTAAAAATGTTTGAATTCAAGTGCCAGTTTCAACATTGATTGATCAAATGAGTAAAACTTTACAATCAGGAATGTCAGTTAGTTTCAAAACAAAAAAATAAATGAATAAAATCTTTTGGTGAAAAGATACATAGGAAATAGTTTATGTCGCTTATTGGGTTGCCTTTTTTTTAGGGGGGGGGACAGCAATCTATTCAGCAAGTAGTAATTAATTCATTGAGTAAACTATAAGCAATTACTTCAGTCTTCTTTATCTCCCAAGGTGTTATGGCTTCTTACTAAATTATGGCTTATACTACAGTTCTAGCACATCATGAGAGAATTAGATAATTGGCACCTGAGAACTGTCTCTTCAAATATTTGGTAATTTGGTGCAGATTAATTTGCTGATATATTTTGATATTTCAACTTACTGATCTGGATAAAACATATTCAAAAAGAAATAATGCATATTGGAGCAAATTTGGCAGGATATATTTATAACATTATGACAAGTGTTGATACAAGTTATTCATTTTCTGGTAAAAGGCCAAACAATTAGTCATAACAGCAAATTTTAGTTGATTTAATAAGCCTTATACTTTTTGGCAGTGTTTATTATAAGGTAGCACAGAAAGAAAGACTTTAGCACCTATCAGGGAAAATGGTGTATAGAGGAAAAGACTAGTCATGATGAACAACTAGATCAGAAATAAATTTCAAAGGCAGAAAAAGAAATGTCTTAATTCCTAGAGAAAGAAAAAGCTTCCGTTAAATAACACTTTTTTGGCATGTGACCTATGAAAACATTTAGAACGGATGAAGTTATTCAATGTTATGTCTACAGAATTAGTAATGGGAGAGGGACATAAAGAGTAATCTCCTCAGACTAACTAGAATATTACATATTTATAATACTTTTATTAAGAGCAAGAAGAGTATTTATCTAGTTTAGGTCCCCCTGAATTCAACAAAGGATATAATAAAGAATCCAAAGATGAAAGTATAAAAGTAGTTGTTAGTTTATTGAGATTATCAAATTAATATGTAAAAGAGAAGAAAAAAACAATAGAAAAACAAAAATAAAACTCAGGGACTAACTTTGAAATAGGAAAAATATTCCATGTTGATTTTATATACTAATTGTTCATAGATTTTTTGAATTTTTAAATCTGAATCAGTATTGCTATAAATATTAATCAGAATTATTTTCTATAAATCCATAAAGAAACGCTCAACTTTATAATTAAAAATTCCACAGCATGGTGAAATAGAAGATGATAAACTTACTTAATGTTTGGAACCTCACAAGACTTCGGCCGGACTTGACCAATCTTAACAAGAAAAAAAAAATGAAGAAATTGAATGATTAATACAAAAATAAAATAAACGAATGAAATATTTTTATTGATACAATAATTGTAATATAAACTCCCTATTAAATGATACCTTTAAATTCAAAGCAAATTGGTTCAATGTTCAAGAAAAAATATTCATGAAGTAAGACACTGCTTATAATCAATCAAATTTGCTTGTTCTGAACGGTTAGTTTTCAACAAGTTAGTCAAAAAAAGGCATTTGCCAATGGAATTCTGTTATACACAAGTTAAAACAAGTATTAAAAGAAATTTTCAAAACTTAGTGTATTTTTATATCCAACATAATCTGTTCATCTTTAAACAACTTGAAAAATCATTTGTTGAATTTTATGAAAAAAAGAAGAAATTATTGATTCAAGTGATAAAGTAAAAGCTCTTAATGAACTTAGGTAAAATAATAAACCATTTACCTTTTTAGGATCCCAGTATTTCATATTATCTTGTACGGAATTCTCCTCTGCAACTTGCAATACTATAAAGAATTAAAAGCAGTCATATACAGTTAAGCAGATTCATGTTATGGCGTCATATGAAGTAACCTAACTGTGTTGTTATCAATCATAAAGAGTAAATGTGTAAAGGTAATAATCAGTCAAAATAGATGAGACTAAAATTGATGTTTAATTGCACAATCGAGTATTGTTTGGTTAGCAGCTTTGGGTTAAACATTCAATCCTTTAATACTACTTACTCAACAATAACAGTTGAAATATCTTTTACAAGGAGTCCCCAAGAAACAACCTGTACTTACAAATGAATTGCCATGAAGAAAAGTTCATTTTCTATTAAATTGAGTAACAAATGACTTGTAATCAGAACATTGTGTCTTCAGAAGTGAAATTTAAAAAAATCTGTACATTTTTGGATGAAAATTCTAATGCGAATTCTCATAGTACAAGGTAATTGTTTACAGATATTTTCCATATGGGAATATATATATCAAAAACATACGCTAGTGTTAGCCAAAAAATGACTTATCAGTTCTTGTTTTCAAATAAAACGTCATATATTTATTGTATTTTTGATTATTTTTTCTTTATGAACACACACATATTCTGAGGTTACAATTTTAATATTATTGTATTGACAATACAAAACTTGATGGATGCTATTGAATGCTCTAATCAATAGATTGTATGGTTACAGTTAGGTTTCCTTTAGTTTAGTTTAACAGTTCTTCCACTTGGCCAATACAACAGATAATCATGGTGTTGCATATGCACACACAGAGAATCAGAGGAACAAGACCAGCCCTTCTACTTAATACAATTGTTCATTGTAAACAATTCAAACAGAATGAAAATAAAGGTACTTAAGCATATTATTTTTGTTATTGTTTCTATCATTGTTTTTATGGATAAAAAAGTAAAATATACACTATATACTGATATGAACATTTGACTAAGTGACGCTAGACATACACTATACGTAACTGTTCTGACATGCGTAGAAATCCAACTTACAGATGTAGGAATGGAACCTGTTTGTAAACTGGGGACTCTGAGTTATAAAAAGCAAAACTGAAGACTTATTAATCATCATTATTGTTGTAATCAATTTTTAAAAAAAATATAGATATCATTATTTTTGTTCTTGGCAATCAAATTCATTATTATTATCATCATCATTATTATTCTTATTCAGCATTACGATAACTTACAAGTAAGGCAAGCTATTGGTTAGATATCTCCACTTCTTCAATGATTGAGTGGCTTAACTAGAAATAACAGGAAAATCTAATTTTACATCCACGCAATTAGATAATTCTATTTCCTTGTATAAGTAGTTGGCATACAAATGAATACCAATACTGGATAGAAGTGAATGAAGGGAATTTCTGTCCTACTAATTACAAAGACATCAATAGACTTTATATGGATAATTATTTAATAAAAACAATCACAAAAAACAAATATAGATGCTTATTCACAAGTGAATCAATGAAGATTTTCAAATATTTATCCCTTATATATAACTGATCACAAAATCAACTTTCAATATCTAAATAGCATTCAAACAATTTTACTCATGAGCCAAGTATCCTTGTCTTTGAAACGACCATCAATTTTACTTAGAACAGTATACTCTCCAGTTATACTCGACTACACACAATAGATTATTTATCCAGTTAGATATATGGAGAGGAAGAATTGACTTGAACTACTTGAATATTTTATGATTCATGAAGATGCAAATAGACTGATTTCCAGAAGTCTAGGTGTTGGGGGCTCACGTCTCAAAATAACACTAGCAAAAACTGAGAATTATTTCCTCAGCAGTGCTCACCAAAGTCTTGACCAATGAGTTATAGTACAATCCTAAGAAGCAAATCAGAACAGTGAGTATGAATTCCTATACTATTCAATCAAGTTGTTCAAGTGGTCATGAAAAGAAAACATTGCAATGTGCTGACAAGTGATGCAATTATATACAGGTCTGGTTAGTCACCTGAAAGAAACTGTCATGTGACCATCATCTTCTGGCAGCATGCCATGTAGGGGTGATCAATTAAAAAATGCAAAAAGGGGTGATCAATGAACAAGCTACTTCTTCTGTCTTTTGTAGGGCAGTGATCACTGAAATGTCTGAATTTTCCAAAACTAGTATGAATGTTGCTGGACACAAACTAAAAGATCAATTTAGAATAAACTTGCATATCAAATTGAACTCCCAACTAAACCGTGATTTGGGAAGGGGGTAAAAAAATAAAAACAAACTGTTTTTTCTGAACATAATATGGAGTAAATGCTCAAATTTTGATCCCCCTAGCTACATTAGTGCAACTTGTGTGGCTGATACATACATAGCCAGCCAAACCAACTTGAAAACTGAAGAAACCAATGGTGACAGTCTTGGTTGACAGTTTCTAATGATTATATCTTCGAAGTTTATACCTAAACAGCAAATATACGTAAACTGATACAGTATGAAAGAAGAAAAAAAGAGAAAAGTTGCCTCCAATAAATCCACACATATAATGATTAGCAACGTGCAGATGTCTTCTCTCACACTAAGAGACACAACTGACATAATCAAATAGAATTTCATTCAAGTTCTAATTATATGTTCTGATGATGTAGTAAAATGCTGAAATTAAAGAATAAAAAAATATAAAAAGGAAAAACAAAAAAAAAATCTGTGGTCAATAAAATACTATTCTCCAAGCTCACTGCTATGTAAATTTCAATTATCTACATATATAAAAGGCAACATGTATTCATATATTTCATATAGACAGTGATTTTTGAAGGCTTGGGTGAACTAGTACTGTAATGAATGCAGAATTATATATACTTTGAATTCTATAACTCAAACTGATTATGATTTGAGAAAAATATAATGTGTTGAAAAAATTTACACATGAACAAAAACAATTGAGAAAGTCTTCACACTTGCTAAATAATGATAACGTCATAAAATATAAAACAAAGATAGTCTTGAAAATACTCCTTTATTCCATAACTTCCAAACTGTGGTGATATTATTAGGTTACAGTATTTTCATTCAATTACTATGTAAATACGATGTTGACTAGAAAGCAGTCAGAGAGCACATACCTATGTCAACTCACTCTCAGAAAAAAATGAATGAGTCAGTTCATAAATAGAAACGATGTAAGGGAGGTAACCGTGAAAAATCCTGGATAAAATTTAATTAGTTGAAATTCATAGAAAACTTTTGGAGATATGATATTGCGTGGTCATAAAGCTTTGATGCAGGAGAGGAAAAAAATAACATGAATCTAGCTCAAAATTCAATTATTTTTTTTTTTTGGCCACTATCCACACATTTGGAAAAATGTAATGAAATTCATTGAGAAATTTTGGAGATATTGTCTGGTGTGAACATTTAGCTACGATGCTGGGGAGGAAATTTTTCCTGGATCCAACCCCAAATTTATCATTTCTTTCATAGCCTATTGTTCAACCTTCCATTAAAATTCATTGAAAACTTTTCTGAGATATTGTGTGGTTAGGACATATAGCTCCAATGCAGAAGAGGAAAAACATTTTTTGATCCACAAAAAAATTTAATCACATATTCTGTAGCATTTTACCTACCCTTCCAAAAAATTTCATTGAAATTCATTGAGAACTTTTTGAGATATTGCTGGACAAACAGAAGTATAGACACAGGTGAATACCTATATCTTCTTCAAATTTGTTGGCAGAGGTTAGAAATCTCTCTGCAATTAGAATTAAGACCATATTTCTACCCAAACCACTTAATCTTCTGGCAAGCTGACTAAATCTAAAAATAGGAGCTGAATGTAACACTTCCATTATAGATTTGCCATGTTAGTTAAAATGATATTAAAATACAAATCGAAGGAAAGAAATATTGATAGATGATTTAAATTAAACATAGGTTTTAAATGAGTAGCCTATAACTGAAATGTATATGTTTAAAAATTAAAAATGAAACTAGTATTTGCCTGAAACTGAAATTTGTTTGGCTATTGTGAAACACAATGAGTCTACACTAAGCCCTTAAGAAAGTAAGAAAAGAGAAATGAACAGGATATCATGAACATAGATACTGTTGACTTCTGGCTATTACTTCCAAAGTTGAGATCATATTCCAACATTCACAATACATAAAAATTCTCAAAACTAAACAAAATCAAAACATTTTACATCTAAACATATCAGTGTTGATAGAAAATTTAAACCAGCAACACAATCAACTGTTGGAACTGATATAAAATCAAATAATAATAAACTACGAAAAGTAGTAAAATTATACAATTATTTCATAACCCAAAGTTTTCTTTTTACTTATAATCATAATAATTAAAAAAAACAAAACAATTCAAATCAAACAAAAAAAATAGTCAAATGAAAAAAATGTTTGATTCTACTTTACAATAAAAGCACACTATTCATATTCATAATTTAATATATCCATGGTAAATGTTTTGAATAAGTTATATAGGATAGTTGATGAAGAATTGAAAGTATGTTTAGCATTCACAATTGAACTTTCAAATTATTGAGCGAAATTTAGACAAACATCTTTCATGAAATCAATTTTAATCTAATCTGATTGGTAGGAAATTCATGAAGGACAAAAATAGATAATGAAATGTTATTAAAAAGGTTCAAAGGACTGCTTAAAATGTTCAGTAAATACATAAATCAAAGATAAACACTAAAATAATAGTAAAACTAAGAGTTAAATAAAATAGTTTGATTTTGTGTTTGAATAATTTCTAACCCTAAGAATTCAAGTATTCTTCAGGCTCATGTAACTTCTATCTAAGGTTTTATATTTTCAAGTGAAATCATTAAAAAAAATTGAAAGAAAAATACTTGAAATTATTTTAATCATTTTGAATACATACCTCTTCTGTGAGTAGGTGGAGTATTAGAACTTAAAATGTTTTCTAACTGTTGACCCATTGCACTTGTATGTAGGGCTGAATCTGAATTTGTCCTGAAAGAATAATTTGAATATTTGTAAAAAAAATTATAAATCAAAAGAATCTGGAGAAAAAATAAAACAAAGAAATCTGGTACAAAATACACATGATAGATTGAAAAATCAAAGATTTGAAAAATTCATTTTCATTTTCTTACATGATATTAATGCATGTGTACACCAAATTTTGAAAACTTGGTCTTAAAATCCAATTCACAGTGAATTGAGTATCTAAGTAGAGTATCACTAGAGTCACCACTGCAGAAATACCATTTCTATTGACATATAAGACACACACTATTTACAAGGGCGTATGGAGGAATAGTACTTGGAGGACTAATCCAAGCCCCATGGATATCAATTTCAAACTACAGTAGACAGCTCTCCAGTCATAATACCAGAGTACTGAATACATAATATATAATATGATGTATTACATAATAATATGATGGTTGGTTATCTTCAAGTGGTTTATAGATGAATAATTTAGCTTTTATATGTGGCATGATTCATTAGATTTTCAATAGATATTCACAGTGGAGTAGGGAAAAATGTAAATAAAAAGTACCAATTATGACCAATGACAATCAATATATTGTTTAATCAGATGTTTCAGCCTACAGACAAATATGATTAACAGAAAAACTAAAGCATCATCTGTTTTTAAATAAACATCTATTTTGTTAAATTAACTCAAAAATAACTTTAATTAAGTGTAAAAATGTTAAATATTTCATTTTTACTAAGTAGTAATGATACATGAATCATGCTATCATAGGTGCCCCCTGTTATAATGCAGATGATTGGGTCCAAGGAAGACAACTGTGTTATAAAAGAGCCGTAATAACTGCATGGTGGATATGGGCGATATTCAAGGGCAGGCAATAGATGGAAGTTGGCAAATATAGTCTATCATTAAAATCTGGTGAGATCTGAACATATAAGGCATTCTCTAATGTTTTTTTAAAAATTTTCTGTTAAATAATAACACTAAAATAATAAATCTGGTGCATACATGTTGCAAACTGGTGAGATTAGCACTGAAAAAAAAATGATTTTGATCATTAAGAGTAAAATTGTTGAAGATTTGTTTGAATCAGGCTCCAGAGGTAGTGAATAGTATCATCCAGACAGTAAACATGTATATCAAAGACATTGTTGGGGAGTGAGACTTTTGCTCTATTTGGTGACTGTCATCCTCCCAAATAAATATGTCTGTAATGGAGAAAGTTGGTTACTGTTTCTTCTAGTCGTACCGTACCAAATATATGCCTATGTTTTATTTCATTTGCTGATAATTAACAGAGGTGTTCTACTGAATTGCAATAAAGATTTCAGTTTCTTTTTGAAATTATTTTACTAGTCATACAGTGCCAGGTTAAAGCCAGTGTTGTTTTCTTTTCTGGTTGTGTTATTTCGATCAAGTATCATAAGGAAATGATGCAGATGTGTAATTCTCAAGTCATGGTTGAAAAGAATGTAGTGAAATCCTAATTAAAATTCTTTTTACATTGTGCCTATTGAAGGAGTGTTAGTTTACACCTTGAACATAGATCTTGACGCAATTAACATTGATTTTTTTTATTTTGGAGTGGGGTAAAAAGATTCAAAAACTGCATGGCTCAGTACTCTTGTGAATCGTTTTCTGCTTATTGGAAATGAGAGGCTGACCTACTCCATACTGTGGACTAAGGCCCCCTGACATGGGGCAATTTGGTCTCTGTGCATCAAGGTCAATTATAAGCCAAACTGTGACTTATGTTACCATAGTTTTGCTATTTATTGATATCACAAATTTATGCAAGATATTGATGCTCAGTTCAAACCATGGATGGTTCCTTTAACTCTATCAAAATATTCTCCAAACGGCTCCGAGTGTGAAAGATTCAAAGGGTCCTCCTCTCTATCAATTTTCAATATTCAAAAACAGTGTAATTATAAATCTGCATCAATGATTTAACTCTTTCAACTTCTAAGCTGTTGTGCTTCAAGATACCCTAAGGGGAGGGGGGAAAATTACTATAAAAGTGGTTTCATTCATTGACTACAGAAATGTTTTTGTTTAATTAAACAAAAAAATGAAATGAAATGAATTCATCTCATTTTTACAGTTGCTTTGTCAGCTAAGTCAGATATATTCCTTAGTGGGGATGGGGTAGGAGTTGTGTCACCTCTGTCATCAAATGGGTTTAGGGTGTAGTAAAATAGTGCTCATCCTGAAAATATCCGGCTCACAGATTCAAAAGGAAATTCTGTTTGTTTTTCATTATGGTTTTCTGGATGAGGGGATGATAATAAGAGGTGTGTGTGTGGGGGGGAAGCTAGTATTTCTATAATATGCTGCAAACTTTTCATAAACTTTATACTAAGTTGGAGAACTACTCACAATAAATGTCTCATCAGTAAATTTGCAAGTTAGTGAAAGACTAAAAAGAGACATTAACCCAAGTGCTTATCTGCCCTGATACATGCTAAAATCTTCTGATAAACAAAAATCTAAGAAAATTACCATGGTGAATATTATGTAATTATGTAATTTATTTTTATTTTTCATCATTCAACATTTAGAAATGAAAATTTGAACAAATATTTAAATTTGTGTTTGAATTTCAAAGACAAAGTATTGTTACTGTTATACATCAATTCATTTAGGGTAGTTTCCTTGTTTTAGTTGTGATAGACATAAGAAGAAGGCTTGACAATACAGCAACTGAAGTGTTGGAATAAAACAACAAAGATGAGGAAATACTCAAAAATTCTCTGAAAATCTGTTTTCTCGTTTTACATTATCATTAGCATAAAGCAAAATTTAGCAAATAAAACAGAAATGGTCGAGTGAAAAAAAAAAGTACTTTATTTTGAAGTTTTAAAAATTTAAATATAAAACAGTTGTACTATTTACTATGAATGCCTGCATAAAAGTTGACCCCAAAACTAGGGAGTTAATTCAAGTTCAGTCCAATATTCATTGGATGAGTCAACTTGACAACTTGAAGCAGCATTGTGCCCATCAGTGTGTCAAGATCATAGGATCTAAATAGACTAATATGCATTCATTATTTAAGGTTTCTGGCCACTGTGCATTAATCCCACACAAACAAATGACAAATCTAAAAATAATATTTCAACCCTTTCAGCACAGTAAGTAGTAAAATACCCATTGCCTACTTGATGGTATACCTTGGGATGGAAATCTAAAGCACTCTAATACCTGAAAAAAACTCATAGGAATTGCCTGAAACTTGACCAAATTTTCCACTCACAGACACTTGAAAGTAAGTTCAATTCCACAACATTTTATTTCCTTGACAGCCAAGTTCAGTTGCCCCCTTTTAGCGAATATCTTTGTCTCAACCTCTACCCTTTTGTGTCCCCCAACCCTGCTTCTTTCTCGCTTCACCCTCATTGTGGTTTTCGTGCTGTGATTCTCTTCTCAGAACCTCTTCTTTACCTCTACAACCTTCAATGTACAATTTTCATTTTTAAAGGATGATAGATGGAAATATACACCTACTTTTCGAAAAAAATATGCAAAAATATGCATTAATATCTTAAAGTATGCTATTATGAAGTAGTAATAATCCTTGAAATATGCAAATGTATGTACTAACAAATCTCACAACATGCAAATCTGTAGTGACAATAACATACTTCCACCATACATAAATTTGGTAGTTAAATATTAAAATATTCCAATAAAAGTAGGAACTATTTTGAAACATAATGGATATAATAAAAAAAATAACCCTGGGTAATAGATTTGATAAAAAAACAGAAAATATAATAATAATTCAACAAAAGTGAATATTTTTTAAAAAAGTGTTAAATGTATTAAAAATCATTTGACACTCATGAAGAAAATACAAATTTATCCAAGAAAAGTCTAAAATATGGATATATATGCAGTTTGCATATAGTAAAAAGTATGCTTTTCAGAGAAGCTATGGATTGAAAATATGCAAAAACATGAACAAAGTATATTTCAAAAAGTAAAAAAATATCTTAAGATATTCAAAAATTTTATATATTATAGGTAAAAAACCCCTGAAAATCTTAAAATGATTATCTCGAAAACAATAATTATTAAAATACAAAATATGAAATAAAAATCAACACACATCCATACAGATAGATGTACAATTGGTATAACATTAAATCAATAAATTAAATAAATTGTAGTTGCTTCTCCCCAATTCATTTTAATAAAACTAGGGTAGTGTTCATTCCAAAAGTGCATATCTGGAAGGGGCAACCTTGGTCTTGAACACTTAATTTGGATATTCTGAATATGTTAGCTATTTCCTGCAGTGTATAAAGTTGATTATCCCAAAGTAATGTCTTAATTTGATTGTTATCAACCACAACTGGTTAATCTGACCACAGAACATAGTTCAATGAGAATCTACAGCATGAAACTTGACAAATCACTTTAGACACATTCAATCATTCACAGTGCCTTCTCCAATTTTTTTCATTCACTCACATGCACAGTCAGGAAAGTTACATAGCTTTTGACCTTTACCGTAGAAAGATGTACCCTTATGCCAAATTTCAGCTCCCTAGGTCCAAAACTGTGCACTTCAACTTGGAACATGCATACATAGTAAATCTATTATATAAAAGTGAATGTCTAACAAATGTATAGTTAAAATAGAAACATCTTTGGTTCATTATTATTATTTACATTAGAGGTTGACTGATTAATCGTTGGAATCTAATATTCGGTATTGTAAGATAATCAGCATTTGCCGATTATTAAAGCTTATAAATGAAGCTGATAGACAACCCAATTTTAAAAATGTAATTTACATTTGAAAAAATTGATTCAAGTTTTTTCTTGTTTTTGCTGCAAAGGAAAAAGACCAAATTTTTGTCTATAAAAAATAAAGAAGTCTTGTAATGGTATAATTAGTGGTATTAATATCATATGGAACTCAATTTTACTATCAAAATATATAGACTTTGACGAAGTATTATAGTAGTATTACTAGTCATGTAATGATGTCAGTGGTAGAGAAAAGAGAAAAGAAAAGATATGCACAATGGACAGATAGAAGATTTCTTAATCCTTTTCTACTCTTTAGAAAGGAAGGAAAAATAAAGGAAGGTAAGAGGGCAAGATAGAAAAAATAAAGTAAAGTAAAAGAGAAAGAAAATGAATGGCTTTAACTGAATCTGACCATACTTTCTTGGAGACTTTTTCAGAAAGGAGCAAGTGGACTGACTCTAAAGTGGGTGATCAATATACAGTCCACGTAAAATGTAAAACTGGACCCTGATATTGTCCAGCCTAGCGACAGCCATGTTTAAGATATATCAACAAAAACAGACCCTGATTTTCTGACTGCATACATAGATGTCTATTCTCCTAAAGAAACTTTAGGTTAGTGTTAAGGTTAGTTTCAAGTTAGTGTTGAGTTTAGTGTTAGAGTTATGGGAGTCAAGTGGGGAACAAACAAAAGCAGAACTTTGCCATTGCAATTCCAAGAGATATGAATGGAACAGAGCTCTAGACATACCAAACTGCCACTGTAGTTTGAATTTTAACCTCTTCTCTGTGTTCTTAATGTCCAAGGCATGTGAAAATTGTGCCCAAAGTGTTATAGATATAAAAATAATGGGCAGAAAGTTAGGGTCTGTTAAAGGGATATCTATATTGTAAAAATCCAGGGATATGGAGTCAGGGCCCAGTTTTACGTTGTTCATCAATCACTGACTTCAGAGCCAATTCACTCGCGATTAAATAGTTGTATTTCATCAGATGTAGGGAAAAAAAAAAAAAAAAATGGCTTAATATATCAGCCATCGGCCGCCCAGCTCTCTAAAGATTGGCATCAGCCATTAAAAAAACCCATACCAGTCGACCACCAATTCAAAAATTCTATGTTTTGACAAGAGAATTTTCTCTAATTTTTCTATCTAATGGCCCGAAGTTTATGAAAATCAAATTTACTTTACACTATGTTTTTTTTCCTGCCATTTTTTATTGAACAAACTTACATGAGTCGTTACTTTTACAATTTGCTGCTTCATGTTAAATCAATGACATAGCCCTCTTCACATCATACTTCTCCAGTGATTTAAGGATAATTTCATCAGAAGGAATGGATTCCATGAATGATGTATTAATAACTATGAGAAAGTTGCTTGTTTGATTTCTACAAAATCGTAATCTTGATCAGTACATTTAATTAATAAAAACAATATTATATAATGTAGATTAAAGAATTAACCACACTAAAAAATTTAATTATATAGATAAAAATGTAGATGGATCAATTTTAAAGATGGTGCGAAGTTGTCATTTGACATGTAGGTAGGCAGGGAAGAGATGATATCATAAGGTGAATTAGAGCCAAATATGCTGGCACTGAATAATCTCCATCTGTTAAACCATCAGGTTTCTATATGATAGAGAAAATGTGGATCTACCAAAGTTTATGCCAACATGATTAACAGAGTGATTGAATGCTACTAGGAAAAGGAATATCTGTCCATCAAGAACATTTTTGTTTTTGACCTCATCTTAATATCAAATTTCTTCCTTTGGAAATTGTTTGGTATTTTGGGTCTTTAAACATTTGGTGTTTACCCAATAAATATTCTTCTGTTCAAGCGTGAATGTATAAAGTTTGAATCACAATTGCAGGGGTCGGCAACCTATGGCCTGTGGGCAGGATCCAGCCCACAATCCCTAAAAAATGTATTATATGAATGTAGCCCAGAGAAGGAAGTTTCTTGTGAAATCAGACCTTGCGGCAAAAGTGTCAAATGATAACTAACACGGTTGAAAAGAGAAACATAATTTTCCTTTCAACAATCCAGTTATTCAATTTGATTAGCCGATCGGAGTCATATGGTCTCACTCCTCAGGATGTGGCAGTTCTAAATACAATGAGGAGTTTGTTTCCCTTTCCTCAGTCAACTCTAGTAATATTTTCAATATGATTTGCATGTAGTTATTGTTTAAAATGTATGCAATCTAACAAACGAACTGCTTCATGTTTGATGTAGAGACCACACTCACTGAGCTTGAAGCCAGATACCTAGTTACAATAGCACATGTGGTGTTTTGATCTCTTTAATTCCTTCATTTGATCTGTTCAAATATTACTGCTCTATATAGTCCAAAATATAGGAATACCAGTAGAAAGGGATTTGGCATATTTCAAATCATTGCTTTTTGACTCATTCATTTTTAGATACTTCTGTTAAAATGCTTAGAAACCTTTTTTTTCACCACTGACCTCCCATATTTATTCTTAATATAAAAACATCATTTCATCACGGTTTTATGAGGCATGGAGAGATAAGTAGTACAAGGATATTGAATGGAGATATTGTCATTTCATTGATATGAAAATGCATAATGAATATCGCAAGTATCTCTCTTTTGGCTCTTGATAAACAAACTTAATTGAATGCTTTAATGAGTCATTTATTCTTTAATATATGAAGATAGCAAAAAGAACTAAAATAACATTATAGAATTAAAAATGTTAAATTTCCAAACTTTCAATAATCTATTAGTGCAGTGAAATTAGTTGTCTGTATACAGTGACAAATATAGGTCTATATCACAATTTATCTCTTTAATAATAAGACTCCTGAAAACAATCAGCCAACTTCTCAAGTTTATTTTCTAATTTAGTCAATCAAGTCACTATCTAAGATTTATAGAAAGTCTAAACAAGTTTATGATCATAGCCTTTTACTTATACAGACAATGAATATTTTTTTTATTAATGAAAATAAAATAAAAACTCGTCTGTTTTCAAAAATACTAATTTTCCATTAGTCAAATAGAGGATTTTTTGTTACACATTATCAACATCTGATGAACTCAATTTCCATCTAGAAGCTAAATCAAAAAGATTATTTGGTAAAATGGATTCAGATATATTATTGAGATCATCTAACATTAGAAGAAAGTTAATGTTTGAATCAAGTTCAGATCATATTTCAAAATGAAGACTGCACACATTCTAGCCAAGACACTTCAGTTTTATAAATATGAAGATATGCCAACTTTCTTTGAAGTCAATTCAACTTTTTTCCAATTTTTTTCATTAATAAACCTACAAAAGTTGAAAATTTTTATTCAATACTTAATTACTGACAGTATCTTTGAAACTAATTGATTTGCTTGTTTTAACAAGAGAATTTGAAAGGAGGTCTGTTACTTATACATTGACATAAGCAGTCTAGATTAAACTTTGAATTGACAGAATAAGTCTTTCTTTGATAATCACCAGTTAATCTTCAACTACTTCTATATAATTAAAGTTTTCAAAAACTTCGGAACATAAAAACACCATTTTAAATATTATAAAGTTATTGATTATGTCAAGCATTTGGGATCATTATTTTTTCAAAATACAAATGAAAATTTTTTTCTCTTGGAAGAAATTTTTAAAAAAAATGGAGATTGAACTTATGGAGATGATAGCATAACAAGAATATTGTGATGAAAAAAAAACAAAGATATAAAAGTATCAGAAAAGTTACAGTCATCTACCTGTAACAAGGAATATGTTGTGGGGTGAAACTGAATCATCTAAAGGCAAAGATGCCATTAATTTACAATAAGGTCAGTGCACATAGTTGGAATTGAGGTGCATCTGTGATTACCAGGTTTTTGTAGTTAATCTCCCTTTCATAATAACTTCTTTCAATTTGTCAGAACAAATGGTGAATAGACAAGTACTTTATCTCAAAGCAAGAGAATTTAAGAAGAAATATAACTTGAGATATAGACATCAAGAAACTTCTTTACAGGTGTTGTTATTGAATCCCTTATTGCTGGTTTAAAGGAAACAGAGATTCACAGAAAATAAAGACTCAAAAAAAAAGAAAAGAAAAGCCAAGCAAGTCAGTCAAATAGAAATGTGGGGACAGTGTATTGCAGTGTAATTTACTTCCTTCTGGCATCAACCAACCAACCAACCAACCAACTAAATTTAAAAAGATATATCTGGAGAAAATGACAAGCATCCTCCATGAGCTAATATTACTAAAGCACTCATAAGATTTGGCAGTCTACCATAGTTCATTCCTGACAACTTCAAAGAGCCTGAAAGAACAGACAGGACAACTGTTAGTCTATACACATCACATCTTAAGTTCAGATCTTGACTAGACTACTCATCATGCTGACCCCACTCAACATACTTTGGCAACATTAAAAGACAACTACGAATACATTTGGTAGATACTTAAACACTAAGATTCCAGTCACTCCAACAGAAATTTATCATTGAGTAATTTTGTTTATTAGTTAAAGCAAAATGGTATTAACCAACTCACAATCAGTAACAATTGTAGATGTTTGTAACTACATAACACTTGCATTATTGATTTTATCGTACAAAAATTATGAGCAATAAAATTAAGGTTTCAGCACTGATGTTTTTGTTAAAATGATTTCTCTTGGCTTCCAAAACAAATCTAATGAAATTATGTTACATTTTTAAACATTTAGTAAAATAACTCCTCAACTGCTCACAAAGTGAGTTCAATTGATTATATAGATTGCATGAAAAGCTACATCTTTTTCTTCCAGTGCAGATAAAATCATTTACTATTTCATAGAATTAATATAAAAATAATATATAATTTCTATACTAATCAATTTTACTTAATCATATAGCAAGTGATAAAGTCTTGAGGCGGATGCTTGGTGTGTGGCAGAA
The DNA here is from genome assembly GCA_963457665.1 of Thysanoteuthis rhombus. NCBI lineage: Eukaryota > Metazoa > Mollusca > Cephalopoda > Oegopsida > Thysanoteuthidae > Thysanoteuthis > Thysanoteuthis major. The sequence goes on along the minus strand of OY735199.1, from coordinate 67,982,724 downwards.
CTAAGGCGCTTATAGTTTAAAACCTGAAAAAATCTATTAAGATGAAAATGCTGATATGCTTTTTTTGTAGGCTTCACTTGAAGGATTATAAAAGAAAATGATTTACAAGTTCAGTATAAATACAAAATTACAGTTTGACAAAGGTGGCCAGTAAGTTCAATTTGTATATGCTAGTCATTTTAGGTAAATCTTATGACTAAACAATCTACAATCTTTGGATTAGCAGGTTAATCTTTTGTTTTTCTTCAAAATGCTATTAAAGAACCATAGTTATCATCACATTTTAATATATTTATGTTGTAAAACAATTTTGGAAATCTAACATACTGGAAGAGATATTCCACTGTGATTTAAAATATGTCAAATCTAAATCATTTTGAAATTGGCTCAGTAATCAGTATTAGATTTCATAAAGCATGTCGTTTTTTCTCATAATTCTCCTAAATATCATTTGGATGTTTTCATTGCTATTTCTTTAAATGTCATTAAGAGTAAATTATCAATAAAATAAAGGTAAATTGATGTCAACTTTTTATCAAAGACGTATGAATTAAAAATGACTGTGTGTGAGTTGGGAAAGCATCACTATTGTGTATACGTACAGAAAATTACCAAAGCAAAATGTAGAGTCGACTATATTTATTAGCTGTTCAGGCATGAAATCAATATTGGGATACTTGTTTGACAAAAATAGGAGAAAGCAATTTCTTTTGTAAACGTAACTGATGAAATCTTTAAATCTTATAGATGAAATAAAGCAGAAAATCTTCAGTTGGGAAAAATAGATTTTCAATCAGTTTACAGCATTTCTTGAAATGAGCCTGATTTTCTCATGAGAAAAGTTCCATAGAAGAAGCAATACGAGGAATTCACTTTTGGGAACTGAAAGGCATACATTATTAGTTCTATAAATAGCAATTGGATTATATGACCATTCAAATGGTCAGGCGGATCTTATTGTTTAGCAGTCAGCCTAGTGCAAAATGTGCAGATCACAACAGAACAAGATACTGGCAACATTTGTAGGCAGGTACTAGCATACTTCATCAGGATTCTAGTTTGTGATCATCACTAAAATATAAAGGAAAGGGTGACAAGGATTAAAATACGATATGAGATATCTCAAATGAAAACAAATTATCTATTATACAAGTACATTTTTAAGATTTCTGTGAAATACATAACTAGTTATTACCTATGGAAAAAAAAATTCTTTGAGACTTTTTTTTCAGGAAAGAAACTAGATTCTTTCCAGAGGAAGAGTCCATTATTTCAATTGGTGGATATTTTTACCAGCAAAACAGCTACCTTCAAGTGGAAGCGACCATTGTTACAGACATAGAAACAGATGAAAACCACAAGTAGATCTATTTTAAAAGCTATGTATTTCTTTTTACTCCAAAAAAGAATCTCACTTATAATTCGAAAATTTTTTTCATATGTTCATGAATGAAGGATTAATATTTCTGATATTTTTTCAAAGTTTATTTTGCATCAATCCAAACAAAAGCATACAGATTGGTTTATATTCGAAATGAAAAAATAGTAATGTTCATCTATCTTCATTTTAATTTTCTGTTCATTTTGGTTTTGAATAGCTCAATGATAAAGCTCTATTTGCTTGTGTAGAGCAGATGAGGCTTATAGAGGATAACTGGTTGGGGGGAGGGTTGCAAAAAGAAGCACAAAATCTGAAAAGAAGCAATCCTTTAGTTATTAATTTTATACCCATATAATCCCTGATACCACTCACATCATTACCAATCTGCAGCCACTATGACTACTGTAGCTTTAGAGCTAAGAAACTTCTTGTATTCCTATAACCTTCCACATCTGACTTGAGTATTCTCAAAGTATTAAAGCTCTAAGCCATCCAAATATATACAGTCAATCAACAAATGTTGATAAGCTCTACATTCAACCAAATCCAGGCAAATATGTAACATACTTCACCTCAAATTCTCAAAAATAAGAGTAGTAACATCAATTACTGCTTTTTAATGTAAGACAATGAAAATCAAAGATTCATTATCATTACCAAATTTTATGATAAAATCTAAAGAGAATATCACTTTTAATAAGAAGTCATTTTGAGGTTTGTTAAATGAAATAATGATCGAATTGTAGAAGGGAAATACTGGTTATTAAAAAAGAGAAAAGAAGAAAAGACAAATTTTTTATTTCTGATAAAAACTCTATCAAACAATATATCTACTGTTCTGTTTCACTACCTTCTGCTACTTTCGAGGCAACTTCACAATTCCATCCTCCCAGAATATTTTATCTTTCTGAGCAAAGGACTGCTCTAGGTGCTTTTTTCAGTCTTCTGGGAAATAAAATCTTTTTCATTAAAAGAATTCTGTAAAGATACAAAAAAATACTAATCCAAAGTTGCAATACGTGGTGAAAACAGTAGATGTGTCAAAACTTCCGAACCAAGCCGCAACTATTTTTGCTTGATCACCCCAGAAAACATGTGGTCTAGCATTATCCTTATGAATCATTACACACCCTTTCCTCAAACTAATATCAGACGCTTTCCTGCAACTGATGCCTTCAGTTGGTCTAAATAAATAGTTTGGTCCTATAGAAAGAAGCTCATAGTAAAACACTCCTCTACGAATGCCACCATATATACAACATCAACTTCTTTTTTCATTTTTTCTTCTTTTTACACTGCTGATGTCATCTGCAGTAGGAAAGGACACACTCACTGAACTCCCACTGCTTCCGTCCTGGGATGTGATCATTGGTAAGACAGCCGATACATACTTTCCACCCTCATCACACAGCTTAGAGTGTACTCAATTAGCTGCTGAGTGCACATGGAAATTTATCCCATGAAGAGTTTTCCACACTCTTCTTCATACCAGGAATCCAACCTATGATCTGTAGGCGAGTTGATGCAAATGGTCTTGAACACTTGATTTAGATATTCTGAGTACATTTGCTATCTCCTGCAGTGTATAACGTTGATTATTCCGAACTAATGTCTTCATTTGATTGCTATCAACCTCAACTGGTCTACCTGGCCATGGAACATTGTTCTGCAAGAATCTGCAGCATGAAACTGGACAATTCACTTCAGACACATGCAATCATTCACAGTACCTTCTCCATTATGATATGCTAAAAATGTTGCTTCTTTTCTCCTGTCTTCAGTGTTAGAATCAATATACAAAAATGCTTCAATTTTGACAATTTTTTAAAATGCATAGTCACAATACAATCAGAGGTGATTTGTTTTAATTTAATTATTTGAACTAAATGCTCCTAATGCCATTTAATTACAAAAGCAGAACAAACTTTTTACCATCCCAATACAATGGAAATGGTAATAATACAACATTTCTGTATTATATTTTCCAAGTCAAACAAGTTACCTGCTGGCCATATTTCTTGATCATATGTTCCTGGTCAAGCAGGTTACCCATCGGAGATATGACCTAGTTGTATTTTCTTGGTCTCACTCAAATTCACACACACTCACACATGGTAACACATGAAAGCACATACACATACACATGTACACACATTAACACATGACAATATAAACAGTGCACACTGACACAAGTGAATGCACTCACAAAAGTATATACTTGGATATATACTCACATGCAGATACATGAATACTAACATCTGCACACTTATGCATACATACTATCACACATACACATATACATACTGACACACACATATATACACACATACACACTAATTATGCATGTACATGTATGCTGTCAACAGGTAACCTGTTTGACCGGGAAATATCATCAGCAGGTATTTTGTTTGATCAGGAAATGCTGTTGGCAGACAACATACTTGACTGGAAAAATGCAATTACAGTTAGAGAAATAAGAAATAAATACAGAATACATTGAATAGTGTGGTTTTGATAAGTGCTAGTGTTGATGTAGTATGGTTAATGTATTGCAGTACAAATTAATGTAACTAAGTATAAGCTGAAAAAAGCAAACATTAAATCATAATAAGACCTTGAATAGTGCTGTTTTGAACAGTGCAGAAAATTTTGGAACTAATTAACTGCACTAATCAAGGTATACCTGTATTCACAAATAAGAATTTACTCTAAGGTGAATAATTACCATCATAGATCATTCTAATGCAAATTGCAAATCAATTTTTTTTGACTTTTCAGATTTTCAAAATATACATCTAGCTAGGTAAGAATGATTATGTTGCCATAGCAATATTCTTTAGCCAAGTTGCATAGATTAACCTAGTTCAAATTTCACGGTTATGCCTGATCAACATAACATTTGAAAACAAAAAACTTCTCTTTCCGTTTGCATTGATAAACAAAAATGCAAAAATAGGAATTTATTGTCAGGTATTGCAAATGGAGTTAAAGTCAGATCACTGAATGCATGAGGCTAGATGCTAATAATAGTGTGAAATGCAGCAAAGAAGGAGGAGGAGGAGGAGGAGGCAAATAATCAAGGCATTAAGGAGTGATACAAACAGTTTCTTCCAAAGATATGAGTACAGCAATTAAATGCTTCTGCTTTTTGTTATCAATCAGGTGTAAAAAACCTTTACTGCATCTAAAAATGAGATTCTGAATCAAATAAACCCAGCTTGCATTATTTTTAGAACCTTGAAAAAAATAATGGATCTAGATGCAATAAGTGATGGAGAGAAAATAGAAAAAAAAATAAGGTAGAAAACTGAGAAGAAAATATAGGCTGGAATGTAATGTTGAAGCTGCAGACCTGTCTGCTGCCACATTATTATAGTAGTGATAAATACATTGCATGGCAAGAGCAGTAGAACAGGAATTGCAAGCATGCACAATAGGCACCAACAGTTGTAATGACCATGCAATTGTTTACTGTTGTAGTTTTTAACACGTGGCACAATTTTAATCTCAATAATAGTGAAAGCACTTGCGCTGGGAGCTATGGCAGAAACAAGTGCAGAAAGCAATTCTTATGTGGCTGGCACTGTAATCTCTGATCAATAATAGATTTAAACATAGTACCCAGAGTCAGAGACATGTTATAGAACAAGGAATTCACTGGTCTTCCATTGTGGCTGCCATCATTTCGTTGTAGCAGTATTAATATCAGGACAGAATTTAAATATCTAACGTAAGGGAAACTACTTCAGACGATTGGTAAAATGGCAATGAGGACTAATTAATAATGGAGAGCTCATAAACTTATGCACTGGAAAAAAAAAAAGGACTGAAAAAAAGAGAAAAACCCAGGACAAAAATTAACTGATTGAATAAAGTGGAAAAAAATAGTGAAAATAACATTACAGTTCAAATGATAATACATAAGAAATGCAGATTAGAATATACTATAGGGAAGAAACACCAAAACATGTGTAAAAGATATGAGTACATATAGATTTTTGAATGCAATAATTGAAAGTAAGCTCCCCATTTTTCTATGAAACAAAAATGAGAGTATCAAAAAATTACTCGCACTTTCATTTTTACTTTTCCGTTTCAACAAATTAGATTAATACAAATACTTAATTCAATTTATGTAGACTAACAATTATGGATTCACACACACACACACACACACACACATATATGGAAACTGTCTGTCACGCTATAGAAACCATCTAAACTTTGATGTAACCTAACAGAATTTAGCATGCATACTCAATTGATCTAGGGGAAGATTTCAAAGTAAAAATATTTTTTCAAAGACAGGTTTCTATTTGGACCCTTATTTTCTTTTCAATTATATATATATATATATATATATATATATATATATATATATATATATATATATATACACACACATACACATATACATATTCACACATATATACATACATACATATATATATATATATACATACATATATATATATATATACATACATACATACATATATATACATACATACATACATATATATATATATATACATACATATATATATATATATACATACATACATACATATATATACATACATACATACATATATATATATATACATACATATATATATATATACATACATATATATATATATACATACATATATATATATATATACATACATATATATATATATACATACATATATATATATATATACATACATATATATATATACATACATATATATATATATACATACATATATATATATACATACATATATATATATATACATACATATATATATATACATACATATATATATATATACATACATATATATATATACATACATATATATATATATACATACATATATATATATACATACATATATATATATACATACATATATATATATACATACATATATATATATATACATACATATATATATATATACATACATATATATATATATATATATATATATATATATATATATATATATATATATATATATATATATGAGAGAGATACAAAAAGTTTATTTTGGTACATGCCATCTCCTTTTCTTTCAATCCCTTTTTGTTCTTCTTTACTCCTTCTTCTGCCCCTCTTACTTCTTTTTTACCTCCTCCCACTTTTCAACCTTCATTCACTAATCAAAATGTTTTTTTCATTTTATTTTTTTTGGTTAATAATATTTTTCAGAAAAAAACCCTATATGATTTTCTCACCTCCTAGATGCTTTGGATTGAATGATGAGATTCTATATGTTATGATGATAACATAATGATTAAAGATGTAGTACAACAAGCCTGGCTGCTGCAGAGAGTAACTCCACTCCAACTTTAATTCCGACAGAAGATGAACACTGCAAACTTTGTATTGTATTTATGATGAAAAATTAGAGGTATCTAAAATGTCAGTTTAGCTCAATTTGAATAATATAAGGGATGCCTTCCTATCATATGGTCATGATTTCAAATCACAGTAGGGAAACATTAATATTATATACAAGTTCAGTTAAATGTGATGTGTTAGACAAATAATGAATTGTTTACTAATCTAAACTCGGTGAGGATTGTTCTAGTTATTCTTGATACAGGAAAAAACAAAGTCAACTCTAACTTGGACTGGAATTGGGTAAACTTATATAAAATTTTTCAAGTCCAAGAAGCTTTAATCCTTTTACTCCATAACTATTTAACTGGGCACTGATGGGTACTTCAGCGAGATTGATAATATTTCACCCGATTTAAATTACAAAATTATTTTATAACTTACTAGCAGGGATACTCAGCGTGGCCCAGGGAAAGATCAATCAAGATATAACAACATGGTAAAACAAATGATGTTTCTCAGAGATTTCATAAAATTAAATAAGGGCTTAATTGCAATCTCCCAGCAGGCCCTCAACAGATAGATGGATATGAACAGACTGATTCAGATGGATGGATGGATATAAACAGATTGACATACATGGATTGATATGAATGGGGAAAAAGGGTGATCAATGAATAAGTTAGTTCCCTCTCCTTTTGTTGGGCAGTGATCAATAAAGAAGTGTGAATTTTCAAAAACAAAACAAGGTGACACAAATTAAGGGATCATTTAGCATAAACCTACATTGTAAATTGAACCCCCTTTAACAAACTCCCCCAAAAAACATTTAGAGGTATAATTTTCAAAAAATTAAAAAAACATCTTTCCTTGACATAATAAGTAAATGATGAAATTTTCAGCCTTGTAGTTCCATTGTTGCAGCCTGTACATGTCATACCTACATAGCTGGACCAACTTGAAAAATGAAGAAATTTATTCTGGCAGTTTTAATGAGTTTTGGCTGACAATTTATAATATGGAGACATAGGTAGGTAGCGATGAAAAGACCAAGACAGATATACATAGACACTTACAATCGTAACTAACTACTTCTTCAACATGGTTGCTGTGTTTATACTTTTAGCATAGCAAGAACAGAAGGTAAATGAAACTTAAATTCAAATTTTCAGGTGAAATGTATGCTACACAAAAATTTTCAAAGGACTGATTTATTTGAACCTAAATATAACATACACATAAGTAGTTTATGATTTGAATAGAAGCCTTTTTTTGTTACACATCCCAAGTTCTTGAAATTCTGGAATATGCTTACTCTTAATCCTTGACATGAACGTTGCTATGTTTAATAATCTATTGACATAACAAAAATTACTTAGTGTTACATGGGAAAAAGGTGATAATTACCATAAAATTCAACACCAACTTTTACCAGTTTTCTGATATTGACCTGTACACCACTCCAGGTATACTCTTTGGAGAAAAATATGTTAGATATTTTGATTTAAGTAAATATGAACACTTTTTGAGTATGATGATAGAGCGTGTATGCTTTAATGATGTTAGATAAATAATTTACACACTGTGTATGCATTTCCAAATATTGAGTGTTTACATAAGATCAGCAAGAACGTTAGTTCAATAGTAAGTATAATTTATATAAATTTGAAGCTGAAAATAGATAAATAGTACAAATTAATTGCAAAATCTTCCACCATCAAACAGAATTCAACCTATTTTTAAATAGTTTTTCAAATGTTGGCAATAAATTCTATTGCTTTTGAATTATTCAAAAAAGGTTTCATAATATCCCCGTTTTTTACTCTTTAAAAACACAAAATTCCTTCACCTGTAAACCAGTTATTTGATGACTTCATCCTCTTTTCCTATAAAAAAAATTTGAAGAGCAAAAAAAAATCCCACTTTGCTTTGCCTCACATACACAAAAAAATATCAAATTTCATAGAGACTTCAAAAGCATCTTTCTACAAGGTGCAGATTACTTTATCAGTACTTTTTTTTCATTTAATTACTTCTTGTAAAAAAAAAAGTAAATGAATAAAATAAAGGTGGTGGGGTTAAAAAAAAACCTGACAAAGACTAAATGAATTAAGTGAGGAAAATCTATGACAGAGTCACACAAATGTAAAAAAACTGATAATTATTATGAACTACTGGAAACTGACTACATTAATACAAACTAACATGATAGAAAGTAAGATACAAAAAGTATTTCCCCCTTTGGTTACATGAAAGATTTATTCGGAGATATATTATGATTTATATCATGGTCTTTTAAAAACACTTTTATCAAACTAAACCAATTTACTTGATATTTTACTTTGACAAATAATAGTTTATTCCAAAATAAGCATCAAATCTTAAAACCACAAAAAAGCAATTATTTTTGCATCAATCAAATAAATATACATTTTTTTTATAAATCAGTGTCTCTCTAGGTGATACATGTTATAGATGTTTCTTCTTAAAATAATTGCCTTCCTAAGGTTTTCCATAGTACCTAATCAATAGCACATCTGTTAAAATACTTGAAGAAGAAAAAGGTTAAAATTTTTATTGAATGTAAAATTTACGGGCAAATTTTGTCTCTATTTGTACAGAACAACTCAGCAAAGTTTGTAAGTTAGCAAAAGTTGACTAAATCAGTAGAGAAAAAAAGCAATTTATTTTTAATTATAATCCTATGCACAATTTATATTTGTAATTATTAAAATAAATGTATTATTTTCATGTGTATTATACAAGAAACGTATAAATACTTGAAATCTTCACTTTGTTCACTATGTCACAGAAAGTAATAAAATTCAGTTTAAGTTTATAATAAGTAGTTCACATTTGGAGACAAGAAAAAATTAAAATCAAACAACTAGAGATGAGCAATTGTGTCTTTTGTAAAGGATTTTTAAGGTTTTGAAATGAATTTATACTTGCTTTCCTTATGTTTATGAGAACTAATAAAACAGTTTACTTTATTTCTACCATGAATCCTGGTGAGAGAATTTTGTCAGGTACTCATTAGCTTTATAATTAACTCGGTAAACTAACCACTATTTTTTGTAAATCTATCTACTCAATAAAAGAGATGATTTATCTGCAATCCACACAACTAAAAGCCATTGAATTAATTATATTTTCATAAAGCTAATAGGAGGTACATAAAACTTAAACACAAATACCATTCTAAGTTGTAGTCAATTCTAATCAACTTAAAATAAAATGGTCTATCAAAACATTTGATTTTTTCTGTACATGTGATTATGGCATTTAAATAATTCAGCATTAACACTTAGCATATCAGATCATCCATAACAAAAAATATATAAAATTTACATTTCTATAAGTTTCCATTTCATCCCTAATCCACAGCAACAATATTTGTAAATGTAAATGTTATTACAATCAACATTAAATATAATTTTGAGATACCGATTTTTCTGTTCTTTTAAGCCAATACTTAATTTTAGATAAAGCTTGATGACTGCCAAGCCAGTCAGCTAGCCACATGTCTAATCCAAGCAAATGTGAAAAAAAGAAGTTAGCAACATTTAATGGAGAATATGTTAATTTGCTTGTGTTAACGAAGAGTTCAATATTGTAGTGAGGTTAGATGAGAAACCTGAAGGAATAATTCAAGTTTGTGATTATCACTTTTCAACACTTATTTGTATAAAAGGGATTCTGTTGATTTTCTAAATAATCTTCAATATTTTACTTGACCTTAATATGTGATTTAAAAGACCCCATTTAGTAATTTTATCTATTGATAGGCATAGAAAGCTATCAAAAAACTTGAGCTCATGTTTAAATTAATTTCATACTATATTAAAAAGTTATGTGTTTTCAATGAAAAGAAATGTATCTAAAGAGGACAAAGAAGACTAATTGGACAATACTTAAAATAATCAGCAGCCAGCATTATTTAAAACTGGAATTATGAGGGTTAAATTTTTAGAAAAATTTAAACATTAACACTTAAATTTTAGTTTACTTTGCCATTTTTAAAAATAATGAAAGTATTGTGGATTTGGTCACAGTTTGATTCTATATTTGTAGGGATTATTTTCCCCTTTACTTTTCTGATTCTAATCACAGAGAGATGAAATAATAATTGTATCAGACAACTAATGACCATAAAGAAATTATTGTAATGTTCAACAGTTTTTTGTTTTGTGCAGTCAATTACAATGTACAGATATGTGTCGCTTGATGTCTAAGTTATGTTCCAGTGATTGGATGTTAAGCAAACATCATATAATAGTACATACTGTATAAACCTACAACATACACTACTTTTACTGACTAAATAGCCCAAATTATGTTTATTGATACAGTATCCTTAAAAAATAGCAACAGGCACGAAATAAAAAAGATACCATAGAAGGTAAGCAAAATCGTACAGAATGTCATTAAAATAATAATAATAAAATATTAATAGAAACATATTACAGCATAAAACTAAAATTGATTACATTTTTGTAGATGCTTTTATCAGGAACAAAATTAATCTTAACTAGGGCTATAAACTTATGCAAAATATAATTCATTTTCACTAATTTCTTTTACTTTTTAAAAACTTTTTTGATGAACATTTTCTTGAGCAGATTACCCCCCCAGTCCTGCTACACAGGAATTCCCCCATATTCTCCCCATCCACCCACATGAAAGATTTTTACAGGTCTAATAACTGGCATTGAGTCATCATCGGAAAAAATGATAACATCAGATTCTCCAATGCCTGAAGGACCTAGTTGAGTCTCTATTTGGGGAGGGGTATTCTTTTGAGAAATACATTCAATGTTGTTTGCTTCATCATTATTATTGAATGAAGTATTGAAACTCATTACTGCGATTAAATTTGACTATTTTTATCTCGATATAAAAACAAATGAAAATCAAGTTGTTTAGTTGTTTTTTTCAATGTAAATTTGCTCACACACAGTAAAAACAGTATGGGCATCTCTTTCCATCTTTCTAACAAAAACAAGAAAAAAACTTGAGTACTTATTTAGAAAAAATGTTTCAAATTAGCATATTGAAGATTCTACAAGTTGCACAGTTACTACTCTGCAGTGGCAAAGGACAAAGGACACAGAACTACAGAAGATTTTCATTAGAAAGAAATGAGGATTTACATTCAAAATACAGTGGAGTAAATACATAAGCCAGTAACATACACGTTTAATATTGCTATTGAGTATCAGGTACAGCATATACAGTAGATATGTATATCTGGCTGCACAATTGCTTTGTTTATGTTATAAAAGCCACTACATCTGACAATGTATCTTAAATCCTGTTTGTCTATTAAAGTTTTTCATCTCCATTAAAACCTTATGGGACCTTGGCCGTACATATAATCAAATGTCAAGAGATGGATACCTGCACTTACAAAAAAAGGATGTTTTGCAATTAGAATTTCATATAATCATGAAGCGGACACTTTTGAAGATATGAAAAAAAAATTTTGAATATTTTATGACAATTCAGAACAAATTAAAAAAACAAACAAGGGATTTGATGAAATGAACAAAAAATATTTCCTTAAGTATGTTTTTCATTGCAGTATGATTGCAAATTTTATAAGAGCTTTCCAATTTTTTAAGGCGTACTATATTGGGTTGGCCAAAACGTTTGTTCAGCTTATTAAGTAAAACTACATGACACATTTTAAAAATTCTTGACATTTACTTCATTGAACAGTATATTTACCATTTTGTTCCACTATCTTCCGCCATCTTTCATTTTTTACCATTTCAAGACAGGCATGTACAAGAGAATGTTCGTCAAAATTTCTTTTGTAGAATTATTAAAAAATTTAAATAAGTTTTCATTTACAAAATATTCATTGATTAGAAGATTCGCAATTTTTTCCCAATGCTTCAAAACTAGAACTTCAAATCAAAAGTTAAAATGTAAATAATTTAAATCTGCATAACTTCTCATATAATTAATATAAGTTGTTACTTTTTTTTAATGGATTTCTCATTATATCTTCTATGAAGAAAGCTAAATTTCAATGATATCAGTACATTTCAAAATTCAGTACAATCTTTTTTTTAAATAAAGTGATGAATTTCCTTGTGTCCACACTTAATTATTCTAATACTATGTCAGTATGTACAAGCTCATAAAGAGGAAGAGAAAAAAGATATTAAAGTAAGCATGAAATATATCTAGCAAAGAATGTGTTATATTTTGAATGATAACAACAAATACAGATATTCAAGAATAAATATTGCTATCAGTTCAACTTAGTACAAACACTCGCTATATTGGATCTTGATATAATGAAATTCAGTTTCAATAAACTCATTGATTCATCTGAACTGACTCAGGATTTACCCAACAAAGTTTGATGAAAGTGGTGAATATATAGACCATAACAAACTTTCAGTACTTTCTGATTTTATGGGTTGGGACAAATACAAATAAAAATCTCTGGCTAAACATTATACCACTGTCATCCCAAACAATAACCATGCTCAAGATAATTCTGCCATATTTATTAAATTCTTTTATTTTCATCAAAACAAACAGTAATTCATAAAAGAAATATAAAATAGTTTCATCAAAAAACTACAAAGCAATAATCTATTTTAACACAAAATAATTTATCAACAATAATTTTGTACAAAGTTTTCCAAAAATTTAATCTTATTTGAAAACTAAACTGATTCAAGAAATATGAAATCTCCAGTGGCTTCATATGTGCTATACTTATTTACAATTTAATCAAAATCAATGTTGTAAAAACTTGAAATGAGATTAAATTGCAAACAAAATAAACAAAAAAAAATCGAATAGTATTCAAGATTTTTTTGACTAAAGTGGATAATTTTTTGGGGCACATTGGATTAAATTTTAAATTCAAAAATGCTGTCATGTGACAATGATGATTAAAAATCAATATTTTTCTCAATTGAAATAGAATTTTGTAAAATTAATTACAAATCAATGAAAAAATTTGAATCAAATAAAAATTCTAGAAAAAAAATCATGAAATTAAAATTAAAATTGGGAATGTTGTGTCATTTTAATATGCCAGAATCGTTTCGGGTAATACTGGTATTACGCAAGAGGTTTTTTTTTTGTGTTTGTCCCAACCCACAAAATCTTATTTATTGAATGTGAGGTTGTGTCGAAAAGAGAATACCTTTGGATTTACCAAACAATATTCGTTAGATGCAGTTAACTACCAAACAAGAGGCAGCCATTGAGTGTAAAAAACTTTCAAACAACAACACCCTCCTCCAATTAGTTCATTATAGTGAGGGTTTATTGAATTTAAATATCACACATAGAATTACTAAAACAAAAATATTTTCATAACCTGTAATGAGAAGCAAATATTTTTTTGTTTTTGTTTGATATTAGAAACTACAAGAAGAATTTTCAGTAACATACACCTGTCTTAGAAGGTATAGAAAACAGAAATAACTGAATTCAACACTTTAAATTTTAGAATCAAGCAACATTATTATTTTTTTATCCACTTTTATATCAATATTAAAAGTTTCAAATATAAATATACCAATTCACACAGGAACAAATAAAAACAAGGAAAAAATTTTTCTCTAGTGATAATATCAAAAATTAGAAAGGCAGTCTTTTCATAACATGGTTATATTGAAATATTGATATTTTCCAATAGTGGTTTCTTTTGAATTCATCTATACATTATATTAACACATCACACTTAATAGGAGTGGCATAATAAGTACACTAAACACATACCAAACTTCAACTGAGTAAAATTAGGAACCAACTGAATACCATCTTTTAAGGACACAAAAATATTTCAAACTCAGTCCAGTCATTTTTTTCTGAGAAAATTTTCAATAAAATACTGCTTATGTATGAAGAGCTTTTTGTCCATAAACAGCCATTTTATTGGAATCACATAAAAAGACTTACTGAACCAATCAGTTCTATCTATATGACACATTTGTATCATGCAGAAAGCAGGAAATTGAACAAATCATGAGAATCTCTGTGGTGACTAACAAAACTCATTGGAAATAGACTTATTTCACAACTTGATTCAATTTATGTACTGCTGCTGTGCGTAAACTTGCTAAATATCCACTATTTCACAATTAGTTGAAAAAATTCAGATCACTCTTCAGTCACCTAACTGTCTTAATTTGCAGGGATTTATTCTTAACAATTATTATTTCAAGTTATTCTGATTCTAAATTGAATCAATGTCTACATATTTGTGCACACTCATAATATCAAAATGATAATAATCTGACATAAGTTAATCAATTGATTTATAAAAACCCAAGGTATTCAAAGTATCCATA
The DNA here is from genome assembly GCA_963457665.1 of Thysanoteuthis rhombus. Classification (NCBI taxonomy): domain Eukaryota; kingdom Metazoa; phylum Mollusca; class Cephalopoda; order Oegopsida; family Thysanoteuthidae; genus Thysanoteuthis; species Thysanoteuthis major. The sequence continues at coordinate 67,967,678 of OY735199.1, read as the reverse complement.
AGTATTTTTGCCATATTTATATATTCTGTAATTGTGAAAAGAGAAAGAGAAGAAAAGTGAAAAACAAGTTTTACTGGAATAAAATTGTTTCTACGTTTCAAAAATAACAAGTTTTAAATTTTTTTTTAATGGATAATTGCAGTTTTTAATTACAGGCATTTTTATTGCAAGTAACCAAGAATGACTAAAGATTTTTGGAATGCATGTTCTCAAACAGATTTGAAACTTAGCATATGTTTTTATGGAGCAATAGTTGATAAAAACATTCATATTATATATGATTTCATTGCATCTGGAGTTATTAGAAAAAGCTAATTTTTTTATTCTAAGTTCATAACACATTTTTTGCAATATACTGTAATTGTCCATAACTATTTTGTGAAGATGTTTTGTGTAATCAAAAATATATAAGTAAATGTCAAAATGAATCATTTGTTTATGAATAGTAATTACTTATCATAAAAAACCATATGCAACAATTATACTTTTCATCCATGATCTATTGTAGCAAAGAGCAACCAGTGATATTCAAATTCATATTCAATCATGAACTGTATTGAACAGTGTAAAATAAGTATCATATTGAAAATAACAAGCCATCACATAATTGAAACTTACAACATACTCAATGATAAATAGTTTATATTATATGTAAGATATTTGTACTTTCAGATATAGATTTTATGAATATACAAATAGAATGGTAACATTGAGCTTCATAGGTTTTGCATAAACAAAAAGTAATGGAATATTAAAGATAGTAAGCAATGTTTATTACAGAGTCCTACAGTTGCTTTTTAATTCCAGATGCTGGGATAATTTTTACCTCGTACACTCATCTTAATGCATGTAACTATTAAGTTGTTCATCATAAAATTGTTAATTTTTTCTTAACCTCGACATTATGCTTTTTAATTCATGCTTCATTTTTAAATTATACATTTTTGCTGATTATTCAGTAAAATTTTTAATTCAATAATTTTTGCTACATCTTTTTTAGACAAATCTGGGAAGTCTAAATGGTCATAATGTTTTATTCTTGTAGGATTTCAAATGTGGTCATAATGGAGTGGATGCTATGAAGAATAAAATCTATGCATTTGAAGACAATGATGTTAGTGTAAGAATAGACTGGCCAAAACTATCCATTGAATGAATAAGATTTGATGAGGAATAAATTTAAAAAATCAGATGTATGGAAACCTACATCAATCATATTTAACAGTCTCAAATTAATCATCTTTTCATATCATCACTTGTTATGAAAAATGGGGTTTTGTATAAGGCATGATAACCAGAGATCTGCACTGTGGGTGAAAACAAAAATCATTTGATACATTAAAGCTTCTTTCAAAGTGGCCAATTGATGCACATAGATATGCAGACTAGCTTGAATAGTGAATTCATATTTTGTGCCCAGTTTGGTAAATGGAAAGGGTATCATTCTGCTGCATGATGACAACTGCCTTCATATTCCAAAAAAGACATTATTGAAGTCAAATCAGTTGACAGATGAAATTCTATTGTACTTTGCCTATTCCTCTAACCTGTCGTCATTTTTTTCAAGAATAAAGACTACTTGTTGTCAAGAATTTCTCTAATCAGGATTAAATCAAAGAAGCTTTCAATGAATTTATTGACTCTTTGAAAGAAAAAATTGATGACTCCCTGCGGAATTAGAATATTTTACTTAAATAAATCATTTTTTTACTATATTTTTTTCAATTTGATTTTTTTTTTAAATTCAGGACTTTCATGTAAAACAGCCTGATATTCATTAAGCACGAACACAATATTTACCCAATTGTTAATGGCAAAAAAAATGACCGAATATAATAGTTTTTCTTCAACCTTTTTGCAACAAAACTAATCTAAATAATTTATTTTTCAAATGGCATTAGAAAGTACGCAAATAATCATTTAATGAAAATTTGCTTGTTCTAATACTTAATTCATGATAACTAGGATTTTAAGCAACTATGGATATAGATATTCTGAAAGAATCAAGTTGCGAATCATTTGTTTCTATGCTCCAAAACATTTCTAGGTCAGGTTCCTTAGACCTCATTTTACCACCAATGAAAACATGTATCTACCTTTTATTGAATATTCTATTTTGGTTATCCTGATTGTCACTGTTTACTTTCACTCTGGTAGGTAACACCTGCTAGTTTGAAAAAAATTAAATATGCAATATAAAGTGTTATGAATTTCAAACTAAATAAAAAAAAAACAACTAGTTCTTAGTATCCTTATTAAAGTTATATACTACAAGCTAAGTTTATCATGTGTTTTTTTATGCCTGAATGTGCAGCATGTCATAATATGATTTTGATGCATGGATGTTAACAATCAAATAAGATTTATGCTCCATGCTGACCAGGGTATTTGGGTATGCTCCTTTAGAAACTGTTCTATCAAGGCAGTGATGTGAATATTTCTAATTTTTATAATTTCATCTAGAAATTATCTAAATATCAGCAACTGATTTGTTGAAAGTTAACTCCAAGTACTGAATTGAACTAAGTCATCAAAGAAGGTGAAGAGTTCTACCCTTTTTTCTATGTGCATATGTTTGTTTGTTTGAGTGTGTATTCCAGTGCTCCTGGCCATACCATTTTGTCTACAGACTTAAAAATTGGCATCAATATTCCACTAGACTCCAAATAATTTTTTTTCTTGATAAAAAGGCTTTTTTTTATCTTTTGGGGGCCTTATTCTGATGGATTTATCAATAACATCTAGAGTCTCCAGAATCTATATGTTTCCAGATGCTTTTTTTAGAAAAAAATTCAATTTTAGATGTTTTCCGGTGGAAAATGCTATGCCTAAAATATTCATTTATTTACCATATTTATTCTTCAATGAAATTTTTCTTTATATGACTTTAAATTTTGATGCTATAGTTGTTCATTTATTGACTGTGATGGTGAGTTTTTAGAATATTCAAGTAATTTTTCTTTCTGAAGTATTAATGATCCACTGTTTTTTCCCCATTGAAATATTTCATAATAAGAATTAAATAAAACAACTTCACTTTCCACAAGAATTTCAAGGATCAAGCACTAGAAAAATAAATAAATTCTTGGATTATTGACAATAACTTCATTTTATCAAGGAATAGAGCAAATACTATTGATTTAATCTATAGAATCCACTCAAAAATCCACACTTGGGAGTAGTTTCTTTTTTGATGGCAGTTCTGAGATATCCTCTCTAAATTTCATCCAATCAAAAGAAGAGTATCAAGGCTCTATAATATCTCCTATCATTATGGTTGGACTATTTTCCTTGTCTATACATTCATTTTTCAACAACATTTCAGCTATGTACCCTCTGGGTTTGTTGGTTCTAGAATGTGGAATCACTACTTAGAGCATATGCTTAGTTAAACTGGACACGCCATATCTGTTTGTTTTTTTGTATATCTGGGTTCTGGGTTGTGTTATTAGGGTACTTCCAAAGTTGTTCCTTGCATTGGGTAATCTGCTTTTGCTTTTTTTGAAAAGTCTCTTATGATGTGAGGCTCCCAGATGCTATTGATATCAATGCTCAGTCAGCAACTGAAGAAAGTACGCATGCCACTTCCTTCAGTTGTCATATTTGTCAATTGTTCTCCCTATCTATAGTTTGTACAACATCCCACGAGGGCCTCTGCTCAACTACTCCCTCCAAGTGTAGTTCACCATACCAGATTTTCATCTCACCCCGTGTTATAGCTTTCGTGTGCTCTACAATTAGCAAAAAATGAAGATACAGACAAGGAAAATATTCCGAATATACCATACATAAAGATTAATACACTCAAATTTTAAAAAAAATTCAGACAATAAATACTTCATATCTTTTTGTTTTTTGTCAGCCTCCACTCACTTCAGTAAATTTTCCCCATTCATTTGATCTCACTTGGTCCAGTAAAAATAAGCTAGTTTTCGGCCAAACTCGGAAAAAAATAAGGCCATTTACACTATTGATAGGGTTGGTAGCCTACAATAACATATCCAAAATCTACTTACTCAGATCTGACTTTGGCCCCCAAAAGTTATGATCATACAAAATTACTATATTCACCTAATTTCAGAGTGGGTGAGTCTTAACTCCATATTAGAAATCATGTGTAAGTTTTGCAAATATTGCTCTATTTTCATGACTTCTTGCTGGATCAACTGGAGGAGTGCATTTGACAGGTTATGGCCCACATCCTGCTGGACTCCCTGTAAAGATCTATAGAGTCTATACCAAAATGCTTACAGAAATTTGTAGACAATGCCGATTTCCAGGTTAAATTTCAACTTACCAGGCAAATTCTACCATTTTATGGTTCAAAGTAAAGCAAGTTTGACTACAATTGACCAATGAATAAAAAGGTCATTACCTATTTCCAATAAGGAGTTTCTTTTCATCCATCCTGTATATTACATCTATTTGGAAGTGTTTTTGCAGTTATAAGAGAACTACATTGATAATTGTGATGCTAAGCATTTTTCAGATTGTTTTTTTTTCTTGCACTGTAATTTCAGAGGCATAACAAAAGAAAAAAAAACCCAAACAGTTTGACTGAAGTATATCAGAGACCATTAAAAATAGGCCATTTTCAAGCTGAACCCCGACCAAATTGATAATCCAGGGGCTAATCCAGATCACCAAAGGTGGCTAAATATTAGTGGTACCAAAATTTTACTAGGATCAATATGAGAACAGTAACAGATGATAACCTCTTCAGTCATATAGCCTTATAACTCTTTAATGGAAATTTCCAAATGTCAAACTTTTGCTGTGGTGCCCCAGTCAGAAAAAATCTGTTTTCATCAAATATGAGTATATTGTATAATGTTGGGAGGGATATTTCATGCTGAGTAAAGTTTACTATAACATAGGGCAGATAACTGTGCATGGATCCTGACTTAAATTTCATGATTTCTTCATTGCCTATTGCCTACACTTTTATAAAATTTCATTGAAATTTATCAGGAACTTTTCGAGATGTCATGTGGATTGATAGAACTTCTGGAGATAATTTGTGATTGGAGACAGTTAGTAGGACGTAAGGGAGATAATTAGTGCATGGATCAGCTAAAAAATTCCATGATGCCGTATAGAGTCTATTGCCCATGTTTCCACAATATTTGATTGAAATTCATTCAGAATTTTTAAATCAAGTGAATAGACAAAAGTTTTGAAGATATTTTGAAGTGTGTACTAAATAACTACAATGTAAAGGAGATAATTGTTCATGGATCCACTCCAAAATTTCATGACTTCTTTTGGAGACTATCCCCCAACCTTCCACAAAATTTCATTGAAATTCAAGAACTTTCGGAGATATCACATGGGCAGACAGATGGATAGAACAGTATCGAATTTCAGATTGGATCATTTTATTTAATCCTGGCTCAATCAATTTCAATGAGATTTTGTGAAAGGGTGGGCAATAACCTTTGAAAGTAGTTAAGGAAATTTTGGAGCAGAACCATACACACTTACTCCCCTCCACACACACACCTTGAAAGGGTAGGGTGGGAAAGGGGCTGATGGCTACTCATGATACTGTAAGTTTGACAGATATGGCATTTATTATATTATAATTAGGCTAATTTTTTTTCATTTGGTCACTCTTCAAAATCAGCTTTGCTAAAAGGTTTTCTATTCTCAATAATGCCCCGTTGTTTTTTTATTTATACACAAGTGCAGAGCAAATTACTAAATGAATCAATATTCAAACATATTGGTAAGTAAAAGTTTCCCCTTATCTGAAAGTTGAGCATTCCTATGAAAGCGAAAAAGCAATTACCATTTAGAAATCTGAAAATATTTTTGAGCGATCACAGACTCAAAAATTGTGATGATAGTATGTTAGACTGAGCTTTCAGAAGTTGGGTTGGTGGGATTTACAGGATACTGGGGGGGGGGTAAGTGAGATTTTATTAAAGTAGTTCTCTTGTAACTGTGCAAAAACTGCTCAAAATCTGAGAGATATATTTGGTGAATATAGGTATTTTTGAAATGCTCACAACTTTTTTCCCCCCCCAATCAGATTTGAGTAAATTTTGGAAATGTTATTGTAGGCTACCGACCCTAGAGTGGAAAATTTAGCTTGGCTTCATTTTTTTCAGGGTCAAACCTATTTTTACTGGACTAACTACTCCAATGATTTCACTTTGCTCTAACCAACTTCTGACAAGATCAACAGTGCAACCTTAGACAACTTAGTTTACAATTAGCTTGAAACCCAATGTCCTTCAAGTCAAGCATCCCATTACTTTGATTAGAGCATCCATATATTTCATGTTATGTAACCAGTTAGTTCTATATTGTAGGGTGACCTCAGACTTCCACAAAGAAATTAGAAATTCTATAAATAGCTCAAAAGTATTTCCGCCTTGTCCAACTGCCCTCTTTTTACAAAATTCACTTCTGATCAATCATAAAATAGTACTCCCACATATGATATATCTATTATTTTCAAGAGCAATCAAGGCAGAACCTATGCATTCATCAATGATCTTATTAACTCATGGCAATGCTGTACCACCATATCACCTTCTTTAAATCCTTTTATTCTCAGCACTCCAATAGTAGCAGTACATCAAGGTTATTGTTTTCAGTTTTCTTTATCAAAACATACAAAAATTTGAATTTCCGTAATTGCTAGCTTTTAAGTAGATGCTAGACATCATTTATTTTAAAAGTAAAATGATGCTCTTTTTCTGAGTCATTTCGATATCTAATTTTTTTGTAGCAAGGATTCTGAATGAGAGGGGGATATATGAGATGACTCCGAAAATGGCCATGCTGAAGGTTTTGGCCACCTCACCTTATGGGGTTTTTTGCTAAATGACGCCCCTAATATGCTAATTTTCTTTTTGCAACAGCCCTGATTTTTTTGGGGAAAAAGTAATTGCTCAGCATTTCAACAGGTGGCATCTAAAGAATCGTCATGAATTATCAAAGCAATTGAAGTACTTTGAATCAACAAAGATGTGATCATTCTCAAAAGCTGTGGCCAAGACCATTATGGGAACTGATGTTGATAACAAAAGCTCAGCCCCCAAAAATTGCAAAACAAGTGATGAATGAGTACGATTTGTCCAATTTGGAGTCAGTAGATACCACTAGATGCTTGGAATACAATCTTATTCAGCAACTAAGATGGAACCTGCCACATGATGCAAACAGAGAAATATGGAGAGTAGAGTTTGATGCTTTAGGGACACAAAGAGTGATGGCTCAAGGAAGTTGATTAAAATAAATGGTAGCTTGAATAGCATTAAATGCATTCAGTTGTTACAACATGACAGAATCTACCTGATGAAAGTGTCACCGTATGGGAGGATTGACCATCCCAATAGACCCAACTTGAAAATCATCAAGCAAAATGTGAACAGAAGTGAAGATCATAGTTTGTCAAAAAAATTCTTGCGATCTCGAAGTTGCGAGAGCTCAGCCACAAAGAATGGCAACTCATATCTATGGAGATGGTGAAGGATTTGCACACATCCCTTTCCAGGTGCATTGAAGCAGTTATTCAAGTTATTGAGGCCACAAAAAATGATGTACAGTAACTTACCACAATCTAATTCTTCTTCCCATCTTTCAGCCAATCCTACAGCTTTTTTCAGGTGTAATATGTGATATCTGTAAGTTCTCTTTCTCTTTGGGAAGAAGACATTAGATTGTCCGAACAAAAGTTGGTATTGAATTAACTCTTCTCAAACTTATACACGATACAATAACTTATTGAAATGAATAAGAGCGAATGGGGAGGGAGGGAGTAGCAAAGGCATGTGAGCAAAACCCCCTTCCTGCAGTCAATTTTTTGACTTCCCAACAAAATATAATTTGCTTTCCTGTGTCATATTTGTAGTTTTTTCATGGGTAACACCAAGTACCCCAGTTCTATAATAAATTTTCCTTTCAAGACAATTCACTATATTAAAACACTGCAACTGATTTGGTTTGTGAGAAAACTTTTCCACAAACATATCTCCCAGACTTATTCAGAAAACTTGCTGCAAAACATGATAACTAAGTATGAAAATGACACAGAAAAGACCAATATTTCACCAACTGATAAGTTGACAACTATCAAAGTGGTCAAAGATTTGTGTACAGTACTGCATATATTTATTTTAATCAAGAATGGATAAAATTAACTTATTTAGTAATTGAAAAACTCATTTTGAAAAACATTGGCATTTGGTTGATACCTGGTTCTTGAAGGCTAATTTCTTATCATCAACTAATACCATATTAAAACCTTTACTAACTCAGTACAACAGTATATCAATATTGATGAAAACTTCAATTGAACATACATTCCAACTTTTAATTTGAACAAATATTGACTTTCATTGGGTCAAAATTACCCCAATAAGAATAAGCAAAAGTTCAAATAAATAACAAGATTTTAAATAAAAAATTAGTACTGACTCAATTAAAGCTATCATCTACAAATGCATAAATAACTATACATAAATTTAATAATAGAACAGAAAATTTGGATTAAAAAACAAAAAAAGCAATAAATGGTTAGTAAAAAAAATTAAAAGTACTTAGAATATGGACAAAAATGGCACTGAAAATGACTAAAATAAGGTAGATATATATTATTAATAATCAAATTTCAAGTTAGGTAAATTCAGATATAATGTGCAGAATGTATTCATAGAAGACACTCATCTAAAAATGAAGAGCAATTACTGTTGAAAAATTTTTCATTGGAAACTCTCCACTGAAGAAAAGAATAGAGAATGTGATCCATGCCTTCAGCTGATGGTAATTAAAAGATCACTTGATCAGAACAGTTTTTTTTTTTTCAGAACATACCACATAAGTATTCAATTCATAGCATACCCAAATATTTCTTGTCTGATTGTTACAATAAACTAGATATCTTGTTTGTTGAAGAAAAAAAAACAAAAAAAAAACATGAAATGAAAAATAAAGACAAATTTAAATTATGTTAAAACTGTTCTTAAAAAAAAAAAAATTAGACAAGATGCAATCGGAAAGGCAGGGAAAGATAGAAAGCATTTACCAGTTAGGAGTTAGCCCAGTCGATATATATTAGATCAGAAGAAGTTTGAAGAATAGAAGTATTTTTTTTCTGTATGAATTCTGGAATATTTCATATACAGCAATGAGATATGAAAAGAATTTATTTAAAAGAGAAGCTGGAATGAAAAATTTAAATATATTGTAAAAACAAAAATGAAATTAAGAAAGCTAGATACATTATTCAAAGAAGAGTCATTTAATATGAAGCGTCTAAAGTTATTAAGCATTTTATTAATAAGATATTTACATTTTCTCCCGTACTTTGCCTATCAGATGAAAAAAAAATCAATTTATCTGAACGACCTTCAAAATTTTATAACTATGCTTAACCTATTGAGCCCTTTTAATATCATATGCATAGATATATCTTTAACCTTATCTTATTCAGTATTTGATTCACAAAATCTTCATAGAAGCATCATTTTCTATTCTATTTGATCAGTATCCTAATATCAGAACATCAGCTTTGATATGTTTCACAAAACTAAGAGGAGTACAAAAAGATAATGAAAAAATATACTGTGAAATTCAATATTATGATATTGTCCCAGAAACAATCAGATTTAACAATACCCCATAGCATTAGGACTTGATGTAAATTGTTTTTAAAAAAAATAAAAAAGAAACTGTTAAATTTTTAATTTTTCTCTAGATTTATTCTTTTAATAAACTAAATTTGTTTTCATAAATCTTTTAATAGAATTCAACCAAAACATTTTAAATTTTTTTGTTTAAGTCATGCGAGATGAAATGCCATGCCCAAATCCAGTTTAGTGTCTTTAACTGCATTTTTAGGATTGTTAGTAATTGTTTCATCCTCATTAAAGCATAGGATGGAAATAGCTGCATGCAAGCATGCCCTGGGCAGTAGTGAGTAAGGAGGCAGCTCATACCATCACCACCATCACCACTGTCAGCACAGAATGGGAGATGGAGAGGACTTAGGTTGAGAGGCAATCACAAACTCACCGGGAAAGTGATACTCCATTAAGATGTGGATACAACCTGCAACATGTATATGGTGTTAGTACAATCAGGATCAATAAGCAAAACAAATAGTTTTCAAAAACTGGTAAGAAATCAAACCGGGTAGGAAGGAAATGTGGCCACACACCAATTGGAACTTTCTGATCAACCACTAGACAGTTGCTATGCAAAAATGGTGAATATGTTGATCAAGCTGATTAGGATAGAAATCAAATAACATTTTATATTCAAGTTTTATAAAATAATTAGTCATTTTAGATAAGAGAGAATGATACTTTTATAAATCTTTGGCACAAACTAATGATATAGACAAAATAAAGCAAGAAATAGGTAATGATATAACAACTGCAGGAGAAAATAGTTAGAGATACATCTGAGCTTCAATGGAATTAAGTGAAATTTGTTAAACCATCATTGAATTCTAAAACAACCAAAGTTTCATCTAAATTCCAAGTACAAGATACTGACAAGTTTTTAGAATTTTTTCAATAAATTCAATATGTTTATAAAATCATTCAGGATATTTTTCCTACATCTAAATTCAATAAAAACTCATATTAAGTCACACAAATATGATTATTGATCATCTGGAATTCCTGAAGATAGAATAAAAAGAATATAACTTTGGCTGCTGTTACGAACTGGTACATTAGATCATGACTATTTAATCCCCGTGAAAAAATTCACAGATATATTTGAATTTTTATAAACAGGTGCAGATCCTGATGAGCTTTCCACTTGTTTATGGATTAATTTTCTTGTTCTCAACTGTTAAATCATTAGTCAATTCTAAGGTTCAAAAAGCCACAATTCGAATGTAAGTGAAAAAATGCCTGATCACATATTACTTGCTTGTTTATGATGTTGGCAAGTTGATTCATTTTTTCATGCACTTATTTGTAAAGATAATTTTTTCCATTTGCAGCCAGTTAATAATCCTGGGTTTTGACCCTTCCCCCTGGTCAAGATTCTAAAATTGCCCCAGATGATGAGATGATTTTTTTTTAGAAGAGAAAATACTGAATATGTTTCAGAAAAAGAGTCCACTGTAGATATTTTTTTTTAACAAAATTGTTACTTTCAAGTGGAATAGTCCATGGTTACAGACAGAAACAAAGAAAATCACACTGTTTATTTTATAAGTAGAGGATAATGACTTTAGTTTTGAAGATGTCGATTTTTGCATACTTTTATTGAGTTTTATACAGTTTCAAAACTGAAACTGAAATCTAATATAAGTAATCATATGAAAAATACTTCAAAAGACTAGCTTAATCAAATTTTCTTTTGGCAAATTAATGATCATAATAAATGTGTAAATTATTTTCTCCAAAATGCCTGGATTCAAATCAACACTACACTGTGTGATTAGTTTTAAAAAAGCTGCATTGGGGTAGGTAAATAACAGGATTTGAAACACAAACCTACTAAATGCAAAAGTCAATAACAATTCTGCTTTTATTCCACAGTTAATTTTCATGTGGTAATTATTTATATCTTATTAGTATCATTTGCTTTTTAAAGGTAATTCAAGCTTGCCAAAACTTTACCAATGAGTTAAAATCTCTGAAAAGAATCACAGAAACATGCACTCTTATATGGTTGATATTATCATATATTATTAGAAATAATATCACTTTATATATTTTCATATTTGTGAAAGATAAGGTAATAAAAAGGTCAATAAATTTGGAAGGAAAATATCTTAGGAAAGAAAAGAAAATGAAAGTTGCATTTTGTGTCTTAAGCAGTAGCATATGATTTATTTATTTGAAAAATATCATTTAAAAGTAAGGATGAAAGTTGTTTGCATAACTCAAGTGTGAATAAACATTACATAAATATGGCTGAAACTATCAATAATCAAAGGAGCAAATAAAGTTATCAGACTTGGATACCAATGTCTAGTGTTGGGGCTCAAAAATCAACTCATTTCATTGTGTTCAAATTGAACTAAAACTAAATATTATAAATTTTCTATTCAAACTAGAAATAAGAATACTTCTTTTCACCAAGAAAGAACAGAACAGCTCTTAAAATAAATTCATATGAAATAATTTAAAATATAAAAGAAACGCATTTAGTTAGCCATTTCTAGCTCAGTCTTTTAGTGTTCTATATCTATTTAGACGTCCGTGTCTTCCATATTTAGAGAAGCCTGCAAATGTTCAGACATATAGGCAAACATGAAACTCCCTTTTAATATCTTTGCTTTAAAGCCAATTCCTCATTATATTCTCATTTCATTTAACATGTTTTGATATTGTATTTGTTCATGATATTTGATATAACATGCATGCAACCACATTCTTACATCTACATTATTAAATGTCCATACTGATTCTTCAACAAAAATTACCGTTCTTGTTTATTCATTTCAATGGTGACCCAAACTATTCATTCAATTTCTACAAAGAAATATTCTGCAGAGAAAACATACTATGCTAAACAAACTGTTGAGGAACTACAATCCCTTAACATCTACTAAACTAACTGTTGTGACTACTACCAGATTCTCTTCAGTACTATTCATTATTAATCATTTTTGTAGTAACTAATACTTATGAATAACAAAAGGTAATTCTTTCCTCATTCTTACACAGCCATTTTCAAGAAAGACATAACCTTAATTCATTTCCCTCTTTCAATATGCATGAGATTCCACATTTTTTAATTACAACCGTATCATTATAACTTAAGGTTGAACTATCACAGAAAGTATTTTTATCTAACCTTGTAATAGATGCATTTACAGTTTAACAAAGACAGAGGAAATTGGTAAGGCTTTCAACACTTTACCCAAGTGATTTCCCATGAGCTTGCCAGGCCTTTTTAATTTCATGAATGTTTCCTCTATTAAAAAAAACCCTAGCCATGTATTAAGAGTTATTTATCGCCTGGAATAGCAAATAAATAAGGCAAACAGTACATAAAATGAAGCTTCATGTCTTTTTTCATGCATTCACAATCCTGTTGCTTTCAAAAGAAAAATAGATATAAAAGGCTGCATACAGAGATGATTCTCCTTTTTAGATTACATAAAGCCTTAACCAGCTTTTAAATATCAATTAATTTAAAATGTTATATAAACCAGTTTACTGTTACCCATAATATCCATACCATATATATATTTTTTTCAACCCTATTGAGACTCCACTGTCAAGGTTTCTATGACTAGTATTTCATAGATTTCTTGCGGGAGTTTACTTGTGTCACAAGCATGAAAGATAATACATGACTATTGGGACAAATATATCATCATTTTGGTTCTTCAAAAAGATAAGAAGACCAGGTAATTTTGAATTTCTGTAAAAATTAAAACTAAAACTGATTTATTATTAGTTTCAATCTATAAATTTAATAAACCATATAGGCATAAGATTTGAGAACAGGAGTGCATTATAATAGAAATGAATTAAGGGCTTAGATTGGGTAGCAACAGATAGGATAGAAGACTAACTGATGAAATGAGAGATAATTGTTGAGCTAATGCGCAACTTAAAAAGAAACACTCATCTGCAGAATAATGATTTGGACACTATGGTATGTATAGGCCTGAGGCTTTTGTCTAAATATAGATACTTTTTCGGTACATTCAGCCCAAGTGATTATTTGCTACTTGGAAAAAAAGAGTAAATGAAATTTTCATGTATGTGCCTTGAGCAGATGTCTCTACTGATGTTAGATGTCGAAAATAATCAATAAACCAATATACACAAATAAAAACTGGATCTTCAAGTGATTTTTATCTTCTATATTGGATTTAAAAAAACAATCTTTTTTACTAAGCTTCGCTGAGAATAATAATTGTATATTTTCTGGTATCACCAATAAATTATGCTGATAATGAACTGGAATGCATAATATATATATATATATATATATATCCTCTTTGGGAGCCTTGATACATTTGAAGTAGGTCATTGAAATGATAAATTTCTACCTGTTCATGACAAGGTACCCTGGAACCTGAAAAGAGCTCTTAAGGGGGGCATGGCAAAAAAGAGAAGAGTAGCTGATCTATAACATAACAGAATCTATTTAATATCGTATATCTACAAAATAACAAAATCTGAATATTATTGTAAGCAGATGAATGAATAATATCAGAATTTACTTCTTTAAATTGTTGATTCTTATGTAATTATCACTACCTACTTGATTCTTAAATCCATGTAAAAAAAAAAAACAACAAATTTTTTAAATCGAGGGGTAATAACTTCTGATAAGAGTTACTTCTCTTGCATTTTTCAGTGAATTCATTAAAAAAATTCAATTCACAAAAGAATTCCATCATTCAAAAATTCTACTCATTGAAAATTTCCATGGTGTCAAGCGGTTCATGAATTTAAGAGTTAAGATACCGTTTTAAATCATAACACATAATTGCAAGCATAAAAATGTCTGAAGGGCTCTATCTATATCAAATTTTGTCAAAAGAAAATTAGATTTGAAATCAACAAGTTAATATAAAAATGATTTTCTCTTTTAGATAAGTTTATTTATTCATACCAAACACTGAACTCATTTTTAGAAAGCACAAAAATAAAATTGTTTGGCAACGACTCCAGGATTGTCTAAATGGACACATACATCTGGACATGCAGATATGTACGCATAAATAATGTGGCTTATAATCATCATACTCAATTGAGTCGAATTTAGACTTAAGTAAATAATGATCATTCATAGAAATCTACAAATACATACAAATTTATTCATAATACCCTCATTATATGAATAAATTATTGTGGCCTACATGTGTATGAGAACTAATTATCTAAAAAATTATCTAAGAAAATAGAACTTTTATCAGAAATTATCTAAAATATACCAGTACAAGATAAGGGCACTGTTGGTTCAAAAGGACCAGAGACTCAAAAAGCAGATTTTTGAAAAAACAAAATGAAAGTTGTTAGATGGTGCCTACTGGTGTACTCAAGATTTTCAAGGTTGAACCCCCCCAAAACATAACCAGGAGCACCCAGAAACAGACATAAAAGAGCAAACAGAAAAGAATCCGTAGCCTACTTCGCTAGTTGGTCAGGCGGGCTATTTGTGGGACTACAGTGATTTGATAATTGACTGACCTGTCTTCAAAATATTAACCATATGATGAACAAAATAGCTAATGAGAATAATTCATACTTGTACTAAAACTGAAAAATTCCAATGAAGAAACTATTTTTCCAGAATGCCTTTTCCATAATAACAGTAAATTCAGTTTTTGTATAACTATATAAGTGAACTAAAATAATTTATGTTGTCCTCTGTGTATTTATACCAAATAAGAAAAAGTAAACATTCACAGAAATTATATTTGTTGAATATTGACAAAATTAGTGATTATTTCATATACAAAAAGTAATACATTTTAAGCATAAATTGACAAGAGGGGAAAAAAAATCTTGGATTAAATCATCGTTTAATTGATTGGTTCAGAACATGATTCAGAGCAGGGTTCCAGACTAACTTCTTCACCAGTGTCCCTGGATTAACTACAAGCTTTTGCCTGGTGCACATATGTCTCAGTTGTCAAGAACTTTTGGGGCAACCACATTGCAGACAGTTATGAAAAATTGGTGCAGTAGATGTTCAATAACTTTCAAAATTTGGGTGCTAATATGAGCGTAGAGGTACACTTTCTCCATAGCCACTTGGACAGATTTCTAGAGAATCTTGGTGATTTTACTGAGGAACAACGAGGAGTGGTTCTATCAGGATATTTAAGTGATGGAGGAAAACCTTCAAGGCAGATGGGACAGACGCATGATAGCAGACTACAGCTGGAGCCTCTAACGTGATTGTCCCCAATTACAGAGGAAAATCGTACAAATACCATTTTTCTATGTATTAACTGTTATTACCTGAATCAACTTACTTCATTTCATGTTACTGTACTAAACACAATGTCATTATACATTCCATGTTTACTTTTGTATAATTTTAGACAGTTTCCATGTGATACGTTGATAGACTAAAGCCAAACCATAAAATTTTTCATGTTTTTTAAAGGTCTGGAAACTTCATGATAAAAATTGAAGTAAAATTAATTCCAGCTTTAAATTTGAAATAAGTTAGATGACCCAATACCTAAAGACAAATTAAGCAACAAATGTATGAATAATAACAGTGGCTCTGAAGGCTGAGTGAGCTGAATTCTAAAATACGGGGATATCTATTATCTTCAAAAATAGGGCCAATCTAGCAAAACTGATGCCATATTTGGAACCAGTACCCCAAAGTTACCCTAACCACACTCTAATATCATTAGCAGTAAAATCTTTGCTGGCCAGTGGTATTAACTTATCTGAGCACTGATTAATTTCATAATTAACTCTGCCTTTTTTTAATTTTCTTGGATGCATTTTTTTCAATGCATGATTCAAAACACTAAGCAAACCATTAACACCAATGAAGTTTTTGATCATTGAACCTGGATAATCACTGTATAACTTGGTTCAGACTTATTCTCTTTTCAAGAGAATTAGTCTAAACAAAGCAATACAATGAGTGAAACACCTTGTCTAAAAACATTCAGACAAGAATTATCAGGAAAATCGTTATTGTTTTTATTTTTTAAACAAATCTTAGTTATAAGTGACAGACTATACAATTGGTTGAGGCAAGTCAATTTAAGTTTGACTGAAACTCACTGTAATGAAAAGACATTGGCAAAATTTATGGATCATCTCCTCTTGGATTAATTAGCTTTCAAAGATTGATTTATTTTTTCCAATTCCAAACAAACAATTTAAAAAATTTTTTGGAAAGGATGATTTTGGTTTCTAGCAGTAGACAAATTTTTAGAAAATAAGACAATTTATAACACTAAAATGTCATTTTAAATAAGGCATGATAAAAATTTTTATTTCTCCATATTGAATCACAGAAACGATTACCTTAGCAGTTGTATCATATTCTAAAGCCAATAAACAATACAGCTGTTAATTTCCAATCTATAATTTCTCTTTTTCAATTACACGTATGAAAATTTTGTCATAATGGAACAGTTTTTCAAGAAAAGTGTCGTCCATGTGAACTTAGATAGCACAAATACAAACACAAAAATACTCGGAGGTTAATTAAAGTGCCAAGCCAAAGTTTAATACAAAGACAAATACTAATTGCATGCTCACTTAAACCAACAAATCAAATCAAAACATCAAGTTGTCAGTTGAAATTACCTGGTCTTTTTCACCAGTTAAATGTTTAGATGATAGGGTTAATATTTTAGGTATGTTTACATGACAGTTAAGAACTTCAATAGTTAGCATCAGTTCCAGTAATATACGAGGAAAAAACAAAACCTAATCAAAATGATTTTGACAATCTTCATAAATATCAAACTGTTAGGAGATACTAATGGTTGAAAAGCAAGAAATTCACTGTAAAAAAAAC
Organism: Thysanoteuthis rhombus; assembly: GCA_963457665.1. NCBI lineage: Eukaryota > Metazoa > Mollusca > Cephalopoda > Oegopsida > Thysanoteuthidae > Thysanoteuthis > Thysanoteuthis major. The sequence continues at coordinate 67,950,233 of OY735199.1, read as the reverse complement.
ATACAAAGAGCAAAAAAAAAAGAAAAAGAAAGCCAACTTTTTTTAACCCTGAATTCCAATGAAAGATCTTTTTCAAAACAGGAAATCATTCCCTGAAACTTCATGACATTTAGATGAAAATGAAGCAATATCACAAATCACTTCCTTTTTGAAATGAACAGATTTTCAAGGTAATCGAGGAAAAATGAGTCCAAAGGAATAGTAGGAAACAGGTCTAGTTAATCACTCAACAGAAACCGTCACATGATCAACATCTTTTGGCCACATATCATGTGGGGGGTAATCAATTAAATAATTTGAAAAGGGGTGATAAGTGAATTAGTTACTTTTCTTAATTTTTGTCGAGTAGTGATTACTAAAATTTTCAAATTTTCCAAAAAACAAATGTGAACACTGCCAGGCACAAACTAAGGGACCAATTTAACATAAAATTACATTATAAACTAAAATGCCCCACTAAAATCTTATTTCAGGTGGAATTTGAAAACCTCACAAAAAATATTTTTGGTTGATGGTATCTTTCAAAAAAGCAATAGAGATTAATTATTGCTTTTATTAAAAGGAAAAATGTCTACCAATACAAGACATGAAATTAATCCAGCAAACCCTTTTGGGTATGAACTAATATTGTTAGTAAAATATGTATGTACCATTGTTCTACACTCATACCCTCACCTAGGGTGTCATGAAGGTTAGGTACACACAGGCAAATGTTAGTAAGACCCACTTCCAGCTTGCCAGGTCTGTCAAAGCTAACTAAGATAAAACACCACAGTCTGGAATTCAAAATTCCCAAAGTAATAGGTCAGATTTAAGAAAATTTTACTGTTCCACTTATGAAAGACTTGTACTAGAAATAAGAAATATTGTATTGGAGCACCAGCATTCGCTCATCGATCATTAAAAGTGGATCTGAGAAAATTATACAAAAGCAGTCAGAAATCAAAATCATTCTGATCCAAACAATATCACGTAACCTTGCTCATCCAAACTGCTTTGATGACAATTGAAATAAGGCTCTGAAAAAGTTGCAAAAAGCAAGCCTCCAGAAAAAATTAAGTTGTAAATAAATATCCATCAATAAAATTAGAATTTCACTGAAAAAAAATAATTTCAGCATTTCATTTATTCTTCCTCTAAAAAGTGATGAATAAAAAAAAAAGAAAACATATTGGATTGGAAGTTTATAAGGTTTATACTCTAACTGATAGTGCAATATTATTGCAGTCACCATAATCGTTATATACTGAAGGCAAAAGCATAAATATTCACATCAAAACTCCTTGAAAAGTCTCAGTTCTCAACTATGAATAACCAATAATATTTGTTTCAATTCATTCTTGGAAATTTAACCTTTCAGTGAAAATAAGTTGACATCTTTGGCATCCATCTTGAGTGTTTTTAAAATGCACCATAAATAAAATAGATGTACAAGTAGTAACTATACAGTCAGAACATGCAGCTAAAAACTTTTCAAAATACTTCAATGCCTAATATGAAAATATGACAATCCCATCGTTCGCAATATAAATGAAGTAAAATCATAAAAAAGAACTAACATTTGAAAACTGTTAAAGAAATCGTAATAAATAAAAAGGTATCTGTTAGGTATTTACACAAAAAATAATTCAGGAACTGCAAAAATATTGAAAGGTACATTTGTAAAAAGAATATTTCAACTTTAAAAACTCATTCAACTAAGGAAATAAAATTATTGTCAAATATACTTATTCATTTTTTCATATTTGCAAAAACATTTTAAAGTAAATAATATCCAAGAGCTATCACTTCTTTTTTGTATGTTATCCATAGATTAAAAACTAATACACTGAATTATAACTCAAGCATGTACAATTTGTTCACATCTGAATTCAAAAAAATTCAGTTCAAGTTTACTATTCTCAGACATTGGTTACCACAGAAAAGTAAAAGAATGGACCAGGAGAGAAATGACTTTTTC
>OY735199.1:67150773-67220773 GCA_963457665.1 Thysanoteuthis rhombus | reverse complement strand
GGAGATGACCAGCTAGCTTAGAAAATCAGCATTCAATATCCTAGCTCTTTACCTAGGCACGAACGCCGACACCTGGCGTCGGTGGAAAATACACAACTATCTTAGCGACGAGACAGGTCCCAGTTATTTACAAAGTTTTGCTCAGCCTGGCATAGTTGTGGAATACCCAATGAAGATCGAACTCACTACATTGTGAATTGGCTTTGAAAGAGCTTATAAACCATTGCGCCATGGTAGGCGCCCTATGTTTTCACTTAAACATGCACAATGAAGCTTCTACTATGAATGAAATTACTCAAATTATAAAATGCATAAATTCAAAGTAAAATGCAGTTACTTTTTAATTATCAACTAACCTGGCATGAATCCATGTTGTGACCTTTTTATAATTTTTCTTTCTTTTGACAATATTAAGATCTTAAGATATGCAAAATCAGGAATCGAATAAGAGCTTATTTAATAAACTTGTAGCAAATGCTTTTCTTTCTGCATTTAATAGAATTCCCAATTAAAAATCTTCTGTTGGCTAAATTCCCTATCCATTTAAGATGAACTGCAGCTAATTGAAATATAATAAATACTTTGCATTTTAGTTTTGTAGAATAGTTGTATCGAGATCGAATGAAAATCGAGGAATTCGTTGCCTAATGATGAAACAACATTTAGTTTAGACAAAATATATCTCTTTTTATACATGATCTCGTTCCTTGTCTGTGCACTTAATTCAATGATGAATATTACAAGCACAGATCTAATATTATACAGTAAACCTTTTAGATCAGGATTCAGCTAATAAGTGCAAACTTGGATGCGAACTGACTGATCCACCTTTGCTTATATATATCCATCTCTATATGCCTATTTATATATATATATATATATATATATATATATATATATATATATATATATATATATATATATATATATATATATATATATATATATATATATATATATATATATGATGAAATATCAGATATTGCATTATATTACATCATAGTGTATCCCGGATTTGTATTGTGAGTATATATGTATGTATACCTCCAGAGCTAATCGCATCGAATTCTTTTATGAGTATATGTGCATGCTAAAAATAAACTAATCAATATTATGATTATTTTAGACGACAGAGAGGGAGAGAGAGAGAGAGAGAGAGAGAGAGGGGGGGGCAGAGGAATAATTGCTATGTTAATTCAGAGAAATAAGAATGTATGATGATAGAAAAACTGATGAAAGAAATTTAAAAAATACAATTTTTTTTCAACGATTCTTCCATATCAACGTTTTAAAATTTGTCAATCATTAGAAAATAAGCCTACTTACTTTGCTCTCCTATCATTATCAAATTGATTTTTTAAAATCCTGTACATTTTGTGAAATTGAAAAAAAAAAAGAAAAAAAAAATCAGTCGGAAGCAACAAACAAAATCTTCCATAAATGAACAAACACATATCATTTAATGATAAACCAATGTTGAAAATCATGAACAAAGTTTAACATTGTGTATTATTGGTGCAACCAGTTACACAGACGACGTTGTATTTGATTCATAATCATAATTAGAAATTTTAAGACATGAAAAATAGATGATTACATTTTGTCAGCGTTAAAATCTTAAAATGAATTTTTATAACGTGTTACTTTCAGTAAATACGTCGGTTGAATACATAATACAATCATGTCAGGTTAGTCACCCAATAGAAACCGTCACACAACCACCGTCTTTAGGCAGTGTGCTGTGTTGGGGGTGATCAATGAATAAATTACTTTTCTCGCTTTTTCTTGGCTGGATCTCCTTGTAAAAGTCTGAATCAAAACAAACAAAAAAAAACAAAACAAAAAAACTAAAAACAAGCGTGAACGCTCTTGGACACAAACCGAAGGACCAATTTAGTAAAAACTTACATTGTGAATTTTCCAGCCCTGTAGATCCTTTGGTGCATCCCGTACACACGGTGCATAGATAGATAGCCAGCTAGCCAACCAGCCAGACTTACTTGAAAACTGAAGAAACCTATGTTGACAATTTTTATTTCTAATGTGTGAGCACCACTATTACGTGACAAGTGTTTGTACGAAGTTGACATTTGCCAGATTTATTTGTTTGCACACAAGATAGTGCAGTGTCCACTCCGAAATTTTTTCCAACTGCGGTTCCCGAGAAATCTAATGAAAATGAATAAAACATTAAAAACTATTTAAATTTCGGTATAAAATATCTAAATTGGCTTCATTGAGGAGAAGTAACCGAAATTCTTCGAAGTCATTGTTTCGTACGACAGAAGAAAATCATTTTACATGATGATTATGACTGGCTGCACTACTCAGCATAATTTCCAACTCCTTCCAAACATGCACCTTTGGAACTTTCACTAACGTGGTAACTATTAACATTACTTATAAGAAGTTCAATTGTATTATCATTATTTGTACTCGTTGAGTTTTCAGACCAGTGGGCTTTCACTCGAGATCAAGTTTCCTCAATGCTCCAGGACATTAATATACAAACTGACTCAGGTAGTGTCATCGTCTGGATGGTCTCTGTTTCCTCTTTGGGTTCCCTGTTCCCTCAACCGCTTTACTAGGCCCTTTGGGACTGTTCGCAAGGTTCTGACCACGATTTTCACCATTTCTTTTTAAAATCTTTCAATTGTGCTAAATAGAGGAAATTCAGGATTTTATTTTATACGTTCGAAACTTTAATGGTATCTTGTTTTGCTCGAATAAATCATATTTACTAAATTAACATCTAAACACTGAGATGTATATCAGTTGTGTAGATTCCAACTATTGGGAGAATCTAGTAATTAAATCTATGGCAAGAGCAGTTAGATGTCGATGTAATTAGCAACCAAGAAGAATTACGATTAAAACATCATACGTACAAACTATTAAGTATTTACAGTCACAAAGAAATGAATACATCAGAAAACTGTACAAATACAAAGACAGTGCATAAAGCTGTAAACGCCATACACAAACAAATACCAATGAAAATCAATTCATATATAGCTACGGTTCAAAGAAGGTATCTGTTTAAGTTTCCATTTTTCAATTTTCCGACTATTCTCTCAATATATGAAAAAAATCTCCAACCCAACTTTAGTCAATCCATCCTTAGCGCATAGCTCCCTTCTACAAAATACCATTGAAATTAATTCAGAACCTTTGGAAATATTGTGTGAACAAGCAGAAAAACATGAATGGATACAGATACCATTGGTTGGTACGGATCAAAAACAACTTATACACAGACATTTGAGTTGATTCAGGCTGAAATCAACTTTTTTGAATGGACGATCTGGTAATTTCTTAATATTTCTTAGGGAACCATATTTGCCGTCAAATGAGACCCTCTAAAAAAAGAAAAAGGAAAATATTACACTGCGTGCAATATGTCAGTATTATATTGAAGATTGAACACCAAAGGGTCAAACAATATTGCTAGGGAATCGGGATAAGTTGCACTGATATGTAGAACGCGCGTTTTACTCTGTCAAATTGAGTAATCACTTGGATAAAACATCGGACAAGAGAAAAAGGGGACATTTGAATATTTCTTCGTCTTAAGGGGACGTAATATTCACATATCATGTCTTTTACGTCAAATCTGATTACCAAGAAGCAAAGACGTATTTCGCGATAAAACATGCATTGTGTAGTTACTTACTGTCGTAAAATACACGAAAGTAATTATAATGCTAACCCTATAAGGATAGAATCAATGGTAATTTTCAATTTGAATTTCAATTTTAGATTAACTTAAAGCATTAAACTATATCGACTTGCAGAAATGTAGTCTTTGCATGTATATATACAGGAAAAGATATATTTATATATGTGTACGTACATATATGTTTATACATGCACGGACATGTAAACACATAGGTATATGTGCCTGCGTACACCATACATGCGTATGTTTTTAGTAACACATACTTATACATATATTGTTATTTAACCCCATTTGGTATTTATTCTTATCAAAGAATACATATACAAATGAATCATTAAAATAAAAAGTTGAATTACTTGTAAATATAATCATTGAAATTTCTAAGAACGGTTGCTACTTACTATGGTTGACTGCCGAAAGATTGTTGAAATCAAGCGAAGACTAAAAGACTTAGAAATATGGTGATGAAGCTCGGAGAGACTCTTATTCTTATTTGGCTTCCAGCAATACCCACCAGAGAATACTGGTCTGATAGACCATACAGGGCAATGCTATATAGACAGACAAGAATCTTTCTTATACAATGAAGTATAAAATCCGCAGGGACATCTAAGATTCAAACGCATCACCCACTCCAGGCCAGAAAACCAGATCTAGTTGTCGCAAATAGAAACAAATGAACGTATCAGATAATGGATTTCGTTGTTCTGATAGACCACATAATGAAGTTGAAAGAAAGTGAAAAGCTAGATACGTATTTTGACCTTGCCAGGGAACTAAAAGAAATATGGAACATGAACATGACAATTGTACCAATCATAGTCGGAGCCCTGAGAACAGTCCCGAAGAGCATAGCAAAGAGGTTGGAAGTGTTAACTATCTGGAAAATAACTGAGACCACCCAGACGACAGCACTATAAAAATCAGCAAGAATACTGAAGAGAATCCCAGAGTACTGAGGAGACACAATCTCTTGACCAGTGAAAGTCACCGGTCACTGCTGGTATGGTAACTCATAGTGATTGATATTCAAACTGACCATTCCATCGGAGCGAGGAGACCAGACCTTCTAATCGTGGACTAGAAGAAGAAAACCTGCTAAATAATAGACGTGGCCGTACCTGCAGACCACTGAGTAAATAGGAAAGAGCGAGAAAAACTGGAAAAATACGAGGACCTGGCAAAAGAAGAGAAGAAGGTGTGGAATATGAAAGTCAGGATAGTAACAATAATAATAGGTGCACTCTGAACCGTACCAAATACACTGAAGGCAATATTGGAAGAACTAAGAGGGGAGGAAGGATTGAGTCTGTTCAGAGTGCTGGAAATATAAGGAGATTTGCAGTCACTTGATCATCATCCAATGCCATTAGATATACACGTCTGGTGTGAAAATACATAATGTTGATAATATTTTTTTGCTCCAATAATATCGTTATTCTGTTAATATTCATGTTGACTTAAACTTTCATGAAAACAAAGTATTGCTCGGTTTATAGTCCAAAGTCCTCTGATTTCTTAGATGAAATTTTTTCATTATCAATTTTCTACTATTTTACTTCCTGTTATTATAACATTTTTTTACAATATTCAGGTCGTTTTACAATATTCTATGACCATTGAAGTGAGCTGCGTGAATCGGAATGAAGGAACAAATAGCCATGATATAAAGAAATTGACTATGTTTAACCAGCCCCAAGTCTTGTTTGAGGTTACTTTTTTAATTTCCGATTTACGTTGCTTATTCTAACGGTCATAATAGCGCGGAGGAATTTGCAAGAATTGTTCACTTGATGAAACTTGACATGGTGTCAGGATCGGTTTTGAGATTTCCCATAACCATTTCGAGATGGCCGCCACATCAACTTCTACAAGTAGATAGCCCGTGGATGCAAAATGCAAAATGGCCCACAACTGATACCAAATGAACCTTAACTTGACTTTTACTGATCATATTTTAAAGTAATAAAATCACTTTCCCCATGTTTTTGAGTGCAGGGAATCCATTTCTGAAGAGTATTTTTGGTTTTGAGATCATACCGGTCATATCAATGTTATTTTTGTGTTCTGAAATGTAGCCCAGGCAAACTATGGTTTAAATTGGAAAAACTTGAATTATATTTTTTCTCTGCTATAAATTTCTATGAAGTCCCCAGAACACCATTCTAAAATTACCAAGAAACCTAGTTGGAAATCTAAGATTGAGGCTATTTTTAAGATGACTGCGACATAGACCTCTCCAAGTAGTTAGGGTCCTGGAAGTATACTTCTGTATTTGCTCACGTCTGTTCACACGGTAAAAGTTCTCAAGGAATTTCAATTAACTTTTTGAAAAGATGAGCCACAAGAACTTGGGGTGGATCCAGGAGTTTGTTTTTGATTTGCAGATACTTTTCCATGAAAAAAATAGATTTCTGTATCTGCTCATGTCTGTCCCCACGATATCACTGAAATTCGTTAATGAGTAATAAGGATCCAGGAATTCGTTTACGATTGAGAAACATTTCTCCGTTTTAATATTCTATACATTTCTGTATTCGCCCCTCTCTGTCCTCACACAACCTCCAAAAATTCTTTCCAACGATGTATCTTGTCTTCTGTACAAACATTGGATTTCCTATGCCTGAACAACTTAGGGAGGTCAAAGTGGCAGCCATCTTGAAGAGTGGCAGCCATCTTTGATTTTCCACCAGGAATATTTGGTACTTCTAGTACGGTTTTCTGAAGACTTCATAGCAAAAATAATTATTCATTTTTTCCACCATAGTTTGACTGAACAACATTTCAGAACACAAAATAACATGATATGATTGATATGGCCTTACAACCAAAAATTATCTTCAGAAATGGATTCTCTATACTCAAAAACATAGGGAAAATGGTATCATAATTGGCAATATGATCAGTAGAAGTCAAGATATTGTGCATTTAGTATCAGTTGTTGACCATTCTGCATGTACTGCTCATCAGCGGGGGGTGTCATGCCAAATTGTTGCCGGTGGTCTTTGAAAATCTCATGACCTCCCCTAACACCATGCCAAAAAGTGCCATCAAGTGCACAATCCACGTGCTTTTTGAAAAGTTCCTGGCCGCTTTAGAGCGTAACGACCCGAAGATTTGGTTTGTCAAGTATTTGCATTTAAAAGCTGAGATGCTACATTTATTTACAAAAGTATTTTCTAAACTGTTATGTAAAGTAGTTTCGTAAGTAATGAATGACCTCATTCAATGAACAATCTTAGAAACAACATAACACACTGACATAGAACTAGAACATCTTGTCATTGCATTCCGCTCGTATATCTAGTATTTCATTTTTCGTCTTTTACCGCCTTCATATTATTTAAGAACCAGATGCTGCTCAAGGACATAATCAGTTATCACATCTGTTAGTATTTATTATCATCATCACCGTCATAATAAAAAAAATGATTAATATTAACAGTTATTACCACTACTACGGATCGTTGTTTTATCATTATTTCGGAACTCATAGAGTTTTCACAACATAAGTAACTGATGTCTTACACTGAAGACCAAGTGGTAGCAAATCTCTTCAATAATCCAGTACCCTGTTTCTAGCTATTTTCAGTAATGCTGAATCTTTCATCCTGTCTTGATGATCTTAATACGATTACTTCAAACTACTTTGCTAAGCCCTTTATGGCTGTTCCAGGCGCTCCAACAACGATGGGAATAATTGTCACCTTCATGTTACTCATTTTTCAGTTTTCTTGCTTGGTTTAGACATTTGTCCAGCTTTTCACCTTCTTTCAATTTTACTCTAGGGTCAATGGGAAGAGTGAAATCCAATACCGGATAACTTTCCTCATCATTTCCGATAACTAGATCTGGTTTTCTCGCTTGGATTTTTTAAAACTGAGAATTTTACGTTTTATCCCTTAAGGCAGATTCTGGTTTGTCCATATACCGTCGGTTTGTGGGGTCAAATCCTAATCGTTTGCAGTGGATTTTCTGTCTGAGCTAAATTGCTGCATTTGTTAATAACGTGATCGACAGTCTCTATCTTCATACAGTCTGCATTTGCTTGTGTTTTTTCCATCTAAGTCCTAGTATGATCGGTTCTTATGGTATTGTTCTGGGTTGTAATTATAATGGATTCTTCCTTCAGGTGCCGTGTCATTCCATCTTCAATTCCTCCAATATGTCACTTGAAATGGCCATAGAGTTGTTTTTCGGTCCGTATTTGACTTCTCATTTGGCAGTTTCCTAATTCTGTCTTAGCCTTTCTGTCAGCTCTATTGCAGTTTTAACAGTTGCAGTTGTTATTCATATAATCTGCTTTGTGTAGTCTTCAAATCCTTCAAAAGAAGGATCAACGCAATCTTTAATGCATTATCCAATCAAGCCATTGCCCCAAACCGTCCATGTGAAATTGAATTTGAATTTTGGAAGTAAATGAATAAGAAAGAAAAAGCAAACAATAAACATATACATAGTACACGTATATATTATACTTATTTACATAAACATTCATTTATACATGTATAAGTGTTTTTGACGGTTTGACGCAACGATGGGGTTGAAGTTATTGAGAACAAAATCTTTCAGAGTGAAAGCAACACACCAAATGTTCAAACTAAAGATACCGTGAGCATCAACTATTTGTCAGTCGAATCAGCCTGAGGTTTTTACGCGATCTTGTTCGGGATCTACACGCCAAGGGCTCACATATCAGCTAAGATTACACACTGTACTCTCAACTCTGTTGATAACAAAGAAAGATAGAGAAGAGGAAAAAAAAAAACAAAACTAGAACAAACAAAATGAAATATCCGTTTATCTCGATAGAAACATCGTAGTTCCAATACACAGCTGATTAAAATCCTTAAAAAGTTCGGCGTCAAATACATTCATACGCACGCATGCACGCACGCACATTGATAGAAGAAGTCTTATATTTTTTCAGTGAAGAATGATTTCTCTAAGCACTTGATACACCACAATCATTTGTAGCAGTTTGCGTTAATAGAGCTATTCTAAAACGTTTTTTGACAATTTTCTGAAACAGTTGTATACTGGACCTTTAAAAGAGGATGGGATTACCTAGTGTAAACAATTAGGCGTGGGCGTTGTGATAAAAGTATTCAGGCAATATCTGATTTGGTGTGAGCCCATTTGGCAACGGACGATTTTGTGTTTGGAAAAAATGTTGATTGATTCATCACCATTAAAAAAAAAATAAACAAAACAAACAACAACTTTAAAAGGTTTTTGTACTATAAGTGTAAGTTTATTGAGAAATAAAAACATTGAATATTTCAACAAATTTTCATTTTGATGCCATTATCTACCTTTATTTAAATATTTATGTTGCTTTTTATAAAGGTAAATATTGGCATCAAAATGAAAAATCGTTAATAATTTACAATACTTCATTTAAAACAAAAATGATCAACAAAAGATGTAATGTTATTTTGTTTAGATCAGTTCTTTTAACACTTTTTACAGAATCACCAGAAATTCATTATTCATTCTAAAAAATAGTGAATACCTAGAGTCGCCCTAATTTTGATCATTTAGTAATTATGAGAAAAACTCTTGAAACATTTTTAAATTTGTTGATATTTCATGGAAATTTTGAAAATGTTCGGAAAGACTATTTTCTTATTTTTCTTGAAAAGTTGACAAAGAAATATTATGTACTTTACTTTGCAGTTTTTAGTTTGACGATTTTAAGCATAGTTTCAACCAACACCGTCTTTTTTTGCCATTTCAATTATATTTACATTTCTTATTTTCCAATTTAAAAATCAATTTAGAAATTGACAGGAAGCAAGTTCGAATAAAATTCTAAGGGATTTAGTTTCTCGTGAGAATCATCTCCATAGAAATGTAGTATTATTGTTGGATTCGATTTTTATAAAATTAAAATGGGGGAGGAATTTTTAAAAGAATCTCATTGAAGATTTTCTCACAAAATACCCTTCCCATAAGAAAGTTAATTCAAAATTGAATATAATCCCAAATTTCTTTGAAATCAGCACATTAGCATTTTGGGTGGAATTTTAAAATGTGTGTGTAAATTGAGCTCAAATTTCCTAATATCCATCAGTTCACCGGTTCACGAATGTAAACAAAGTCTCAAACTCTATTATTTCCGGTTTCATATTGTGTAAAGAAATAATCTTAAGTTCGTAATCTTCCACATTTTTTCTTGTATTAATAACACAAAGATTATCACGCTACTATTAATAAGTTTTAAGTTACAGACATGTTTATCGACACGTGTCGCTTTTTGCCAAAAGCTGGTAATTGTTTCTAAATTGGCGTTTGATTCATCATCCAGAGGTGGAACTTTAAAACACACTGAAACTGCAATATAACTTTATCATAAAATAGAAACATTAATTCTATCAATCATTCAAATCATAGTTTAGTTTATTTGGCAATTATGAGCAATGCTCCAAACAGGTACTCGATAGCATCTAGATTTTCAAATTAAAGTTTCAGAAATTCTTCTATCTGCATCTAATAATCTTACAATAGAATATATAGAAAATATTACTTATTTTATTAAAAATGTCACTGCCACACAACATACATTACATTTTATTTCTTTCTTTAAGGAAAAACTGTACGTTTGTTAATCAGAAAATTAAGAAATTGTACCGTATTTACTCGTGTATAATGCGAAAAATCTAATATAAAAAATCAATGGAAATTTTATAGAGAATGATTATATTTTTGCCGTAAAATAACGCATATACGTATCGTAATTATGTTTCATGAAAATTGTTCATACAGGCAGATTTATAAATAAAATAATGTTCTTATCGCCATAACGCCCGTCGCCAAATAGGCAGACGCCAAAGTAAGTTTGAGGCCAGAGCGTCCACTCAAAATTGGCTTCAACAAACCATAACCGAATCCCCTTTAAGAGTGCCTTAAAAGTATATCTGCTCTCTAATACATTGTCCAACATCCAAATCCGTTTGAAGGGAATAAGACACACACAAACACACTCACAAAAACATATATGTGACCCATACACATACACAGACACAGACACACACACACACACATATGTATGAGTGTGTATGCATGTGCATGTTTGCACGCACGTAGAGAATACAATGCACGCCAAAAATGCACACTTATTTCACTAAATCTCTCTCTACATCTCTCTCTCTATATATATATCTATATATATCTATGTGTGTGTGTGTGTGTATATGTGTGTGTGTATATGTGTGTGTATGTATGTATGTGTGTGTATGTGATCACGCTTACACGTAGCCATAGTCGCACATATTCACGTTGCACCTGAAAATTGAACCTTTGTACCCATGAACATGCACAGATTTTATATGCGTCAAACTATGGGACAAGCACACATGTCTCGGTTCCAGGTCTTAGAGTTGCAGTTACATTTTGAAGTGAAACATTTGAAAAACCAGTAAACGAGTCATTTTAGTTAGTCACAAAGCCCACTTGGCATTCAACTACAATGGATGATTTCCGTGATCTAGCTAACAATACTTTTGAAACAAACATGCTGGATGAATCATCAACATTTTCATCTGATAATTTTTTATGTTGCCCCAGAACTTATCAATTGAAGAAATTTGAACAGCGAAAACCATTTTTTAATCACAATTGGTCTCGGGAAGCGGACACGGTATGTGAAGACACTTTCAGAATTTTAGCTTTGACCAATTCCAACTGAGAGTTTGATTCTTCCTGCTGATTATTATGCAAAGAAATTTCTTTAAAAACTAGCAAATATCCGCTGGTCCAGCTCCAAACAAAACCAACTGAAAAGTCTACCACAGGTCAACTCAATTACTGTATTTACTCGCTTTTTTCACTAATAAGTTTCTTCAAAGACCAAGTAACATTATGCGCTATTCGTCACAATAAAACTTTTGTATATGTGCTTACCCAACTTTTCAGAAAAAGACTTCCTAGCACCAACATCTGGACACCGACATCTCGGCACACGAGTGCAAGGCGCAAAGATAACTGAGCGTACCACAGTGCAAGAAGGACCAAACAAAATATAAAATTGATCCAATTTATTAAGAAACAAAAAATAAAATCATTCTTTGAGTTGAATTGTTTTAGCGAATTAATTTACTCCTGTCGTTCAATTTGATAATTCATAGTTTGCAGGAATAGACTATCAAATTGAAACGACTTATAACAAAAATTGAAATTATCTTAAGTTCGCAGTATGGCTAAATATGAGTTTGTAAACAAAGTATGAAACAGTTTTTTGAAATATCAAAATTATCTTTTATTTTGCTCTATGGGTGAGTGAGATGGTAAAAAAAAAAATTATAAAACAATTTATTACAAAATATCTAGATAATTTTTACTTCGCAGTATTATTACTATATCGTGCACCGAGTTATCCTTGCACCCAGCTGTCGTGCGCCAAGGAATCAGCGTTCAAATGTTGGCGCTAGGGGGATTCGCACCGAGAAGTAGATGAATCTGTATATGACAACGTTCACTTCTATTCCAGACATAATTTAGGACTTTGCTTTTAATGACGATAGAAGCAGAATGGAGATTTTACATCTGGGATTTAATTCATCTGTCTTCCTCCCTCGTCTTCTCATGTCCATTCTAGCGGTAAAGTCTTGACAGTCAAGCCATCGTAATTATACAGGACATTAGAATGGTTATTTATTTTACCAATCATCAGTATAAAAAACATTAGCTTTTGTTGAACACCTCCCGTATCCAAAGGATTTTCTGATTATTTATATATATATGTTTATACAAAAATCTGGCTACAGGAAACCAAAATAGAATAAATTTAAATTTAAGGGAATTTTACAGCACTCACGCGTGTAAGGGCTGCACGGTTTTGCTCTTAGACTCACTTCAAAATATGGGGAGAGATTTTTAATTCAAGAAACAAAGGAATGTCCAATTATGGTTAATAAGAATCACCATGGTCATCGTCATCACGTAGTATGTTACATTCAATTGAATTTTATTGATGATGACATATCAAAATATATCTATCATTTAATTTAAACGAAACAAATATTTGTTGAACTGTTCCACACTTATATTCATTATTCATGTCGATCTAAGTTGTGACAATATGGCGACTTTATCACACATATCCTTCACCAATTCTCAAAATTTGACGAATATTGTGATCTCAGATGTAGATTTTGATGAAACAGTTTTCTACCGATATTCGATTCTAAATTTGGGGAGCAACTTTTACATGGATACTTACGCAGGGTTGGCAAAAAGTGTTAAAGATTTCTATGTAGAGATCGATTAAATCATTATTAAGACCATCCCTTGATATTTTGAGAAGCTATTATTACAGTATATCATATGCAATGCACATGCAACAAAACTTTTTTTCCCAATTACAAATGAAGCACAAGATGAAGTCAAGAAAACCATTTGCAATTAATCTAAAAGCAGAAATATTCTTCTCTGAAAATAGTGGAAAGAAAAAGTGCAAGACACCATCTGATCGATGATTAAGATCAAATTATGAAATGTATGTTTTCTGTGCAATGTTATTTAGCCGAAATTTCACATTTTTTGCAATTGTACATCACGTTAAGCGGAAAATGCGATCCTTAAATATCATTCGGAATTTCCCTTCTGAGAATGGAAACGTGCGTGCAAACATAAAGATGACAAGAAATTAATATGGCAATAAAAGAAGCTACGTTTGCTGGTTTAGATTTTACGAACACCCAACTTTGATTACCTTATATTTTATGGGGAAACGAAACGTTTTAAAGAGGAATTTAAAGTGATCGTTTTTAAACAAATCTCTCTTCAAATTGTACTTTTGGGATTTAGTTTCCGTCTACATCAATTGGTATTGAATTTCAGTATGAATATTCAATTTTCATCATGTTGAGAGAATTTCTGCCAACAACTTCGTTCCACACGTATATTCACTTGCATTTATGTATACAGATTATGCATTTGGAAAAAGCAAACACATTTGTGGAATTTTTGTGATCCTGTGCGTGAAAAATAGAAGCCTAAATAGATAAACACTTCTTAATGCAGTTAATATATCGCTTACTGGAATATGTAGTGAAGCTAAAAGAAAGATCCCTAACCTGTTGGATAGTGGGTTGGGGAATTAATGAAGGTTTTTTTTACCCAAATCTCAGATCATTTGCAGGGAATTTTCATCAAGAAATACATAAACGAATAGATACATAAATTGAACAAAATATTAGATACGTTGTCCCTGGCCCTAGAAAAAAGAAAATGAGAGACAAGAAGGCAGAGATAGATAGATAGATAGATAGATAGATAGATAGAGAGAGAGAGAGAGAGAGAGAGAGAGAGAGAGAGAGAGAGAGAGAGAGAGAGAGAGAGTGTGGACAAGGTGGGGAGAGGAAGGAAGGAAAAGATAGACTGATTGATAGATAGAAAGAGGGGTAAAGGAAGACGACTTCGAAAGATTAATATTACCAAGTGCTCTGATATTCCTAATAACAGAAATCATAGCAATATACTTATTCATTTTTTCATGAAATGTCTTCTTTATTTTTACTTGTAATTTTGCCACTGGTTTCATTCGACACTTAATCTATTCTGGGGATCAACTACACCTGTTGATTTACCACAGGTGTTGACAACAAAGATTGTCCATTATCTTATGGCTCCTCTCTCACCCTATGTCTGTATCTCCTTATTCTCTCCCTTATCCTGTCCGACCTCTGTCGTCGGTCCATGCTTTTAATACTAACATGAATCAGTTCCACAAGCAAAATTTTCTTACCACCTCAATAAACTATCTAACCATTTTTCTGCCATCTCCCTTCCTATCCTCTTATTAAACTATCTTTCTTTTCTCACTTATCTCTCTCCCTACCCCCTCAGAAAACTACTTAACTTTTATCCTCCCCTCTCTTCATACCCTCTTATCAAACTTGTTAACCTAGATAACTTCCTTTTCTCTATCCTTTCTGAAATAATTCTTATCTTAATTCATTTAATTCATAATTAAGTAGGTAATATTTTTAATAAAATAAGTAATATTTGTATTTACACAATTTATAATAAAAAATGAAGAAAGAGATTTTCATAAAAATACTCTGGTTTACTAAACCAAATCTTGACCAAGATTTTTAAAAACTTGCAATTTCATAACGTAACAATCGAACAGTGTCTGTCGTCTATTTTATTCCAATTTTTACCTTCTCAATTCTATTTCTTTTTTTTTGTTGACAAATTGACCAACGAGAGCGTAACGGTCGTGAACATGACAAGCGTACCGATAGTATGATACTTTTACATTTGGAGGAAGACATGAACTTTGTTAGTTATTCACTTTTCCCTGGGATTTAGTTCGGGTACAAATGTGATAATGAGTATCATCTATATAGAATCGTATTGTTTCCCCACAAATAGCTGAAAACCAGCTGTAAAGTCTTATATATATATATATATATATATATATATATATATATATATATATATATATATATATATATATATATATATATTGGTGAACGGATCAATGAAAAAACGAAATGAATAAATATTTCAGTTGTAACTAAATAACAATCACGCAGCAATTATTATTGTATTATGATATTCATATTTTCGATCAATCTAACGTGGTTGACCTTTAATCTCAGACATTTGTGTTTTGCGTTCGGTAATTACCAACAATCTATTTCAATAAAAAGATTGATAAAAAAACAATTAATGCATAATATTGAATACTTGTTTCGATTAATTTACTCATATTTACAAATGTAAGTTTATATCTTGTTCATTCATATTTTGTTTAGACTAGAAAGAATATAACTTTCGTTTTATTTTTCATCTAATTGATATGTGTTAAATAAATCTTCTTTTTTTTAGAAAAATAAATTGTCTTGTTCTTTTTGCTGGCCAGAATAAATATCAGCTAATCAGATCGTAGCCTTTATTATTGAATGTTGAGTATCAACCAATAGAAACTCTTTCCAACAATGGGAAGGCGGGGCTTGGTAGTCACATTCGATAACAAATAGGAAAGAGGCTTCAGGAGATGAGATAGTCTGAATTAGTGAAGACGAAATGAGTATTTAGTCAATACTTATGTAAATACACCGACATAGTGTATAATTTATAGCATATTAAATTGTAACTGTTTATTGCATACACACACACGCACACACACACACACAAGCGTGTGTGCGCACATACACACACGCACAGACACGTATGTAAACGTAAACTGTATTGTTAACAATCTGAGGAATTTGAAATCTTCTGGAGCTTTCGAAAGTGCCAACTTGAAATTCCAATCCCAAATTATCTATTTCTCATCTATTCCCGAGAAATTTATGCTTGTTGCATCTCAGATTTTGCAAGCTGATTAGAATAAAGACAACTTTGAATATTGAAGAGAAACTATCAAAATGATAACAGCTTAACAAATGAGCTAGGATTAATTTATTTATCTATTTAATTTTATTGATTTCTTTTAGCGGAAAGATTATTGTAAATTATTTTCAACGCTTTTTTCATTTTTATCCCAATATTCACCTTCATCATGATATTTCTGTTGCTTTTTATCGCAACTTTTCTCAGGCAGGCTTCCCTTCGACCGCAAGTAAATGAACAACGCCGATCGGAATAAAAAAAAAGTAAGACTTGGACTCCTGTCGTTCAATGCCGGGGGGGGGGGGGGTAGGTGTCCATCCTACCGCACTTGCCCTCTGAGCTACGGGGACTCATCTTAGATATCAGCCCCCTTCCTTGCGGAAAAAAATAAACAACATCAAATATAAAGATGAAGGTAAATCATCATCATCATCATCATCATCATCATCATCATTCTAGCGTCCGTCGTGGGACATAGACCTTTCCCAAGATTTTCTGCCTGCCACAATTTCGCATTTGATCTCCGGGGATCCACGTTGCAACAGACTTGCTCATTACCATTTGATTTTCTTTAATGAACTCTACGATATCTCTGACTCTCTAATATTTTCTCTAATATACTGTGCTGTCTTGAGGCCGTTTTAAGTATGAAGCTTAAAAATAAACAAGAATCTGGCAAAAATAGTTCCCAGAATAGATGCCTGCAAGAAAACACGAAAATTGTTTGCTTTAAAAAGTTAGGAAATGTTTGTTTGAAAAAATAATCAAAAATCGGTAGCAATTGAATCGTATGATAATTCGAATAATGGTTAACGTATACAAAAGTCGAAATGGGACTAAAGACACAAATCAAAATTAAAATAAGGAAAAAGAGAAAGGAGGAAAGAAAGAATTGAAAATGCAAACTAACGGAAGTCAACAAATGTGCTAGCTCTATGATAAGAGCACTCATTAAAAGGGAATTAATCAACAGATAATATCGTGATTAAAGGCATAACCCACTCATCGGATTATTAACAGTATGGAACCAATAACAAAGCTTCGCAATTATATCTTTTCACTAAAACATATTATGTAAGCAGCAAAGTTTAAAAATGGAGGAGATTAATTTCTAGATTATATAATTAGGAAATAGCCATGAAGTCATAAATTCTTCAAGCCCTGTGATGCTCAAATCTACTTTGGTAACCATGGTGATTAGTCAACTAACAAACCACAATATCATTTTCCCTATTAATATTGAATGTGTGTGTGTGTGCATGTGTGTGTGTGTGCGTGTGTGTGTGTGTGTGTGTGTGTGTGTGTGTGTGTGTGTGTGTGTGTTCTTATTCTTACGTTGAAGAGCAGGAGGTTTTGATTTAATTACTTTTCAGCGACTATAAATGATGGTAATGGTTATTTTTGTGGTACATTTTACTAGTGTCAGATTAGCTGTCTGAAGTTGAGTTAGTCACACCTTTGCATTGATCTGTTTATGGCATGCTATATCAAAGTTGATGAAAAAAGACAACTCACTATACCCGTGCTATAGATGTTGATAGGAATAGGTATCAAGGATTTTAGAAGTACAAGAATGCACAGGCTATTACGTGAAAATGAACTGAAGTAATATAATTTTTTTTAAAGCACTTCGTGATTTTAAGGACACGCTGGAGGCATTTTGAAGATTTAACATCTAACACGTTAAGAATTAGATTGAAGTAAGGTTTCAAGTGTCAGACCTTATGAAAGGTTCACCTGTGTCTACCTCAGCTGAAAATTTGTAAAAGTTTTTTCACTCGCGAAAGGCACCACTTAAAGAAAAGTCATTTTAGGTCACGAGGAAAGAAAGGTCTGCCCTCAGTTCACTGTTACTATATCTGAAGTTGTTGTACTAATTAGCCTAATCTTTAAAAGGACATTTTTTTTTATGTAACTATAATTCTATTTTTGTTCAACCTTTTATTATTGAAGCTTTTACAAACCAAGTTTTTTCTCTTGATGGATCTTTTGTATCAATAGTTCTTTCAAAGTTCACGCCTCTTCAAAAATGAAAATTTCTGATAACAAATCATCAGATTTGAAGTCATTTCATCTGATACAAGCGCCATGGTTTTACACACATTAGTACGAAATTCGGGGAAATGCATTCTATCATAAAGTAATGATATCCTTTTTTAAGTATCAGCTGATCATTGATGTAAAAAACGTCGAAAATTACCAATTCATAAACAATGTATATACCCCAGAAACAGAAGACTAGTTTTGAAAAGTGAGAGTTGAAAATAACCAAATGAATACAAAAAAATGATGAATTTGTATTAATAATAAAATAAGCAAACATGTGAGGAAAATTCTATTTTCAGAATTTAATTCCTATAAACAGAGATTTTGTTCGTTTACTGGTTTAAAAAGAGGGTTAACTGTGATTTTCACAAGTTCCACATACGTCATCATTTATTCAACCCCCACTCACAATAAGCTAATTAAATGTATTATCTCAATAAAACTAATTATATATATATATATATATATATATATATATATATATATATATATATATATATATATATATATATATATACGTGCACACACACACAAATACATACACATGCAAATCCTCTGTGTGTATGTATCTATCAATATCGGTACATGGCCCCACGTATAAATGAAAGACACTAGGCATTTTTTTAAAATTTTCAACACGATTTCATCTAATTGCATTGATTCTTTTTGGTTTTATTGAGTTCTGTAAAACTCATAATGATTATTGATGTACGTTTCTATTTTTAAAGCATCAAGATATTAGAAAAGTACAAATAAATTAGCTTCGTTGACGTTATTTATTTGAGTAGCTGGGTTTCATCATTGAAAATGACATATACAGAGACGAGCTCATTGATGTAGCGTAGCAAATGATCCATTCAGCTAGACGTGGATAAAAAATTAATCATTTTTGAATGGTAAGTTGTATGTCACCATTTATAAACACTAAGCTATAGAGAAAATAGATAAGTATAATACCAAAGCACAAATGATTTATATGTATGTATGTATACATATTTATACGTATGTATGTATACATATTTATACGTATGTATGTATATATATTATACGTATGTATGTATACATATTTATACGTATGTATGTATACATAAGAATAAGATACACACAAATAAGATATATTTGTTTGTGTGTGTGTGAGTGCGTGTGTGTGCGTGTGTGTGTTTGTGTGTATGTAATAACCCTTCATGTACGTATTACTCTGCACAAGTTTCGATATTGCATTGCTTATAATCGAAAATAATGAAAAGGAATTGATACATATCTATATATTGTGTACATACATGCATACATGGCACACAAGAATATTGAAATAGTGTGCATACATGCATACATTGTATACATGACAGGAATATCTATGTACTTATCAGAAAAATCTTCAACTGATACACACAGTTTTCACTCGTATAGCAATAGCCATCCATTCAGCTTAGCATAGGGTCAGGAATATGGAGCAACTGGTGAGGATCGAAATCACAAGTTAAGTTTTTCTGGACCAGCTTCCTAACCATTACCACATGGTGAGACCCTCATTCCTACACAGCAATAGTTTTCATATGGCTAAAAACATATGTCTATCAAATAGGTTTTTACTCAATAGATTTTAAATTCAGCTTATAATCAAAATTGCATTTTTATGGAGGAAGATGGTGATTTGGAGCTTGAAAAGCGTGTTTCTAACGACTGCAACAATACTTTTAAAAATTCAGTGATATCCACAGTGTATAAAGTGCTGTATACAGGAGCGTAAGAAGTCTAGTTGTTTGAAACAAAATTATTAGAGCGTGTAGTCCCTATATGATCTAAATTTAAATTTATAGCTTCGCGAGCAATGGTTAAACTTGAACGTTTTTATTAGGAGAAAAATGAGAATATTATGGAAAATGTCCTGATGACAGCAAATAAAAAAAAGAAGAAAAGTTTTTAAAAAAATGTACTTCAAGGAGGGAACAGACCTTAATGGGCCACTTTTGTTGTTTTTCTAGATAAACTTCTCCTTACGCTAAATTAACCAATATTCCGGGATGGTCTTTCGATTTGACATTTTAAAGTTTTCTTTAAACGTTTCTTCGTGTGATTATGTGAAATTAGGTACTTGATAAAAGCCAGATGAAAGTCATATTGACGTAGGAGTAAATTATTCAGAATTTATTGAAGATTTTTGAGTGCAAATGATAATTATGAAAAAGAGGAATAGAGAGAGATTTGCCGACTGATTGTTATCCAACTGAAGATAGGTACATCAAAGATTACCTACAGCGAACTGCTAATAATGCATCTGAATTAATAGCCACCCACTGCTTCAGGTGAGGGTGCGTTCGTGCATATGAACCCTCCCCACACACATACACACACTTCATATATATATATATATATATATATATATATATATATATATATATATATATATATATATATATATATATATATAGAGAGAGAGAGAGAGAGAGAGAGAGAGAGAGAGAGATGGATCGATAGATAGAGAGAGAGAGAGAGAGAGAAAGAGATAGATTGAGAGACAGAGAGACAGAGAGAGAGACAGACTGACAGACAGACAGACAGATGCAAGCATTGATAGTCTGTCTATCTATCTATATATCTATCGATCTGTCAACGAAGTTGAAAGAGGTGTATGTATCCACTCATGTCTGTCAATTTTCCCACTCAATATTTCTCAAAGTACTCAATGTCAAATTCCCTGGAAGGGTGGGCCAAGGGGGTTGAATTTTAGAACGGATCAAGGAATTATTTTTCGATTAACAAATATTTTTCATACAATTTTGTCTATTTATACTCACCTTTTCCCACATGATATCTCCAAAAGTTGTAAATTAATTTCAATCACATTTTGTGGAAGGTGGACTATGGGCTAAAGCAGAATTGATACAATTTCGAGTTGGACCCAGGAGATATTCTTTCATTTTTTCCCATGAATTTTCTTGAATCCACTCATATCTGTCTGTTTATCAATATCTCCTGAAGCTCTTAATGAATTTCAAAGGTTTTACAATTTGGGAGGGTGGGCATTGGAGTAAGGTTGAATTGATTTAATTGGGGGGGATCCATTAATTTTTTCCCAACTGAGAGATATTTTTTCATATATCAAGACAACTAGATGAAAACCCGCCTTGTGGGTGGATTTTTCAGCTTCTTCCTTTGGGAGGGCCAAATTGGGACCTTTGGCCCCCAAATGAGTTCAACACTGTTTTTTCGAGGGGTAACTTAATTCAGTACCCCTCGCTACAATAAATCGGTTAGGCTACGTAGAGGTCAAAAATAGATAAAATTTGTATAGACAGCTGGTAATCGGATCATTATCATCCAGATGAGTGAGAATGCAGACCCCACGCTATTATCATTCAGTTGCAAATCCCCTGGATATTTCTTGCATTCTATAGGTTGATGCATTTTCGGAAGTACCTTAAAACTTCTGGCTACAATGCACTACTTTGACCACTTAGAGGTCACATACGGATTGACAGAATCGAATTTTAGCATTATGTTGAATCGAAAGAAGGAATTCATATCATTATTATCAGGATGAGCACTAACATGGACCTCACACGATTATTTTTTTTTTTCCAAAAACTAATACGCTAAAAACATTTTCTGGGATCCCATAAGTAACCACAGAAGATTCGGTTGCCATAGTTCTAGCCATCCTTGCGTTATGCGATCACATTCAGGCAGACATACATTTGCATTGTAGCTATATATGGACTGATTTTCATTCATTTGTGTATGGTGTTAGCAGAGGTAAGCGCTCTCTGGGTGCTTTATAGTTTATTTATATGCTTTGTATAGTGTTCCAAAAAGTTTGAAGGGGTTGTAAAGATGCACACCTTTCTTTTCTATCTTGTATTCTTCAGATTCTGGTATAGAATCAAAATATTTTCCTCTCAAAACCTTCTGATACTTTTGGAATGCTCTGTGTTAGTGAGTTTCTGTTTTTGCCATTACATCTACTGTTTATAAACTTGAACACCAACGCGCATAGATATATCTTTTTTTTGCAATGATAATTTCATCTTGGACTTAATTGATTTTAGTAATTTTCCTTATTGATATTATTGATGACTAACAAGCAGCCTGAATATCAGTAATGTTTAAAAGATATGAAACATTTGCTATTACAGCAAATAAATGATGTTTTTAGTTTCTGCAAATAGCTGAGTGCCATATGTACACTATATATGAATATAAGAGACAGAAGTTGCGGTTAAATTGTTTTCCTTTTAAAGGACAACCAAGAGATTAAGATGATAAAAGTACACCAGTTCGAATTATTTACTTCCAAGATGAAGTACATTAAACGGGATATTTCTTTATTCCTCTCTATTGTCAATCACATACAGCTATTCTATTTGTGGTATATGTAAGTACAATAAAAACATATATATACGTTTGTACATACATACGCATACATACATATATCAATACCCACAGATATACATAAATAAACGGATCGAATCTATTGTTTTCATATAGACTTGATACTGATACAGGGGTCCTCCGATAAAACGCGGTGTGTTATAGCGTGGTTTGCAATATAAGGCGGATGGGCGTTAGACCCGAACATTTTTCTTCTATTGTCACCTATTCGTCAAGAAAACCTCGAATAAAAATAGAACTCATAAGCCCGGTCTATTCTGCGCTAAGGGCTATTTTACTACACCGTTTGCCCATTTGATAACACAGCTCATCCCCCGCCACCATTGAGAAATCTATTTGACAGGCAAACGAAGAGTAAATATGAAATGAATTAGATAAAAACATTTCAATTGTTAATGAACGAAACATCTTGAAAAAAATAATCCGGGCTTTCTCCCCGAGGAATTCAGGTAAAGATATCTGGAGGCATAGGAGCTAAAGGTTCAGAGGCATCGATGTAGATATTTTGCTTTTGAATACTGAAATTTCGTAGACTTTGTGATGTATCATAGTTATTCTAGCGGTATTTTTTTGAATATAAAAACATTAAAAAACACCTTTGTTTATTTGTTGAAATATCACTTATTTTTATACGATAGGCGATGCTAGCCTTCTTCCGTCGATCGTCTACCTCGGATATCGTCCATAATCTCGGCGGAAAGAGGCTTGCATTTGGTTCTGAAAGTCATGTAACTATATATATATATATATATATATATATATATATATATGTATGTATATATATATATATATATATATATATATATATATATATATATATATGTATGTATATATATATATATATATATGTGTGTGTGTGTGTGTGTGTATGCGTGTATATGTATGTATATGTGTTTGTGTGTGTATATATATATATATATATATATATATATATATATATATATATATATATATATATATATATATATATATATATATATTTATCAAGTATAAGAGAATGTGGGCGACTTGAAAAAGTTTGATTCATGTTCAACATGGTCATAGATATTCTGTCCGTGTTGTACGTAAGCTCATTAAAATAATTAACAACAAATCTATTCTTTCATTTGTCACGTCACAATTGATTGTTTTGATTCTTGCTAAATAAAAATTTGGTCATAATTCCTGAGGGATACTAAAATCAAAAAGCAAAATTCTTCTCTGAGTATTTTTTGCTATGATTGAACAGAAAATACAAGAGAAAAATGGTTCAAATAAGACACAAAAAAGCTAAACAAAAGATTCACAACTTTCGAAACAAGGGATTGAAATTTAGTATCAGATTATCCCATAAGTAATATCTGGGATCTGACAGCGATTGCATTCATGATATTTCCATTTACTAAAATTCCTAAATGATAACAATACATGCAGAGTATGTTTTAAAAACAAGTAAGTTACGTCGTCTCAGTACGATTCAACAAACTAGCCCCACAAGAGATGTACGTGTCAATGAAGCACATAAAACATGTGAGAGTTCATGAAAGGCAATAATGCTTCAAAGGCAACCCGAATTATTCAGGTGTTTATGGAATAGATTCGAGTGTTTGCCAGTACTCAAGTGTTCGAGCCTAAATAAAGATTAGACTTTGAGTGGTGGCTCTCATGGAAAGTAGACCATTCCTATGTAGTTGTTGGCAAAAGGAATAAAGAAAGGTATTTAAAGTTTAATTTACATAAACTTTGAGAAAGTTCAAACTATGACGCATTAAAAGACACTCTTCGGGTATGGATCACTTTAAAACTCACACTGGAAGATTTCTTGTATTATGAACAAACTTAATGAATATTTTCATTGTAATCAACACTTTTCAAATATAACCCAAACAATATGAAGGCTTTCATTAATTTTTTATAATGGAAAAATTAAATTGGAATCTAACAGTTCGATAAGAAGAGACGAAAAATACGTAAATCATGTGTTACTATTATATCGCTATAGATTCATAGCAGATAAAGCAATATACATAGATTTATATATTTTCTATTCTATCCACTTGTCAATACATTCCCTGAATCTATTTGTATTCTTATATGTGTGCATGAAAGAGTGTGATTTTCTGAATGATATAGGAATCTAAATGCTAATATCATAAGTGATATCTATTGATGGAAGGATATATCAACTTATGCTCAATGATTGGTGTCTTCATTCATGTATGTAACTGCGTGTTAGTGCTTTTAGAAACTCAAGCGAATCAAGTTTTAAGAATGAACGCGTGCAGTCAGTAATAATGAAGACCACCGAATCCAGATAATAATAGATGAATGGAATGAATGTTTCCATTTCCAGACATTTCAAGTCTCCATTTGATCACAATTCATTTTCCATCATCATGAGAACTGATTGAATACAAAGAAGCTTTGGAGATCTGTTTTATTTCTTCTTCCTGAAGTAATAAATGTGTTTCTCTGGGTGGTATTATTTGAGATTCACAAGGACTAGTATAAACAAATATGAAAAAAGACGCATGGAAAGATAGATTAATACATAAATATGAACCGACTGAGAAGATAGCTAATTTTAAGCTAGCTAGATAAATACATAAATAGACTGAGAAAGATATGAATGTAATTCTACAAGTAATAATAAGGTAACATTTGATTAATGAAAAAAATGAATATTTTCCTCTGGTTTATTTATTCTATTCGACTATTATTTTTTGTTTTCTTTCTATATAAATACGAACATCTACTATAATAATGAACTGAGTGATTTTCTTATTTCTCTGTCCTTAACACTGGACTCTTCCACCTGAAGGTAGCAGTACACACACACACACACACACACACACACACACACACACACACTACATTTATACATGTATGCATGTGTCCGATAAGAGAGATTGATTGACTGCACTGACTGATTGACTGCACTGACTGATAGAAAGAGACAAATGTCAAATGTCATTGATATTCAATTAGTGCAGTTTCTGCACAAACGTTAGGACTCAGTTATCTTGCAATTTTAGGCATCTATGTATATGTATGTATGTATGTATGTATGTATGTATCTATCTATCTATCTATCTATCTATCTCAGTTTTTTCTATCTATCTATCTATCTATCTATCTATCTATCTATCTATCTGTCTGTCTCATTACGATATGAATCATTTAATCACCATCGTCATGGTATATGGATGAATAAGGTTTGATTCTTCTTGTGCTGTGTCAAATTGAAATAAAATCAAACACAAAAAATCTTATTGGCACCCATCAATTAATGATTTAATTTTATATCTTATTGATTTCGGTACTTAAAATAGGATTTCTTTGCCATTAAGATATACGTAAACAAACATGTTTTTAAAGTAGAATTTTAAAAATCACACCATATATGTGGTATTCTTTTTTGACGATGTTAATTTTAATATAAATTTCGACCTCGTCGTGTCCCTTGTGAATTCAAATTCTCATGTCCGGTAAAAGTGTTGAATAAAAACAATTTATTTTTTACTTACCTTAATGTGGTTTAATTGATGTAACTCCGTTCTTCCTACGTCCGGACTAGGTTCTTTCCAGTACAGTGTGTGTTTGTCGAGAGAGCCTCCAGGCTTTCAAGTTTTGGAACACCGGTAGACGAAAGGCTGGGGACGACAACGCTGTACTATGTAAACCTATACACACAACTCTGGTCGTACATAGACCTGGCGTGATGAGTTCGAATCAGGCATTAAGATTTGCGTAGGAGAGTCACAGCAAAATGAACAAACGTAGTGGGTGTGCTTGTGGAGTTCTGGTGATTAACATTATCTGATAAGGTAATTAATATATTATGAAGTCTGTCGAAGGAAGGAGGGGAATGAAAGATATAGCAAGGGGAAGGAAAAAGCAGTTATGGATTAAAATTTGTTCTCTCTTCGTGGTGAGTCAATATTGTCCAGTTTGAACGAAAAGTTAAAATAGTTCAGAATCTTATCGTCTGGTAATGTCCGGTCTTTTGTAATTGGAAGATGGTGCCTGGATCTATAAGAAGAATCAAATGAATTGTGGGACGATTGCCATTAATAATACTGATAATAATGATAATAATATATTTATGTATTTACCACTCTGAGTGTAACTGTAAACACTCAAGTAAGTGCGTTTGCATATGTTAGATGATTGGAATTGTTCTATATAAACTTAATATATGTGTGAATCGGTAAGAAATGTGTTTTAACGTTTCTGCTCGTTTTTGTGTAGTTGAAATTGTATTATTTGTCGGAAAATCAGCGTTCAATTTTAATTATATATCTGTTACAAGTACGTGTGAGTATAATGTATGTGTATGTGTGTGTGCGAGTGTGTGTATGTGTATGTTTTCCGCGTGCGTACGGATTGGGGATTTTTCAAATAATGTCTCTCGACTCACGTTGACACACAGTAGTGTGAGAATTGACGATTATTGTAAATATAGAAAAGCGCCTCTCCCCGAGCAGACATTTGGGGAGTCGTTTCCTCATCTGCACCCGAAGTGTCGTGTGTCTTGCCCGTGTTCGATCCACTCCACCTTTACTGGCAGGTACATGTGCGTCAAGGGGTGTGTGTGCGTGTGTTGCAACCTGCGTCGTCTTACTCCGTGTACACGTGCACGTGTGCGCGTGTGTATGTGTGCGCGCTTGAGAGTTGTGCACACGTGTATGCGTGTGTGTTGATCCGTAGTAAGAATTGTATAAGTCTGAAGATATCCCCAGAGGGGAGGGCCGGGGTTCGGAAGCCTTGGGGGTTCAGAAGAAGGTGTGTTAGCGAAGTGAATATCCTTATATATGATAGTAGTAGTAGGTAACAGAACACTAGTAAAATCAGCAGCGGTGGTTGTGGTTGTAGTAGTTAAAACTGTGGTAGCGGTTGTGGTAGTTGTAATTGTGGTTCGTAGTTGTTGGTGTAAGTATAGGAATATGTTAAATTGAAAGAGAGATTTGCGTGCGACTCACAGTAAGATATTTTTGATTTAAACTGACTGTGCAAATTTTCCCTTACTGTTGTTATCTCTGCTAGCTTCTCCTTTTGATCAACTTTCAAAAGAAAGTCCATCCATTTCCACACGTCTGTCTACTATTTTCTTATTCTTCTTCGTTCGTTATCGTTTTCTCTCCGCCTTTGTGTTTAAAAACTTCCCTTCTCTCACTTTCTCGGTTGATTTTCTGTTGTTGTTTAGTCACAGTATTATTTACCCCGCCTTAGAGTTGCGGTGCTGACAGGAAGAGCGGATCTGATTCGAGAAAAGTGCTGTGATGCCAGTCTAAAAAGGCGTGGCCAGATATGAGGGATGGAGTTTCCAGGCCATGACTTGTTTGTTTTTACTGTAAATCATACGGCATGAAAAGTAGAAAAATGTCCGATTGCTATATACTCAGTAAATTAGATAGATAGAGAGATACATAGAAATGGTGAAAGAAAGACGGAGGGGGGGAGTGAGACGGTGAGAGAGACAGAGAGAGAGACAGAGAGAGACAGAGAATATCTATGGGAGCATACTTTTATAAAATAATGGTGACTGTCATAAACGGACTGATTTTGAAACTTGATTCTTTCTTCCATTTACACATCTGATCCATATATCCCCGACAGCATGAACAGACGAAGATATATTTATTTACACTTCAGGCTAATGAACGGGTTCGCATCGACTAACGTCTTTTTTATGATTTCTTTATTTCTTTTTTATGGTTTTGATATTTGTATTTTCAGTCTATTTTATCAACCGTAGTTTTCATTCAAAGCGAGATTATCCAGACGCATGTTCAAAGGGTTTAAGGGATTTAAAGTACACATTTTACACTAGAAGAATGCGCTCTATTCGATGTTTAGCCTAGTTTGGCTCAAAGTAAGAGGCTTATTATATCTCTTTACACAAAGGGGGGCGGGGGGCAAAAAGCTTGATTTGGCTGGAATCTTTAACAGTTTTGACTTAATTACACTGATTTGCCAAAAAGTTTAGAATTTTTTAGGGGAGGGGGTAGCAATTGATTATAATTCAGGCTTTGGAGATATTTTCCTGTCTCGTCTATGAGACCTTAAGCGGTGGCAAAAGAGCAACTATTGGGTATGTCAAATTGAAATACTTCCACGAGGGAAATGAGGCTGATTTCTACAATTCATCATGTCAACTTCTCCATGATTCGCAAGGATTTTACGATCCAGATCCTAGATCTCTCTCTCTCTCACACACACACACACACATATATCCGAAAACTAATGATGAATGAAACATTTATTTTACACAACAAATATCTATTTTTCAACATGATTTCCTCCCATGTCACTGCACATAATCCAAAGCTTCTCCGTCAATCAGAAAGATCGAACATTAGGCAAAAAATACTTACAATTGTATCAAGCTACAGACATTGATCAATTATCACGACAATAGGACTGCCGCTGGAATTGAACCTGCCTCCAATACAGTAGCTACTGCAACGCAGCGATGCTCTTACCATTAAGCTAAACAGCAGTCAGTAATGCAAAGGCTTAATATTAGCATAATTCATTTATATATATATATATATATATATATATATATATATATATATATATATATATATATATATATATATACAGTATATGTGGTACAAAACAGGCTGGCAGTATAACATATATATATACATTTTCTACTGTTTCTATCTATTCTCTCTCTCTCTCTCTCTCTCTCTCTCTCTCTACATATTTATATAATTCCAACCGCAGAAGCAAAAATGTCGCTTACCTCTTGAATTAACTAAATGCATACTGCAATACATGGGCAAATCGGAATGGCAATTCAATATTAGACTCAATAACCAAAGGCACGGAATCAAATCACCGAATCATTCCTACTTATTCTTCTGCAACAACACTTCCGTACCCCTGGCAATTGGCAAAGACGCTAGATTAACCCTACAAAATATACACCTCCAAGCACAACTAAAATTCCGAAACTGCATGAAAATTGATAAACTCTCTCTCTCTCCTAACAAACTGAAGAGTAAACTTAACAACCGTAAATATGCCTAGCTCTAACTATAATCCTCTCACCCCTAATTACTTTATGCTTCCCAACTCACTACGTTTATACCACCACCCAATACTATACTTCAACCCAGCCCATGTGTATGCACTATAACACCCCTACACCATAACACACCTCAAAATCCACACTCTTTTTCTCTGCAACAGCCCTACCAACATAATATGGACCCTACTAACATATAATTAATGTTAAAAACTTTTTTTTTAATGTATATCAAACTTTGGAAAATCTTGAGTTTAGGAAAGTTTGACCTGGGATGCAAAGCAGAATTAGTTCCGTTCGAGGTGATTTTATTACTATGTCTCTACTAAAGAGTTCTAAGTTTGATCTCTTACATATTTATTTTGGCAAAAAGCCGCAATAGCAACGCACCGGGCGAGGATCGAATTCACTTGTAAATGGTCTACCTTACTTCACGGTGGGCAACTGTATCTATCCATCCATAATGCTTTGGCAAGTGTGCTGATCCTATAGCTATCAATAAAACTGAGCAGTTGTCCAGAAACAGGGGCCTTATACAGGACATAGTTTCGAAGACTAAACGTATCAACTGTAACAGATTTTACTTAAATGTTGGTGAGTCCGGTTGTATGTGTAGAAAAATGACTCCCGCGAGACTCGAATTTTAGAGTGATTTTTTCCCCATTTCTATGGGCATCTGACGAGTGTCGAGGAGCTTCTCAAGTATTTATTTGCTCACAATCGTTACAAGAACGTTCATTTGACTCCCTACTACGTGGCAGATATTTACAAATTGAAAACAGTAGACCCTACAAGCACTGAATTACGGAGATATGTCTGTATTCAAATATAATATACTGTTTTGTGGAATACGTGTTGACCATGCCCCAGAATAGGACATTTGTCAATTGAAGGATATTTGTGGACCTACTGGTATTACATAAAATGATCATGCATTAATTCAGTACCTTTTGACTGCGCCATAGATATCTTGAGTGAATTTCGAGGGAAGAACTAATCATGTGAAAAGAAACCATAGAAGCGTTACCATCTTTATGGCATTGTAGCAAGTTATCTTTAAGCAAACAAACCTACCTTGATCAACGAGACAGGAGCTACTAGTAAAAGCAGAAGAATAGAAATTACTCGGCAAACTGTATACATGATGACTATTATTGATTCTATTATAAAAGTTTAATCACAGAAAAAATGGAAATATAAAGAAAGATTTTGTCAACAAATTGAGGAGAACCTTCAAGGAGCTAATGAAGGCAGAAATTTATTAGATCATTTCATACAAAGTTCACCAAAATAGCAGATCCGGAAAAAGAGAGCCAAGAGTATAGATCGTATCAATCACTGAATGTGGGGGGAATTGGCATCAAGACTCTTCTATCAGATAGCAATACTAAAGAGCAACTGGCAATTCTCTTTGTAGATGCTCAGTTGAAAAGGTTCAAAGATAACGATAAGAGAATAACAAGACAAGAACTTTTGTTTTATCGAACCAACTAAGATTGTTGAGTTGTAGCTTAGTGGTTCATTCAATTGATTGAGACGTTCACGTTCAATTGCTGGAAGTATATGATTCGCTTCGTATATCAAAGTTACAAATGATAACAGGAAAAGGCAAAAAGATCAATGTATCATCGATAGCGAGAAATAATACAAAGCAGTTAGTGCTGCAAAAGCAAACTCTCTGCTTGGATTATATACATTTACAGAGGAAGACCAGGGAGACAAGTTTGCAGGTATATCGGATCCGGTGGGGAGTTTCTTACTCTTGAAAGATGATGATCCAACCGTTACAATGCTCGTCGGTCTTAGTCTCTCTCCCTCTCTCTCTCTGTCTCTCTCTCTTGAATACACTGTCCTGAAAAGTTAGTGAGATTTACACGCACTGTTCACTGCAAAAGGCAAAATCGCAATCCTTGAAAAAGCCACGACAATTTTTTTTCGAACCTTGAAAGGAAGTTAAAATGTTGCCTCCAACAATGGCAACATTCATTTGTCATGTATCTAGTGCGAACTATGTTTGCCATTCTGGAGAGAAATGTTGCCTTTCAATATAAGCATTGTCAGCTCCTGAAAGACATGGCAGGGTCGCAGAAAATGGTTGTTATGTACCAGTGTTATGTTTGAAAGAGCCAGCCTCAGATGAGATCTGGGAATTGATTAAATATGGTTGTAATTCTTATTGTGCTACATGTACATTGTTCATGACGAAAAATAAAATGATCTGTAATTTACACCTATTTATTTTTGTGACGAGTGCAGCAACCAGGAATATTAAAATTACTTTGGTAATGAAATACTCTATGAAAGTGACAACAGTATTAATTTGAATGCATTTGTCGGCCCTTCCATGAAACCCCTCCAATATTCTTAACAAAACGAACTCGAACTTACCAAGTTTTCGCATACATCTTTGTATTAAGAGACATCTTGCATTCATACCTTCAAAGACCCAACTTTTTCGTTTTGAATCAAACTACGTCTTCGCAATGAAAAACACGTTGCTTCTCAATAATCATGTTGTTATTAAGTAATAGATATATCCTTATTATTGCGGCTACAAGTTTTTGTTCTTCTTTCGAATGATGCTTCTAAAATTACAACTCTGCCTATGAAGTACTCATACAAAAATTACACAGCTCAAAATTCAATGTTAATAGGCACTCGGTCAATTTTATCATTGAGTTAAATGCATATAGACAAACAAGTTGACCACGATGCCTCAAAATTTTCTCGAGCCCATAACAAACCACACAGAAAATTATCATTTTCGTGTATTCGTAGTGCCAGCAGCTATTGTTAGAAAAATGAAAACTATTTATCTGTGTCCAGCATTGTAGGAATAATTATTAATTCCTTTTAACGTTCAACTTTAGCATAAATTATGTTTTGAAGCCCGTATGAAACAACATTGAAAAAAATATAATTTTTGTGTATGATCAGCACCAGGGGCTGATGTTACAAAAATTGAAGAATATTTCTTTCTGATTGCGCATACCTTGCTTTAAGTACCAAAATCCTGCATTAATGTGGTTTTTTTTTTCACAAATGCAGCCGACTAATTTGGTGGCCATCTTGGACGTCAACTTTGAAATTATACTTTTCCAGAGGTGAGACTGGATTAGACTTTTAGTACGTTATTGATCACAACAGACGCTACAAAATCCATCGAGAAATCTCCAGTAGCAATTTTGTTTGGTGCAAAGTGGGTCTTCATTGTACATTCAGCCGACTAATTTGGTAGGATCGTTGATGCGATCTTGAAAATGATACCTTTCCAGTGGTCAGAATGTACTAAACACTTTGATTTATTATTAAAAAACATTTGACCCCACGAAAAGCCATTGAGAAAATCTATCTATGATGAATAAAGGACGAATAATGGGTATTTTAAGGATTTGGCAGCCATCTTGGACGTCATCCTAAAACTATGACCTTCCTGCTGCCAGAAAAATCTAACAAAACAACTTTTGAGTAAGCATAGCTTTAAGCTTATAAAATGAAAAGAATACAATTCTAACATCAAAACCCAGCGTAATGTGTTTTTTTCATAAGTGCAGCTGACCAATTTTGCGCCAAACGTGAAAAGAATACCTTCCCAATGGCCATACTGGATTAGACTTTTGGTATATTATTGAGTCCACCAGGTGCTACGAAGACCGTTGAGAAAACTTCCGTTGCATTTAGTAGGGTTGATTTTTTGTAGATTCATCCGATTATTTGATGGTCATCTTTGACGCTCTCTTGGAAATTATAACATACAATATAAAGACTTTAGAAAACATTTGATATGTTATTGAACCCACAAAATACTACAAAAAACGTTAGGAAAACGTGTATAGAGTGATGAATGAATGGGGAATCGGTTATTTTAAGGGTTTAGTGGCCAGCTTGGACATTCCTTGAAAATTACATTTTCCAGGGGCAAGAATTTTCAAAGAGAAGCTTTTTCTGATTAAGCATAGCTTGAAGCCACTAAAACGAAAAAAATCTCACTTTTAACATCCAAATCAAGCGGAATTACGAATACTACTGGAATTTAGGCGATGTATTTCGTCAGCGGCAACTAAATTCCTTTAGTAACCGTTTCACTTCTCTCAACAGTCAATATTTTATGTAATGACAATATCTGTTAAACCAACATGGTATAAAATCAACATAAATCGTCTTTGAACCGCAAATGACAGCTTTTATTATTTTTTTTAACTGATCTTTAATTTATTTTTTATAACAGTTTGCTTTAAATGCCTTATATTACTTTGTTCAAATTGTTTTATGAAACTTTATGCAAAGAAATCAATCTTTGTGCAAAGACACAATAATCTGAGTGAGGTGATACAATTTATTAGTTTTGTCCAAATAATTTTTATTCAAATATATTTCAATTGATTTGTTATTATGGTTTCTAAATAAGGAGTTGTTGGCGGATGACAGCGGGACCAAGGTGCACTCTTCCATACAGCGAACTGACAAGTCAATATTGAAATTATTACATTCACATGGCTTAAAAACAAGATAAAAAGCATGGTTCTCTCTTTCTTCCGTTTTTCCTTTTTTCTTCTCTTTCTTCATTTCTTCCTTCATTTCTTTCTTTCATAAGGCTAAACAATATTTACAAATTTTTAAAGAAAAATATTGACGCACAAAAATACTCCGGGGATAACAACAACACATAATAGGCAGGCCCGTGCACAAACGTACGTGTCGAGCTTAAATACATTATTCCGACATTAAACGGACAGATAGACGTCCGAACAAAGAATCAATATTAAGAGAGAGAGAGAGAGAGAGAGAGAGAGACAGACAGACAGACAGACAGACAGACAGACAGACAGAGTGTGTGTGTGTGTGGGGGGGTGATATACGAAGAGAGATCGAGAAAAAAAAGGAAACGAAAGTTGAAAGGGAAAAATGATAAATAGAGAAAAGACACAGACGTTATAAAACAGAAATGAATTATTGAAGACAGAGAGGAAGCCAGAGGCATGAGGGAAGAAAAAGAAAGAAGGTAATAAGTTGAGGCCATAGACACAGAGAGAGAGAGAGAGAGAGAGAGAGAGAGAGAGAGAGGGAGGGTGGAATAAAAAGAAAGTTATCTATAATCAAGCCGATAGACAGGCCATCATACTAATTAGTAGATGTATAAATCGATAAAGAGAGGATGTTGGCATAGAGACAGAAACTCAGATAGAAAGACACAAACAGACGGAGTGCCAGAGCGACAGACAAAGAATGAAGTTTGCTGGTCCCAAGACAATATAAGCACGTTTCGCTAGCAAATAGCATTGACACTATTAACCCCTCCCAAGCCCAGCGACTGCTGTCTGACTTAACTGACAAGTAACATATTTGGTGACATCAGACACGCGTGCACATTAACTCGTGCACGGGTAATCAGTCAACCAAAAACACACACACGGACACATGCACAAGCATGCATACACACCCACGCACACTCACAGCCATCAGGAATTTAGGTTCAAAGGTTAACGCATACATAAAATACATGCAAACTTTAAATACAGGTTCACATAAAAATGCGCTAATCTATACGGCTAGAAACACGAAATATAACAAATTTCCACACACACAATGACTCGTTTGGTGGGTAAGATAGCCCCAGTGTTCAAGATCAAGTAAAAATCGAGATTTCAAATGCTGATTAATCAAGCAGTCAGAGCCTCTCCTTTGGGAAGACTGTCATAAAACAATCCTCCTAACCTCTTTTGGACCTGTGCCGGACTAAGCTAAGCTTAGTAAATATCCATACGTATGCATAAACGTGCGTGTTCATCATCTACATACACACGCCCAAGTTCATACACGCGCCCAAGTTCATGCATATTCACAGAGATTTGTATACGATTTAATGAGAACAGCACGCTCACACTTGCATACACACGCACACAGATTAAAAGAATTGTTATAATTTATATATCGATCTGGCCATGCACTAAATTTAAGGTGAATCTTGTAAATAAGTATTTGAAACTGATTATCAAAATTATCAACCTAACCACCAACGTAGGTTTCTTCAGTTTTCAAGTTGGCAGGCTGGCTGGCTGGAAGCTGCCGAACCAAAAGAGCTGGAAGACTGAAAATGTAAACATTTACTCTCTATTAGAATGTTTTTGTTGGTTTTTATTATCACCACCTTCTTAATAGTTTTTAGTGAAAGGATTACATTTGCAATGTACGTTTATACTAGATTGTATACTTAGTTTGCGTCTGACAGCATTCAGAATTGTTTTTTGAACATTGAAACTTTTTAGTGATCACTGCCCAACAAAAGACGAGAGAAGTAGTATTCATTGGTTACCCCTTTTTCTAATTTTCTAATTGATTGCCTCCAAGAGACGTTGGTCACGTGACGGTTTCCATTGAGTGACTAACCAGACCAGTAAATTATATATCGACTCGCTGTGCAACTACAATCGGGAATCGAACGAAGTTCTTCAAAAGTGAGCAAGCATTCCTGTTTATCACACCATGAATTTCGTTGCTACTTTTTGTAATGCATTTTTGAGGAAAATAGAATTGTCCAATATTCTTAGAAACCATTCAAACGAGTAGAGTGTATTCCTGAACGCAGATTTTGGTTACATAGAAAATGGAACTGGCGACCCAGTTCAAATTCCAATTGCAGCCCTTGTCATCACTTTTGAACGAATGCTCGGAAAAGGGAGAAATTTAATTCTTTCTGGTACCAGTCCCATTCCTACTTCCATTGGCCACAGAGCTATACGTACGCCTCGATAGTTTACAAAAGACAAATACCTATAACTCATTCTCACTCTCATATATATATATATATATATATATATATATATATATATATATATATATATATATATATATGTATACTTGGGTGCCTGACGTTGCCCGGGAAAATACAAATCTAACAACACTGGAAAGCTAATGATATTTTTAGCGATTTCATGAAATCAAATAAGGGCGTGGATCCCCTCCCCCACCTGGAAGGCTGGCGTGCAACTGCGTTCAGGCCTCAAATTACCTACCAAGACACGTTTCAGTCGAATTTTACAACAACAACAAAAAAAAATCATCAATCTTTATGGGGTCTGCGTTAGCTCGTTCTTACCCACTCCTAAAACCTTGGAAATTATTTCCCCCCCCCTTTAAAGTTTAAATATTTTTGATCATATTTTTCAATTCTATCAATAATATTTTGTAGTCATTGCATTACTTCATGAATCTGTGAAGAACGTAACACACACACACACACACACACACACACTCACACGCGCGTGCGCACACACACAGAGTGTATATTGGATCCTGTAATCCTTGAATGTTGTCCATTATATATCAGGCATAGAAAATAAGAATATCCAGACGAGACATAAATAAAATAGAAACAAATAAATGAATCAAACTGCAAAACCGAAGAAAAATGTCAGCAGGTAATCGACGACAGCCGCTATGTGAATTCGAATCCCTCAGCGTTTCGTCCATGGAATCAATAAACGTCCAAATGCTAAATTCTGGACTAGACATGATTCTTCGGCTATGAATATAACCCTTTCTTACTCACTATTTATTTCTTTCTCTATCTTGAATTTATTACTCTCTTTCTCACATTCTTTCTTTCTTTTCTTTTCTTTTCTTTCTTTCTTTCTTTCTTTCTTTCTTTCTTTCTTTCTTTCACTTGTTCCGTCTTGGCTGTTTCTTTCTTCGTTTCTTCCATATGCTTAAACATATCAAGTAGCATTTAACACTAAAGAAGATTATTTATGAATGAATGTTATGCCGACTCATGCTTCTTATCTTCTTCCATGTTATATGCTTACAAAATACGGACTTACTTTCTCATCCATATCTTTATCCGTCTATATTATTCGCACTTTGAAAACATTTGTTAATACAATTTCAGTGAGAATCTGTGTTAAAAAGACCAATCACTAGATGTCATAAAAGTTGAAATGTGCTTAAAAATACAAAATGCGCTAAAATTCATTAAAAGAAATGTAACGTTGTGAGATGGCTGGATATCCAAACATTTCTGTTTTATTTAACCAAGAGCTTATTCTGACTGATAGCTCACTGAAATGAACTATCTTGCATATTATGAGGAATTAAAGATCAGTAGCGGTTGGGATTTTAAAGATTTGAATGTGTCTTCCAATCTGGCAAATACTTGGAACACGCAGTTATCGTATTGCCGGCTTAGAAGACGCACCGTGTCCTATAAAAGTACTTTTTGGCAGTGCAAAAATGCATACTTCATCATATATGCGTTGTACAACTCAAGCTTCTCTTAATGTTCAACCAATCATCTATAAACACCAGTTCATTAGATGTTGTGAAATATTTGAATAATGTTCTCGTTGTGTGTTACTTACATGTTCAAAATTAATAGGAAAAATAAGTCTCTTTCCGGTAATAATTTGTCCGTGAGTTTTATTACAATTTCATGTTTCCTCTTAAACAAAGTTAAATGATGGCATATGTCATCAAAAGATCATTATTTGTTAATATCATTTATATATCAATAAATTAATTCCGCCCCCGTCCTCTTTCTCTATATACATATAAATATATACATATATGTCTATATACGTATTCTCTCAATCTTCTACGAAAATAATATTCATGTTTTCGTATTCGTATATATATATATATATATATATATATATATATATATATATATATATATATATATATATGGGAAGTGGTAGTGAAAGGGCGCACCAAAAAAGCGTAAGTGAAAGTCTTTCGATAACCGCAACGCACCATTAAACGTGATCAACATTTTAAGAAAGCAAATGAGAGCACAAAGCGCCATTTTAACGTTAAATTGGTTCATGAAGGTTCAATAAGCCACAAACGTGACTTGGAGGCTTTTTCTTGGGCTTATTCTGCAGAAGAATATGGCGCTGACGGTGGTGTAATTTTTAATCGAAATAATTATCATTTTATTTTAGAAATTATTAGTTTAAATTTTGTAATTATATGACAATTTTTACAAGATGCTATGAGTAGATACAAAATGTTCACCTCCATAGCCAATTTTCTATCACTTTGTAAAGCAACACACACGCACACACACACACACACACACACACACACACACACACACACACATTTATATATTTGTATATTCATGTATATATATATACGTATAAGTGTGTGTGTGAATGTATATATATATATATATATATATATATATATATATATTGAGAGAGATATAGATAGCTTGATCGACTGATAGATATTTACAACTTATATGTATTTATTTACACTAACATAGATATTTACAACACATACACACAAATATATGTGTATAAATATATATGTGGATATATATGTGTGTGTGTGTGTGTGCGTGCGTGCGTGTGTGAGTGAGGAGAAAGGATGTAAATATAAAATACAGAATGTAGTGGAAAAGTTGACCATATGGAAAAAGAAAAGAGCTTTGAAAGTGAAAGTCGGTTTGAGAGAAAAAGTGAAAATTACAGAAATGTCCGGATGGTAGTTGGGGTAAAGAAATTGTTGGGTATAGGTGAAGACAAGTGGAGTTATAATTATTGTGTATTAGATGGAAAGTTTTTTTCCTGCTATATGTGAGTTGGGTCTCAAGACAAGTGGATGCCCTTTTTAACTGTTAACTTTGTTCTCTGGAAGAACTCGAGAGGGTTCTGATGATGTGGGTGGAGTGGAAAAGTGTTTCGGAGAAATTATTTGTTAAAGGCTTATATAAGAATGTGTGTATGAGAGAAAAAAAAAGGTTTAAAAATCAGATCTGGGTTAGGGGTAGCCAGCATCAAGTCTCAACGACATAAAATAACATCTCATACAAATGACAGCAACAAATTTGAAACCAGCTACCCCTGGGTAATATTTCTAAACCCCTTTTCCTCTTATACACATATTTTTATACACCCCTTTAACAAATAATTTATTCACAATCACTATATGTGACTGCGTAGTTCATGTGATGCTATCTGTAAATTTGAAAATCTTCGTTACATTCACAACAAATTTCTGTCTGTTTATATATATATATATATATATGTATATATATATATGCGTATATATATATATATGCGTATATATATATATATGCGTATATATATATGCGTACATATATATACACATATATATATGCATATATATACATATACATATACATACAAAGACACAGGCACACACACACACATACATATACTTCTATCTATGGGCGTTTGTGTTCAAATTAATTACCGTCCAAGCATATACTCTTGATGTATTTATAACTTTCCTTCGGCGTCCTTCTGAACTCTCTCGGCAGTATTTAGTATTTGGTACGCGTCACACGCATAAATTGATAAGGACTGATGTCGCTGTTCGTTTTTGACTAGCCGAACATGAGCAGCCGTTTTGGATGTGTTTCACTTCATATGAGAAACAAATCTCGATATTTCTCCTCATACCGGGACTTCAATCGGGAAAAGTTTTGGCCAGCAAGTTTGATTACCGCAATGACCACCAGTTACAAAAATCCATTTTTTAGTGATGCAATTTCTTTTAATTTCTTCGTCAGTATATGCATCACTGCATATACATGTAAAAAGATTTTCACTCCCAGTAATATATATATATATATATATATATATATATATAAATATATATATATATATATATATATATATATATATATATATATATATAGCTGTCTTAGGATGACATAATTATTAATTATATATATATATATATATATATATATATATATATATATATATTATATAGATATATATATATATATATATATATAGATAGATAGATAGATATAATTTGAACTGTAGAGAGTGAGACAGACTTGGGAGTAAAATGTATGGTAGTTAGGTTTATTTATCTG
The DNA here is from genome assembly GCA_963457665.1 of Thysanoteuthis rhombus. Lineage (NCBI taxonomy): Eukaryota > Metazoa > Mollusca > Cephalopoda > Oegopsida > Thysanoteuthidae > Thysanoteuthis > Thysanoteuthis major. The sequence continues at coordinate 67,180,441 of OY735199.1, read as the reverse complement.
TAATTGTTTCCATTAATAGTCAAGACATATTATTTCGGGAAGTATTCCCATCTTCAGTGGTGTGTTCTCTGTGTGAATGTGTGTGTATTTTCAGAGGTTATAAGTTTGATGTGAAACATGAGTCTACCATCAGAAGCTTTGCTTAGTTAGCAAAAAATGGTATCCCATCTCTTTGGGGCATCCTGTTGTGTGAGAGAAGTTCAACCAGTGATGAAATCTGTGGTGTTAGCAGCAGCAGTGGGTCTTGGAGAGGACATAGGGTCTCCGGGTAGGAGGGAAGTGCTTTGGTGTTAGATTGTATTGGTAGGTTAGGAATAGTGTAAATGGAGGGGTGATGAGGCTAAAGAACTACATAGGTTTTGACCTTACAGATCGAAAATATGTTGACTCTGAATTGTATAAGTGAGATGACTGACTAAGGTAGAGGTTGCTATGGGTCTGAATGACTTTGAAGTCCCCAGTATTAGATATATCTGAGGGGGAGGGGGTAGATGTGGATTTAAGGTTATTGTTAGTAGGATGTTTATGATCTAGATATCTGTGTGATTAGGGTTGTTGGGTTTGGAGTTAAGTCCATTCGGGGAGAGAGTTTTGAGTTTGTTGATCCACATATCATCATGTCTTTCTAGAATTTTAGTTGTGTCTATGAGAGTATTTTTTCTATTTTTTCATGAATATATATATATATATATATATATATATATATATATATATATATACATGGGCATGGTTGGATGTGTGTGTGTGTGCGTGTGTGTGTGTGTGTGTACCAACTTTAAACTGTTTTTGTTTAGTATGAAAAATCATTAGATTTCGTGGATTCGTTTTGAAGATTGGCATTTTGCATTTTGTTTTATTTTGATAGTTTATTTACAAAATATTTATCAAATGTTATTCAATTGAAAAAGAATGTAGGACATGTTCTACTTCACTTGTTACAGAGGAAAAAGTTGAGAAGAGAGAGTTCTTTTAACGTATTTTCCAACGTATTTTGATATATTGTATCTCATTCATGGAAAAAATATCGCTGCTTTCACCTTAGGTTACATATTATAACCTTCACCAATCCTAAGATGGAATTAGCTCCATCGAGCGTAAGTTATTTCGTGTCAAAGGTCACACATCCCTGCTATTTGGAATTAATTTTTGTTTTCGGAAAATCAACAGGTACTGAGCCATACATTTAAACGTTAATTGTTCTTCCCTTCTCTACATCTCTAATTGGCAAAGTTTTCAAATCCGATTCCCAATTAGTTCTTATTGATAAAAATGAAAGCGGATTTCAATCGGGATATTCTAGCACAGACTCTTCTCGAAGACTTATAGCGTGCAAAATTGGTAATGCATCAGTGTCGATTTACCATTGTCTATATTCATGTGATATTTCCCGTAATTATTACTAAATATATTATAAAACAGATGGCTTGAAACCGAATTGGACAGATTCATCCGTGCAGACCAAAATGAATAAAAGGAATATGGCAGGACTATAGATAGTGGAACGAACAGAATGCTAGAAAATTGTAAGATTGTGTAGCAGCAATATCCTTTTGATAATGGAAGAACCTGTTTTTGAATTTTTTTAAAATCCTGACTTTTGCCTGTGTTCGAAAACTGCCCGTCAGCATCCAAAACAAACATATTGCACAACGGACTTGGATTAAATAAGCCTCGAAGTAAGGTTTTATTTTAGTCAGAGATGTAAATAAGTTTCCTATTGAAGCTGACATAAATAAAACTAGATTTGTTGGTTTGCTGTACTTGATGATAAATAATTATAATTATTAGGTGATCAGAAAAATGATATTCAGGCAAGTCCTTCGAATAGAGTTCGATCAAAATCACACCGTTATTGTTTCATCTCTGATCCATAGAAAATCGGTGACAATCCCTCTGCGTCAGTCTACCTGACTAGGTAAACAGAGATTTTAATATTGACAATCTCCATACACCAGCAATAATGGTCTGATGTAGCTAACATGACAATAAAAGTGAATAATTGATTCACTTATGCTGTTTAGGATTTATTGTATCTTCCATCGTTAGAAGTCTAATGCTATAAATATTATATAGAGACCTATTGAAAAGTTTCTTATTACTTGTGCTCTAGCATATAACTCAGATCAGGTTCTTTTAAATATTTGATTAAATGCACTATAATGTAGTGCTAAATGCACTTAGTGGATTTCAGGCAACGATAAACTTTTGCGTTAATATTAATATTCTGTGACTACCATCCTCATATTGATATAAAATATTTTCATTGCAACATTTACGATGAAATATTCTATGATCATCTTCAGGACATAGATATCTTGGATACTGATGGTAAATATGAAAGAATTATGAACTACTGTGAATAGATAAAAATGATTCGTAGGATCGATTCAAATATCATATTTTAAAAGCCTTTCTTGACCAGTGAGATATCCCGTATATATATATATATATATATATATATATATATATATATATATATATATATATATATATATATATCTTTCTAGACTACATATATAGTTAGACTTACATGAACATATAAATATACGTCAATATGTCCAATAAAAATGTTCACTATAAATTGTCCAAAACTAATGGTCCACGTACATAATGTCCATTGCATATGGTCTAAAGGCAAAACGTCCACAATGCAGAAACGTCCAATGCAAATACACTCAATGCAAAAACAGCCAGTGCAAAAAGGACTGATAATGCAATGATGTTTAATGCAGAAAGGCACAATGTTCAAAGTGCCAAAGCAAGTTCTCCGTTGTCCCTGAATTTGCTTTTTTAAGATTGTTCATTTCACAAGATTCTCAAAATAAAGATCAGCTACAATAGATGACTAACCACTTAAAATACTGAAATCAATTAAAAAGCAAACCTTTAATGACAGAAGTGAAAAAGAATTTTATGTGACACCAGAGAAGCAGTTCTAGAGAATTCTACATGAGGAGGTTCGAGGCACGTGTAAATGTACGTGTACGTATGGGTACGTATATGAGTGTATATTTGGTGTACATAAGAATAAATTGGGTCCTTTTGTATCGACCCTTTCGGCATTGGGCCTCATTGGATGTGTTTCCATTATTGGACCTTATATCACTGAGCGTCTTAGCTTCAGACGTATTTGCATTCGATATTTTTGTAATGGACTTCATGTTCATTGGACCTTGCCTAAATAGGACATTTTATTAATCAGACGTTGCTGCATTTGGACGTTTTGACTAACCACGCATGCATGCAATCTCAATAATTTACAGTAAAAGGCTCACACATGTGTGCATTTTGTGGAGTTTTGTTGGGTTTAATCTCAAGAAAAGAATTAAGCCACTCAACAAACTGTAGAAGAACATACAGACACACAGACACACACACGTGCACCCCCATATATGTATAGGTTGCATTTGGATACAAGAGCAGTTGATATGATGAGTATATATATATATATATATATATATATATATATATATATATATATATATATATATATACTCATCATATTAATACATATATATGATGGGTATATATATATATATATATATATATATATATATATATATATATATATATATATATATATATACTCATCATATTAACTGCATTTGTATCCTAATGCAACCTGCACGTACACATGTATGAATAAACAAGTAGAGACACATCGATTTCTGTTGAAAATTGATATGACAAATCATTCTTAATCAAAGAGGCGCTTACGGTCGATTCAACTGTCCCAAGAGACAAATAAATGCGAATAGACTTGTCAGTTCCCAATTCTGATAGAAAAAACACAAAGTAGTTTCGGGAACAATTAATTCGCAAGTTCAATTCCAGACAGTTACTACCAACATCATTAATCAAAGCAATATGACAACATTAATCCTATACAAATTGCTATTTTTATTCCTCTAGGTTTATAATAACTCCATTGTTTATTTTTATGTACGAATCATCATCATCATCAATCTTTTAACATCCCTTGTTGGACATGGGGATCCATGTTGTGAGTCGTGATGTCCATATGAAAGAACACTGTACGTTTAAAACGCCAGCAGTAGAGTGTTCGTTGGTCTAACCAGCAATTCCTCGCAAGTTCGATCCTCTCTGATTTCGTCATTGCACCAAATGTAAAATGACAAATTTCTCGAATATCTTATTCTATTCACTCGACGAAATACCCACCCCAACAGGCGGAGTAAATTGCTATCCAACAATGAATAGAAAGATAGATGAATGTAAATCAGATTAATTCAAAGTGTTTAATTCAATCTATTTGAAAAGCTGATTTAATACCACTCTTCACACTCTTAGGAAAAAGGGGGCTAATGTTGAAAAAAGGAAAGGGGGGCTAATGTTGAAAAAAGGAAAGGGGGCTAATGTTGAAAAAGTATGTTTGGCTACTGTAAAAAAGGTGGTACTAATATAAAAGAGGCGTTAATGTTAGAAAAAGATGAGGCTAATGTAAAAATGGAGGAGCTGATGACAAAAAGGGTAGAAAGTTTAGAAGAAGAGGTATAATGGAGCTGAAACATTGAACCTAACCAAGAGACGAACCTGCAAACTGAGAAGCATGCAACGTGTGCATAAGAGAATTATGCTCAACCTTACATGGAGATATCACAAGACAGCATAATATATCAGAAAGAAAACGGGGGTCCAAGACATCATGGAATCCATTAGAAAACTCAAATAGCAATCGGCAGGCCATGTTGCAAGAATGGCAGACAACCGATGGACATCACGACTCACAACATGGATTCCCAGAGACCACATGCGGAACTGAGGTCGACAAAATCAAGATAGAGAGATAAACTAGACGAATTCAGAAAATGCTGGCTGCCATGATAGAGAAATGTGGCGGATCCTGGGGAAGGTCCATGTCCAACGACAGACGTTAAAAGACTGATGATGATGATGATATTGAAAATCAGGGCTTAATGTTATGAAAAAAGGGCTGATTTAAAAAAAAATGGAACCAGTGTTAAAAGACTGGGAAAATAGGGGTGTTCGGGGTGGGGTAGGGGTTAATGTGAAAAAGGGAGAAAATTTTGAACAATAAAACCGACAAAGTTCAACTTTGACCGATTTTGACCCTAAATGGTGAAAAAAAAAGTGTTGTCCCGATGTCAGTCCCTGCAAGTGGAAAATGATTTACCCCTCGGTATTTAACTAAAATGAAAAAAAAGGTCTCACTTTATTTCAACCTCTGAAGTGAAAATAAACGGTCCCTCTCGATTGTCACCCCTAAAAATGAAAAAGAAAAGAATTACTCACATTTTCGACCCTTCAACTTGATAAAAAAGTACCTCCTCAATTTCATCCCCTAAAATTGAAAAGAAAAGATTTCATCTCGATTTTTACCTAAAAAAATTGAAAAAATTGAAAAAACTCTTCGCCTCGAAGTTGGACTCCAAAGACGAAGACTTTCCCCTGGATTTTGATCCCTAAAATTGAAAAAAAACAAAACAAAACCTGACATTTCCACCTTGATTTTGACCACTAAACGAGAAGCACATTTCTTCTTCGATTTTAACCCCTTGAAAATAAAAATAAAAATTCCCTGTTGATTTTGACCACACAAAATGAAAGTGAATTTTTTCTCGGTTCCAAGTCTTGAAAATAAAAAAAATTGTCATTTTTGACTCTTAAAAGTAAAAAAAAAAACTCTTTGATTTCGTCACCAAAAATTGAAAAAATATTACGTCTCGATTATAACCCATGGATTTCAATCCTTAAAAGTGAAAAACTCACTCCTGATGTTAAAACACTTAAAAGTGAAAAAAAAACCCTCAATTCAGACCCTGAAAAGTGAATACCTACTCGATTTAAACCACTGAAAGCGAAAAGTAATTCCACTTGATTCGAACCTTTTGAAACTGGAAATAAACGTTCCCTTTCGATTTGCCCCTTTGAAGAGGAAAAAAAAATTTCCCTTCGATTTTGAACCTTAAAAGTGAAAACAAGTTTCCCTTGGCTTTCGACTCTTGAAAGGGAGAAAATTATCCGGCATTTCAATTCGAATTTCCCTCAAAATTGAAAAAAAATATTCCCCTTGATTTTGAGCCCAATGACACTTAAAATTAAAAAAAAATACTTTTCAATTTTAATCCGTGAAAGTGAAAAAAATAAGTTCCCCATATTTTGACCCTTGAAATTGAAATTGAAAGTTTTTTTTATCGATTTCGACCCCTAAAAGTAAGAAATAAATTTCCGACACGATTTTGACCCCTACAAAAATAAAATTTTCTTCTATGTAATCTATAAAATCTTCTGATCCCGAATTTCATGTTTTGGAAGAATATACCAAAACCATACTACATAAAAACACGTGCTAATCAAAATAGCAATATTAAAAGTATTCATGAACAACCAGTAAACATTGTGATATTAAATAAATTAAGAATGTTTTAACCTCTTAAGAAAGAACGCAACCGACGTTTTGATTTCAGAAGTTAATCTGAGGAAACGAACAAAAATATTCTTTTTTACGACATTAAATTTTTACCATGATGAATAATCATGCAAATAAACCTCCCTCCCGAATTGAACGCCCCTAAAAACATTTTGCGATGGTTTTCAAGAATCAATTCACTAAAACATTTCCCGGTGACCAATTCCATACCTAAAGAAAATTTCATGGGCTTCTGTGGAGTAGTTTTAGCTGTGGATGCATACATTCAGACAGACAGACGGACTTTTGACAAATTGTAATAAGATTTAGGATCTCCGTGTATCTTTCTGTTATTAAGCAACTGTTTGGCATCTCAGAGCATCGCTCGGTTATATATTTTAGGTCCATTTCACATCACAACTAAGTGAAAAATCACACTGTAAATCAAGAACATTATACAACGAAAGTTTCAGATAAAAATTCAGCAAATGATGATAAATGTATCAAGAAAATCGTAATGTTTCGACCACTGTATCCTCTGACCTTCCTCGGGAATCAGTTATATTTTTGGACATTAAAAATGAGTTCGCATAATTCGTCTTCACTGGATCAAGGATTCAGCACATAGGTCATGGGCAGACTATTCCAAGAACACACACGCCTAGACACTAGATTTGATGTGCATGAGAGGGAAAAGGCATCCTCTCTCAAAGCAGAGTTCGACTTTCTAAAATATGACACTCGAGGAAGGCCAGAGAGTGGGGCCACTAAAACATAAAAGCAACAAAGAGGAGGAAATCAGTTCGAACTAACCATAATACAATGATAGAAATAGGTGTTTGTTTGCCTTTGTCGATAAACAAAAAAAAAATTCTATCGAGATTCTCATCAAAGTTGTTAAACAAAGCATATGGCAAGGAATCAAGAAATAAAACAGATTCATTCAAGTTTTACGGTAGAAAATACGGCGTAAAGTCATATTTTTAGAGTCCCAGTAAAAAACAAAATTACAAGCTATAGTTGTGGACAGGAACTCTCAAAAAACAATCGAGTAGCCGTGGAATAATGGTCACCGAACAAATGCAGTGGACAATTTCTTCCGTCAATTTGATTCTCGCAGGGTGCCTCACTAGTATGATTTTGTGCTAGATAAGGTTAAGTTTGATAAATACTTTGTCAGGTAAAGATCAGTAAATACCTACATCACTATACTGGCGACCTGGACTGGGCTGATGGTTCGGAAGTAAGTCTCGCTAATATAGTAAGTTCTATCTTCGAGAGGTAGCCCATTTTCTAGCCCTGTGCCCGATCAATATAAGCTTAGAAATATAGCTTTATTAACTAGATGGAATAATGGTTATATTTTGGAAATTTTTCAATACAGTAAAATCAAAAAAATCTTCCTTTCTTGAAGATTACATTTAAAGAAACATGTCTAATCCTTTTAGAGTCGATCAAATTGAACTTTGGAGGAACAAAACATTTTCTGCGAAATTCTGACTGTTTGATCAACAAACGGACCTAGATGAATATTTGTTTTGATTAGTGCAGTCTTTGCGGCACCAAAGCATCGCTTACAATGGTTTTTGGTTTGAGTTTTCTTTCAGACTTCGAGTTGATAACTTTGCGCAAACCTGCCAGCCACGCATCTAGGACTGAAGCTTAGACCTATTGCGCTCCACATATGCACACAACCTTAACTACTGACAGACGTACAACACGCACTTGTTACCCTATAAATCAAACGACTTCCGGAAGTGCTCGGGCGCGTCCGGATTGTGTCAGCGCTTTATGGCTTTCCGGCGACCAGAAGGAAGCTCTTACAATATGGTCGCTCTTTTACACATTCAATTAAGAGCAGCTCCCAACGATTCGATATTTAATAAAGACCGGGCAAATTGAATGTGTGATTGGCAGTTAGCGCCATTTAGCACATTACTGTGCTTCCAAATTTGCTTAATACCTCGTAGACACGCACACGCATTTACAAATCAGAAGGATAAGATATTCCAAACGCACGCACACTTGAAAGAGATTCAGAATCTATTTACGTATAAAATGAAAAGGTTACCTGTGGTTTTAATGTACTCTGGTGGTTATTTACTCTGTAACCGAGATAGCTGTACTGAAAATTGCCCCTTGGTTTGCTTTGTAGGGTGCCACTCATTATGCGCGTGAGAAATAGTTTTGGTAAATGCGTGAAAAACAAAAGCAACAAATACTTTTATTTCACTGATTTTATCTCAAGCTGAGTTAATCTATTTTAGGTATCAGTTTAGATTAGTCTGGTACAAGGTGACAAATGTTGGTTAACCAGTAAAAATCAAACACATTACACAGTGATAATATTCATCATAATTTGGTTACGAACCATTGTTCCAAAGTGGAGACATGTTTTTATTTTTATATTAATAGCTAATTCACCGGAGAAAAATTTTGCAGTCCGAGAAAAACTTGGGGTTGCCCTCGAACCAAAGTAATCTCTTCGACGATGTACTCGCTGCTTAGGATTTAACTAACATTGCTCGTCTCTCTTGATAACGATCGTTCCTCTGTCTGAGGCAACTTCAGAAGGTGCAGTCACTTTAGGCTTAATTCTGATCAGAGATGATCATTTTTCAAGGTTTCAATTTGCGTCATCAGATAAAAGCACATTCCAATTAAAGTTGGAAAATACGACATGAGCTATCAATTTTCCATTGCTTCATAGATTTATCTCATCAACAGTCGGTGATCATCGACCTTCATAACCGTTTGGCAATAACTAGTGATACCAATCCAGCTTTAAATTTTTTTATATACACACATCGAAAGTAAAAATCTAGAAATGATAGCGCCTCACCGGCTGAGAATCGAAACTCGGCCTTCTGCGTGCCGGTGGGGGATATATACCTTCACACTACTGTGAACTTCGGAGCACAAGCATTATTGGGAATAGAAAAAAGATCATATGCAGTATGTCAGATTTTGTTTTACAAGACAACATTTTCTTCCAATAGCACGGAAAGGTAGGACAATAGTTTTCTTCTCTGATCCTGCTGTTCAGATACATTTTCATGGTTCAAGTCATGTAACACTGAAATATACTTAAATCACGAGTTAAGATCACGTGCTTTTATTCGACCTTGTGTAAAACTGACGTGTCCTTTGTCATCATGAAATTCTGTATTCAAACCACGCCATCTAATATATTATATTTCGCAAGCTGGTGTTTTTCTTTGTAAAAGGCATTATCATTGCTGTCTCGAAGCTTTCACAAGGGCTATAGTTGCCATGAGAAAAATATATTCGCTGTCTCAGATTATAACAGGTCTCACTTAGGCAGTTAGAGTCGAAAACCAAATCTACAATTTATTGGACTTCGCTAGTTATATGGAACCTCGAAAACTATTATGTACCGAGTAAACATCATACGTAAACGTATTTGATTGACAATTATTTTTTAAACGAAAGTTGGTGGATCTCAATTCAAATTTAAAGTTTAGATTCGGGAATGAGCTAATAAGTAGTTTTTCTTAATTTTTGTTCCGATATATTTCTTGCAGAATACATGAAGTTTGTAGAACCCCAAATCACCATGGAATCCAGACTGAAAAAAAAAACAAACTGATGTATGCTTCAATACCTAACTAGGGCGCCTGCCACAAAGTAATGGTTGGCAAATTTTGTAAACTCCTGTTAGTGAGCTTGATCCTAATCAGGCGACCCACTCCTAAGACAGAGCTGAGTGAATTTAGAGTTTGCAGATATTAATTTGGTATGTTTATTTCTTGGAATGAAAAAGATCACGTGAAATTTTAGTTTTACTCCTGGAAAAATTAACCCCTCAAGAAAACATTTCAACAGCAACATCATCGGGTATTATTACTCAGGCTATTAAGCTTCGTCATGTTAGTAATTTCTATGTTAATTGTAACTCATACAAGTAAAAAATACATTCATATGCCCATCAATTGATGTTTTAATGAAGGATGGTATTTTAAGATATATTGATTTCTGGGCATATTTTTCTTTTTAAATCGTGTGCACTAAAATGCAAATCTAAACACTCTTAAAGTTAGCTTGGTAAATACAACCATCAATTAAAATTATAAAGCCAGATAAAAATGTCCATTATGTGATCAACGTTATATTGTACCTATACCGCTTGCGTGACTTGTCATGGTAATGCAAATATGGACAATTGCGATAAACATTAAATGAATGTTTTGCTTACGATAACAAATTAGAAGTCATGTAAAGAATAATATAGGCTGATCGTTGATATTTACTTATTTTAGTTTAGTTCAGCAAAAAGTGTCAGACGTCAAACAAGGATCAAATAATACAGCAGTAATAGTCGGTTTTCCAAACAGAAGTCTATAGATCCCTTGGGACCCGTCAGATAATGCTTGGTATCTGCAACTGAAAATTTTCATCACGATGAATTAAATAGTAGGACAACTGAGCTCGACATTATGCCTGATGCAACTCAAGATGGATGATCCGTTATGAATCAGACACACTACGGTTGTTGCTCCGCGACTGGTTGCTCGTCCGGTGGGCTTCACTTGGTCAGTCGTCTGGCCGAAAATCCGTCCGGTGTGATCACCCCATTTCAAAATACCTGATATTCTGTCCAATAATATTGGACTTCTGTCCAATAAACGGTAACATACCGGGCTAAAAGATGTTCTGGAAAACCAATATAACACCATTGGTCGCGTCCTCGATGTCACGTCCTTCATGCCAAGTAGCAAACAATTGTTGACTTCTCCCGTTTTGCCTAATCTGGCTATTGTATTATCGAATAACGGAATTTTGTCAATTTAATTTTCACATTCTGGGCCACATGTTGTTCAAACAATTGCTCTGCAAGCCGACAGAATTTAAAATCCTGCAATTGTGTGTAGTTTAATTTCTTTTACATTAAGTTCAGTATTGTATAATTGCTTTCTTGTTCTTCATCTGAGATATTTCAATGAAACTAATACTTGTTTGCTGTTAGATATTATCAAAACTCTAAAATACTCATTTAACTTGTAATTAAGATTATTGTGTCTTGGAGAAAAGGGTTTCTGGAGCCTTGAAGGAACCATGTTCTCATTTGATAATTTCTCATCACATATATGTCACTTTGGACTCGGTTTATTTTCATCTCCACTTCTTTGATAATTTTCAGTATAGACCAGGCACGTTTGCAATTTATTTTCCTGCAAAAATAAACATCTAGTAACCTTATAAAAATAATTATCATTGAGAGAAAATGAATTTTCCCACCATGTGATAAATGGCAATTTTTATTTATATACGAAGATATGTTTGCAACAGGTCGGTTTTGATTACATTTAGAATTATCATTTGCGTTATATAATTAAAAATAACCATGTGTTAGAATAAAAAAACAAAAAAACTCTATAACTGTCAAAAAATAAAAGAATTAAAAAACTATTCTGTTACGAGAAATGCTTCACTCGTATTTACTCGCCACCTTAAATGATACTGGTAGGCAAGCAAATTAAGAACTTACATAGTCATATTTGCAGATGATATAAAAATTCACTGATGATTCAAGCCTGCAAGGAAGATCTCAACGTTATTCAGAGTTGGATAAATGACATGCACAGGACATTTAATGCAAGTCAGTGTAATGTATAGCATCTTAGTCAAATCAACCAAAGACAAAACTATGGAATGAGGAATGATGATGGTTCAGTCTTATGCAGAAGACCGAAGTGGAGCGATGCCTAGCGGGTCCATGTAGAAAATTGCCTTAACTTTAGAATACATATCCAACAAAAGATTAACACTGCCAACAGAATGCTTGGCTATAAACAGATAACCTTTAAATACATAAATAAAGAAAACTTCTTCCTTCTCTACAAAGTTATTGTCCACCCATATCCACAGATATAGTTCACAATCCTGCATCTGGTTCCCTCAATAGATGTAAAGCATTAAAGCAATAGAAAGAGTCCAAAGATGAGCAATCAAAATTGTCCCCAAAATTCTGTTATATCCACAGATATAGTTCACAATCCTGCATCTGGTTCCCTCAATAGATGTAAAGCATTAAAGCAATAGGAAGAGTCCAAAGATGAGCAATCAAAATTGTCCCCAAAATTCTGTTATATCCACAGATATAGTTCACAATCCTGCATCTGGTTCCCTCAATAGATGTAAAGCATTAAAGCAATAGGAAGAGTCCAAAGATGAGCAATCAAGATTGTCCCCAAAATTCTGTTATACTCTGAGAGGCTGAATAAACTTAATTGAGGATATAAGAGACCCTAAGCTTAAATATCAATTGTCATATTTGCACAATCTGGCTGGATGTCTAGATTGATTGGTTTCATGACATTATTCAGCTGTCACTAAACCTTTTTAAAGGTAAGAAAGGTATTAATTTCTCTTGAATATTGCACTCACAGAGAGCGCTCTCAATATTATACTTAAACAGTTAAAATCTAGGCTCCTTTTATCAATACAAAAACAAACTATAATCTTTGTTTCTCTTATTTTTCGAATATTCATTTTTCGTTTTGCGGTTTCTTTGTAATTCAAATATTCAGCGTTCGTGCTCACGCAATGTGATATTACTGACATAACTTACTTGAAAAAACAAACTTTTCCATTTTCCATTTGAAATTACTTAGTTTGTCCACTTGATGATATTGTCGGATATCATATCAACATACTCATCATATATATATACTAGCGGAGGTACCCAGCGTTTTCCAGGTGTCAAGTATTTAAAAACATTTGTTTTGTGTTGAGCTAAAATGACTCCACTGATTGCAAGTTTTATGCATTTCTTTTTGTAAATAATTGTATTTAGCAAAGAAAAGACTCTCACCAAGGATATTTCTGTTCGTGCTCCATTGTAGGGTGCATCTGAGATTTGTTGAGAAATGACGACGTTGTTTCAAGACAAACAGCCAAACAAATAAAGTTTCACCCTTATATATATATATATATATATATATATATATATATATATATATATATATATAAGAAACTGCAACCAAACTCATCAACATGGGTTTCTTCAGTTTTTAAGTGATTCTAACTGACTATGTATGTGTCATGCATACTGGCCGCACAAATGGAACTAGAGAGATGTAGATTTAAACATTTTCTCCTTATTATTACATTTTCCTGAAATCCCCCCCCCCCTACAAAAATTGATTTTTAGTAGGGAAAGTAGAATGAATTTATAATTGAAGTTTATGCTGAACTGGTTCCTATGTTTGTGTCTGGCTCCGTACATGCTTGTTCTTTTTGAAAATCCGAATTCTTCATGATCACAAATGGGCGAAAACAGTAACGTATTCATTGATCACCCTTTTTTCCAAATTTTCTAATGATCACCGGCCAACATACAACCAAAAAAGATTGGCTTCGTGACGGTTTCTATTGTGACAAACCACACACACACACACACACACACACACACACACACACACACACACACACATGAAAAAGCCTGTTATCAAATAGAACACACACCAGTCTTCAACTCAATGCGAGAAAAAATGAATGAGAATTACGTAAAAGAAATTATATTCGAAAAACGTCATTGCAATAATTAGATTTCATAAAGATTCTAATAAGATGAAGATTGGAAAAGGAGTAAGACAAGGGGATATGATATCAACAAAACCCTTCTCAACGAGCCTTGAAAGGACATTTTGGAAAATAGACTGGGAAAACATGGAAGTAAATATAGACAAAGAATATTAGAACAATCTAAGATACTGCGATGATAATGCATTAATATCAGACACTGAGGAGGATCTACACAGTATATTGATTGATCTAAGTAGAGAAAGTCGAAAAAAAAGGGTTAAAGATAAGCAAAGCAAAGACGAAATCAATCTTCAATAATAAGTCAAAAAAAAAAAAAAACATGAAAATAAGTGGCGAAGCTTTAGGGGGGTGTTATGGTATACATTTACTTAGGTCAGGCGATAAAGCTTGAGAAAGACAATGAACACAAAATAAGACTACGCATAACGATTGGCTGGAAAGCACATAATATAAGTAGAGACATACCGAAGAGCAAATATCCAGTACGCTTAGAACGCAATTTACACAATTAATGCATAATACCAGCTATGATGCACAGATGCAAAACCTGGAAATTCACCAAAACCATATGAAAGTAAACCGTGGGACAGCATCTATAATAGACCAGATAAAGATGGAGAAACACGATAGAAAAGTTTGCCGGTAAGACATAGCAGAGATTGGCACAATCACACTCGTTATGGAAGGAGGTGGGAAAGGCTTATGTTCAGCAGTAGATTCATAACAGCTGATGATATGTATAGATATATAGAAAAACACCAGATGATATGCATTTGAAACTCGTCTTACTGACCCGACAACTAGATATAATATTTTTTCAGAAATGTAGCGCCAATCTTTTGTTGAAAGATTCCACGATGAATGTAATTTAACGAAAACCTCAAATATGAGGTGTATTTATGTATGTATGTATGTATGTATGTATGTATGTAAAAAATACTGATCTTTAATAACGTTCAAAAAGACCAATGTTACCAATTATGAGATTTTACTACAGTGCGATCAATTGAGAAAATGAACTCCCCGTAAACTCATCTATTTAGGCATTCATTCATCCCAATACGTTTAGCAATGCGGCACTTAGTATTTTTACTCTGGGTAGTGGAATGCACAAAGGTTAACTCCTCCAAAAGAGATGTTTGGTACATGATCATGGTCTTGAATATGTTGATGGTTTGTCCAAACAAGAAGTGCAGTTATCAATCTCTAAAAACCTATACAGCACCCAATTCAAGTTATTGAAGCTTATTGAACACACACAAACTGATAAAGTTAATGACATCCATTGCTTTTCACACTAGTGGACAACTATAACAGCTGACTAACTCCACATGGCCTTACGTCTTTCATCATTATAACTCGTACGTTGTAATCTTGGCCTCCTCCCTTACATGATCGGCCAAGTGCAACGTGAAAAGCTACGATTAACGAGCAGGACACGACCAAAGCTAAGTTGCACAAACAAAAGGAAAGACTTATGCAAATACTAAATTATTTACTGTGTGATTTATTATTGCTATAAAAAATCGAAAACGCCCGGTTAAAAATTATCACAGTGTGGGTAATAAGTATTTCAGAATAGAAAATTGAATGTGACATTGATTTTTGTTCAATGATCAAATGATTCAGGTTCACTCACGCACATGAACGACAAAAGAATGGTGAGTATTTTGCATGAAATGTGCATTGAAGCGAAGGTCCCCCTAACTTGTGCATTTGTTAGCCAATGAGCCTGGTAGACTTGTGTTAATAGAAAACGTTGCTGCACTTATGACTTAATTTATGCAGTGAGGCATGCATATGATGCTTTGCCAACTTTCTCTGGAGGCAACCTCTTGGGGATTCCGGTGCAGCTGTGACAAAGTTGTGTAAGGGACGAAAATACACGTTGTTAAACCGTGGAGCAGGAACACTTGGTGTCGAAATTATCTCTTGTTTATGATTATCAGGAAACTGCACTGGAGCAAACCAGAGATGCAGACTTTCCCATTCTCACTTCTTACTTGAGAGGTCAGCATTATCGAGGGTTGGATCGGATAATGCCATCCCGGCTATATCCTGTTAAACGCCGAAGCTATGTCGGTCTGTCAAGACATGAATCGCACAGATACTTTAAAAAGGGTTATGAAAGGAAAATCAGTTTGGGTTATGTGAGGAGGAAGACAACGAATCTCATACTCGGAAACATGTTCTTATCAAATAGATTCAGCATGTGCGTAAATACATTTATAAATATATCTATGCAAGTTGAAGTAGTTGTCTACACCGGTTTGAATATTTGAGCTGTAAAAAAGTCTGAAGCTTTCAGACTTGTAAAAAAGTTTCCTTTTTAGTTGAGATCACTAAATAGCACAGTATATTAGAGAAAAACAGGCGTCAGGGATATCATAGAATCTATCAAAAAAGCCCAAATGACTATGGACTGGTCATGTTGCAAGAATGTGAGACAACTGATCGACATCATGAGTCATAGTGTGGATCCCCAGAGATCATATGTGAAACTGTTGCCGGCAAAATATAAGTTGGTGTGACGAACTAGACAAGTTCAGAAAGTATTGGCTCCGTGACTACCATGATAGAGAGGTCTGACAAATCTTGAGGAAGGTATATGTCCTACGATGAACGCTAAGAGGCTGCTGCTAACGATAGTTAGCCTCATGTGCCTGTTGTCGGTGCTCGAACCCAGATAGACACAGGTATTCACATCTTGTTTACCAAGCACAAGACCACAAGTTGCTTACAGTACCTAGTGTTCCTTTGCATTAAATACTGATATGGTTTACCACTGCTTGTCCCAGGTGATCAGACAACTAAGGTTTCACAGCGACTTGACTCTGACGCGCACTCACATATACACATGGAAAGCTGACGGGGTTGGGGGAAGAAACCCACAAATAAAACAAAGAATCTCTCTTCGAATTCACGCGGCCTTATCCACCTTCTCCTTCTTCCCTCATATTCTTTGTCTAACGGCAACTAAAAGTACTTCGTCTGGCTTTTTCCTTTCTTCCTGACATCTTTTCCCCCTTGCCTTTTTTCAGTTATTGCTTTTTTCTTCTTTTTCCTCTTTTTTCTATGCCTTTCTTCTCACTCTTTTCTTTCGTTTTTAAGAAAAACCTTTTCTCCATCCTTTTTTTTTACGCCTTCCTTCCTTCCTTACTTTCTTCCTTTCTTTTAACCTCTTTCATGTCTTCCTCTTTTTTGCTCTTTGCCCCTTTCTCCTACACATTTATAGCTTTCCGCTTGACGTCATTGAAGAAGAGACGCGAGTTCTCTATTTGGGTCCAACGGCCATCGAATAGATCTGTACTGCTTTGCATGCTTCCCTGGTATCGCCTTGTTATCTGTTTCTACCCATAATCCCTGGATAGTACAATCATTACATTACCACAAAGGCATTGCACCTGCACACACACACGCACCACGCACACACACCTGCACCCACACTCAGACAGACGGAGGGAGGGGTGCAGGGATGGTACGGGAGTGCTCATAAAGAATAAAGAGGAAGTAGACGATACCAAACGGATGTTGTGGGTGGTAGTGAGAGGTGAGAGCATTCTGAGTGGGGAATGGGGTGGAATACTCGGCGCAGTGGCTTCTGTTTTTCTACCTGATAATTGCCCTATCATTTCTAATCTGCTTTCACGAACGAACCTTTTAATTAAGCTTCATAAAATATTTGCAAAATGAACGCTGATGCGTGTATGCGTGTGCGGGTGTATGCCTGTGCGCGTGTATGCGTGTGCGCGTGTGTGCGTGTGTGAGCACACTTTTGTATCTAATTGCACTGTTTATGTGTTCACATGCACACGTGTCTCTTCAACCTTGTGTAGTACGGAAGTGTGCATGTGTGTGTATGTGTGCGTTTGCATGTACAGTATATGCATGGTATTTCGTTTGTATGCGCGTGTATAGTTTATGCATATATGTTTGTGGGTGTGTTTTAGTATTGTATACATGTATATGGATGAATTTGTACGTATATATCTGTTTACGGTTGCAAATGTACGTTAACATATATGTGTGTGTGTGTGAATGGATAACTGACTATATTGTATACAAACGCATGAATTACACAGAATTCTGTGTGTGTGTGTGTGTGTGTGTGTGAGAGAGAGAGAGAGAGGGAGAGGAAGAGAGGAAGAGAGAAAGGACGAAGGAGGGGAAAGCAGAAAAAGTACTGAGGTTTCTATGCATATATGTGTACAAATGATCATTTGTTATTAGCAAATTCTGTTTACAGTGCCATACTGTCATTTTGTGCCATCGAGGAAGGCATGAACTCATGTATAGCTGCGCAACTCTTTTATCGCAAATCCTCTTTACGAAATCCCTTATTGTCAATGATTCGTCATAATAGGGAATAAAAGTGCGAATCTGCCGCCGGCAAAGAAAAAGAAAGATGGGATAACGAATTAGACAAGTTCAGAAAGTATAAGCAACGTGACACACATGATAGAGAGGTCTGGCGAATCATAGTGAGGGTCTATGCCCAATGCTGCTGCTGATATTGTGGTTAAAGATGTTTAAAGTACACGGTTTATTTACGTGATACGCACGAATGTGTACCGGGCGCGACTATTGTAGAGCAATGGTTAACAAGTTGTTTTCGCAGACCTTTGTTGATACAATGAGTGAGATTGATTCTCACTAGCTGACCCACTTTTGTGGCCCGGAATCAGACCGGCCAGATATGTAAATATCAACACAAGTTTACCCTGATGTGTCAATATATTATTATATCTGTTTATGTGTATGTGATGGTCGTTTTAGTGGACGTCAAAGTCGCAGAAAAATCCCTGTAATATAAAAAATATATATACATTATTACTACTGATATAAATAATAGTTGTAGTTGCCCAGAGCAAATGCATCAGGACCAATTATATCAAAGAAAAAAATAAACATCAGGGAAACAACAAGTGTTGACTTTTGGCAGAGAGATGATGCTATAAACGATCACATAAGTAGAGGAAGCAAACTGGCTCTGATGGAATACAAAGATAGGAACGATAGAGAAGGGAAACTCATACACTGGGAATTCTGCCAGGGTTTGACTATGTAAACGAATCATATGATCGTAAAACAGGATGTCCCTGAAAATGAAAAGAGTAACCAGCCCAGGCTGCAGGGTCAAACTATACACCTGTTTCAACTGAAGATGATTACTGCAACTTTTGCATTGTATACATAACAAATGAATTCGTACTTATTTAAGATTTGTTAGTTTGGCTCAGTTGACAAGAGACCCACCTGCCAATCAGTTGATCGTGATTTCAAATCACGGAAGGGAAATGTTAACTCTATCTAGGTTTAGTTCAACCTGACGGCAGAGACAAGGAAGGAAAAGTTTGCTCCTCTAATACCGGTGAGGATTGTTTTTGTTAAGGGGGGAAATGAAGTCAACTCCAACTTGAACTAAAGTTTAACAAAAAACTCTGGGAGTTTTAGATCCAGACCGACCACACATAGGAAAAAAACAAACAAATTCAGTTGTTGTGAAAGATGAGAAAAAGTGTGTAAGATAATAGAAGTGGCTGAGCTGCTGGACAACAGGGTGAAAGAAAAATCATGGTTGGTTGTGCTCGAGTCAAACTTCCTTGCCTCATCAAAATCTATAAGGTGAACAAAACAGAATTCATTTCTCGATAAAATGTTATTCCAATACTACGTGTCTCACTTTAACTACTTGATGTCATAAAACAAGCCCATCTTAATTGAGAGAGTGAATTCGTCATCAGTTTTTGCTTATGCAACTCTTATTCGTCATGACATGGAAAGGTCATTGTGATGATTGTGACAAACGAAAATAAACCACAACTCAATTGTGGGAGTTTGGCAAAAGGAAAAAAAAACACTCAGGATTTGTCTAGAAACTGAAGAAATTGTAAAAATGATGGTTAGGACCATGTTTATCATAATTGTTGCAATCGAAACTATGTCAAATACACTAGAAGCAAGCAAATTAGGATAGAAGATTGAAAACAACAATCTTGGGTAAGGTACTGGAGATTTATAGAGACTTGCTGTCACTCTGTGCCCAACGATAACTATCAGATATCTAGTATGAACATGCATATACATGAAGCAATAATAATATACAGTACGTGTGAGTATACCAACAAAATATATCTACTAACATATGGGTAAATGAGGAGATTGTCGCCATAATTTTGACGTGAGGTCAAAGCTTTTACAAATAATCAGTTCCTCCGCACTCAGTTTTTAAAAACATAATTATAATTTTAAAAGATTCGCCCCAAATTTTTCCTATTTTTTTGAAAAAGAGAAAAGGTTAAATTTTCAAATTCTAAAAAAAGAAATTTTCATTAAAACGGAATTTGATAGTTGTAACAGCAACATAATTTTTACCAATCATAACTACTTTTCCATATTTTTTGTATAATTCCAAAAAGTTTCACTTCAAAAGCATGAGTAAAGTTCTCATTTATCATGGTTCATAAAAGCCCAAAACAGAAACTGAATTAAATGAATCTTACATCTTGTAGAAAAGTGATTGTATTTGCATTCCGTATTAGGTTAGGTAAGAAAACGCATACAAAATTAGCTTTATAAATATATATGTAGCACATACGCGATCTGCCCAGAAAGTAATGAATCTGATTGTGTAAAAATATTTATTATCATCTTAATTGAAAATCAATTTTATCCTCTTCAAAATAGTTCACTTGGGGAGCCACAGATCGATTAAGATACAGCTCCTTCCCCTGGTAACAGTGCTGGAAGCATTCAACAGATGCTACCTTCAGTTGGTTCGTAACGACCTGTTGGATGTTCTTAACGGTTCCCAAACGACGACAACGGATTTTAATTTTAATTTGAAAATAAATGATCCAGATTTCCTCAAACATGCGACGAATCATGGATTTTTTTTAGTACGACGAGGAAACAAAATGTCAAAACTGTGATCTATGGCACAGAAGTGACTCATAATGAATTTGTGCTTCCTGGACAGACAGCCTATCACATTTACTACTTTGTAGTTTTTGAACGACTCGAAAAAATGGAACATTCATGTCTGGCCTGAGATCGCTGACTGTCTGATGCTTCATCATGAATCACACTTCACTCTCCCTGAGCTGAACCCTAGTGACCATTTCCTGTTCCAAAACTCAAATCCGTAATCACTACTTGGGAACTGTGGAGAACATCCAACTGGTCGTGACGAACTAAACGTAGTGATAGTTGAAAACTTCCAGTACTGTTTCCAGGAGTGGGAACAAAGTCTCTATTGGTGTGTTGTTTCTCAAGGAAACTTTGAAGGGCATAAGGATTGTAATTAAGTTGACAATAAATATTTTTACAAAATCAGTCCCATTAATTTCTAGACAGACATCGTATTTGGGGCACACAGGGTAGAAATGAAAACTCAATCACAGACACATGCAGATACAAATGTCTGAATGTGTGTGTGTATTTGTGTGTTAGCATGTAAGAAAATATTTTTCTATACATTGGATGACATACGGACGCACATACATAGATATGTAAATGTATGCATGTATAATAAGGCTTGTAGATTTGATAGCTGCAAGAATGCGTCTTTGTAGGTATGTATATGATATGTGTTATTTGTTGATCTGTTTGTGACCTCTAAGTAACCAAAAATTGTGCGTTGTAGCCCTAAAATGCGCTAACTAAAAGAATGTAAAGAAAATCTGAGTGATTTTCAACTGAATAATAATGGAGTGGGTTCTGAGTTTGCACTCACCCTATATATTATAATAACTAATTTGTAAAGGAGTGTAACCACTAAATGCTATTTATTGAGTGGTCTCCCTTATTTCGTGGTGAGCAAAAAATCCGAGTTTGTTCTGGTTGCAATGGTTACTTTCTCTGTAAGATTTACCCGACGGGTCTCAAGATTGTCTCGTATATGATGAAGGTGATGAAGTGTGGCTCGAATAGAAACTGTGACGTCTTCACCTGATGCGTTTAGGTTTGGGTTTCTATCAATTTTCAAGTTTTCTCGACTCCCTTAAAGGGAATTATAAATCAGAAATAAGTGACGTATCAGGTTTTTTCGAAAAGACATAATTAGCAGTAACACCATAATAATTAACGAAATTTCACATAATATCATCCCTAAAACTGTCAAATTCCTCCAACCCTGCAACAATAAAAACAGTCTATGTTGCAACCACCTTAAACATACTAACACCTCAAAAGCTCTGCCACTAAAAAGAGCTTTTACATCTACCACAATTCCAACTACAGAAGCAAATAAGTCATCTACCTCCTAGAATATGCTAGCTTATCCATGGTCGAAAGAATACGCCACCGATACGACTAAAATTCTGGAACTGCATGAAGATCTGTGGATTAATAAACTTGAATCTCCTTACAGACTCAACATCAATCTTAACATCCCTAATCACACCGAACTCTAAGACCATAATCCTCTCGCTCCTAATTACTCTATGCTTATCAACTCACTATCTTTGTACCTGCACCTGATGCTATACTTCTACCCCAGCCCATAAATATACACCATAAAACCCCCACACCATAACACACCTCAATATGCACATACTCTTATTCTCCATAATAAACCTACCAATACAATCTTGACCTCAGCTTACATATAACTAATGTTATAAACCTATCCTACTCTATCAATACCTAGCTCTTCTTTTATGTATATCAAACACTGGGAACTTCTCACATAGACTCCTACCAATTGACACCTACGTATGGTCCATTTTACTTGTACTCAAAGCTGTCTATCTTTTCTGAACATCTACAGTGATCATTGAGGTTACTGAACATGCATTTCCCAACTGATACTCGATCACATATTACAAGGAGAACTTCTAACTTATATTCTACCAGCCTGGTTCTTACTAGAGGTAGCCTCAACCCCATAGCTCACCACCTGAATATTTCTAAATGATATATACGGACATAGTATTAACACACCTATAATTCTACCCCACTATTGATATCCATCTTGTAAGGTTATGTATGCACGTATGCACTTATGGGCAATTTAACATATAAACTTATCATATATGCAATGACTCTATATCACCTTACTAATTATCCTAATAGCTCAACACTGGACCATGACCGAGATTCCCAATAACCCTGACAACCAATTCTTAAGAATGCCCACATCCCTTGACCAGTATAAACAATGAAATACACATAACTGCTGGTACTGCTTCCAACAAAAGATCTAACTAAATTACCATAGATTCCTTCACTTACAGACTTGCCATTATGCTTCCAAAATTTGCTCTCTTGACCTTTTAACCGCTAAAAAGTACACACATGCTACTGAAGATGGGAATCCTCCCTGAAATATATATAGCTTAATAATTAATTGATTTGTCAATAAATTAATTAACAAATGAAGTCTCGATATAATTTTACTCCTGAGTTTTTTTCATTCCCAATTATTCACTAGTACATATATTTACAGAGAGAGAGAGAGAGAGAGAGAGATAGAGATAGAGGGAGAGAGAGAGAGAGAGAGAGAAAAAGGGAGAGATTATTGCAAAATGCAACATACTCCTCGATGAAAGTAGCGCAACATTTTGTTTTATTACTCTCAACTTTATTTTAAGCAAAATTGATGAAAAAATAAAATTGTATTGCTAAACATTCTGGTTGCCTTTTTTTCTTCATATACATACATACATACACACACACACACACACACACACACACACATATATATATATATATATATATATATATAAGCATATATATAACAGAATTTTAAACATATATATATATATATATATATATATATATATATATATTGTAGTCCTTGGAGTGACTAAGTTTAGTCAATTTGAACTTCATGAGAGACTTTGTACAAGGATCGGTTTAAATATATATATTTAAATACGACACTAAGAATCGTAAGACAAACCTTAATGAAATAAAATCTCTATATAATTGTAGAGCAAACAGAATCATAAATGCAAAACGCTCAAAGTATTTAGCGGTACATATTTTAAATTATCACATCTAAGGGAAACGTGACAGAATTGGTTACTGGCAGAAAGAACATCTCTATGTAAACAAAATTCCTTCTCGAAGATATCATTAGTAGATGTTTGTAACTCAAAAAACGAAAAGACTGACAAAGATTGTTTAATGTTGCATTACCCTACCGGTTTCATTCGATAAAGCCCATGCTTTATAATTTTCTCAGTATTCACAATTGAGACATTGGGCATCAGCTGGGATCAGCAGTTGAAAGGTCGTCGGTGAAGAACAAGTAGAAACACCATGGACTTCTAATTAACAACTAATTATATAACATCAAAAAGAGAGTTAATCAGAGAAAATAATCGTTGACAGCCGCGGACGGTTGACATTAAAATTTCATATCACCAGATTTCCGGTCTATGAAATACATTTGAGCATCAGTCCTCACAGCCAGTCAGCCATGAACACATTGTCTTTTATTAAGTTATAAATGCTTCCCCTTTTTTTGAAGGGTTCTTTTTTGTATTGTTCTTTGTCTTTCCAGAACACAATCAAGTCATAGTTCAAATAAAAGAGCCGTACAAACCGATCAGCAAGTAATGAGATTGAAGGAGAGAGAGAGAGAGAGAGAGAGAGAGAGAGAGAGAGAGAGAGAGAGAGAGAGAGAGAGAGAGAGAGAGAGAGTGTGTGTGTTGAGAAGATTGGTTGACTTTTGTTCAACAATTTGACTTTATTTCTTTGAATAATTAGTGTACTAAAATATTAGACGTTTCAAACCAATTTGTGGGTTTCAGTGAGCTGTTATAATCTTTGGACCAATGATTAGTCTGACCTATGATTGCGTGCAATATCAAAGAGAATGAATACCACACACATACATACGCAAACAGAATTTTAAACAAATATACATTTATCTATATTTAGATCCACAGGTATCCCCCACTTTTCAAAATTCGCTTTAAGTCATGTTTTCGCTTTTATGAGAAAAAGCAAAAAGTGAAAAAAGCGTTTGTTTTGAAGTGAGCTACTATACAATCACTGCATGCCCTCACCCCCTCCCTCTCCTACGTTCTTTTTTCCAGTACCTCCCCAAACTTATACCTCCTATGACTAAACCTGCCATACTTTCATCACAATATTTTAGGCCTTGGAAGTCTCAGCCTAATTTGCCATATAAATTGATAGTAATTACTCTCTCGCGTAATGCAATTTCGGCTTAGGGAAGGTTTTTATGGGAACTCTCCATTTTCGAATGGCAGGGAACACAGTTCATATATTCACGTACACGTTTACACATATGCACACCACCACACGTACTCACTAATAAAATTAGTGTAAAGCAGTTATTTTCAAAACGATGTCCCATTAGAACTTGTATTAGTGCGCCTCATCTTTTGGTCACTGTTTTTAAATATATTCTAAAACGAGACACAACACACATACGCACACGTGCACGTGCAAGTGCATACATACACGTATGCACACTCATTTGTGCACACGTGCACACAAGTAGACATATCAATAGTTCTATTTCTGAAGAAGGTAAATTGATTTAGGAAGTAAATATGCTCCAAAAACAAGATTGAAAACGGAGCACAATTTAGCAAGTATCAATCACTCATCGCAAAAATTTTCCTCATGAAAATTAGTACAATGTTTGATATAAACCAATGTTTTATATGACGCAATAAACAGAATAAAGTTCAACATTCATTTGATAACTTTTCATCGTTAGCACCATAGCCTACGTGATCTAATGTCTACTTGTAGATCAATAAGTTCAATAAATTTATTGATGTGTGCTGTTGCCAACATAAAATGTGTCGCATTTCCAATTCTTTGTATATGGTTGATATGCTTCAAAGATTTCTGAGACTTTAGACACGCTTATCAAAGCTTTTAGTCGATTCTTCATGACACACGTCCATCAAAATGGCAGAAAGAAAGAAACGAAAACTAGTTTTCTCACTACATTACTGCCTATAAAATCAATTGAGGATAGACTTTTCTATTTCACACTTGGCCGAACCAGTCCTTCCCAAGTTTCCATTTGCGACGAAGAAACAAAAAAATCAACACGTTTAGAAAACAATACATTTTCGTTCTAACGCCGGACATTTACTGGAAAAATTCTCTTGAAATCTATGATTACTGGATTTATCGCTCAATAAACAGTATATTAATCTCATTCGTTACTAACGTATTTTTTCATTATGCTCACATGCTCATATCATCTATCTCGTGATAAATCTCATTAGATCTACTGTACGGCACAGGGACATTTTTCACAAGGATATCCTAAAATGTTCATTGCATCCTAATAGTAACCACTTCCGTACAGTGGGGAGATGCAGTTTCTGAAACAGGCCACCTGTTCAAAGGCTAAAACAATAGTCGTTCATCCAAGAGTGAAAGTTAATTTGAGTGTCAATTTGGTTTAATTTTTGTATATAGGTATGTATATAGCCATCTATCTGACAATACAGTACATCATGATTTTTTAATGATTGAATGCGTCTAACAATCGCTCCAGGTTCCTATAATCCATTTAACGTATAATGATTGCAATGAAGAAAATATTTAAAAGCCATTTGACCGATGTTCTACTTGTGTATGGAACACACTTTTTTGCACTCATTTGTTAAAATAGTGTTAAGTAAGTAGTATCAAGTTCCATCCCCGATGATGAGTTGGTGAGTCATATATTTTCAAAACAGATACTTCTTGTTGGAAGAGCATTGAGCCTTACTTAAAAAACTGAACTTATTTTTTTCAAGAAAAGAAAAAAATGACAAATGCTTTGGTATACCTCGTGTCAGCCAGCACGAATTGCTGAATTATTACCTGATCTACCGTTATTTCTACGCATGTATCGTATGTAAAGGAAGTAAAAGTCAATTTAAAGCCAAGTAGAATCTTGGTACCATGGAATATATTTTAAATTTTTTTCGCATTACTTAGGAACTAGAATTGTTTTAAAGAAAAATAAAGGATGACGTGTACTGCTGTGTATTACTTGTCGGCGAGTATAAAAAGCGGTAATTTTGTTGAAATGAATTATAAATACTACCTGTTCTACTATTATTTCTCTGGAAACCGTTCTACTTGTATTGTGCATAAAGCAAACAACTGTCGACCCAAAGTTAAGTGAAAAATAAGAACTTATACTAAGTTGAAACTTCATAACCTTATAGCTTGTAAACTGTAGCTTAGTAGAAATTCCAGCACCAGAGCATGTGATCTGCTCTAGCCAGCATCGTTATTATCTGTGGCAAGCCTCTGAAACCCGCCTGACCAGATGTCTAGAGGTTGAAAACCAATGATTTTGATGGGCCATGCAAATAACCCCATGGTTAAATGGGTTTGGGAGGCAACACGTAAACCGCATCCCACCTTTAAAAAAATATCAACGCACAAGCATGCAGGCTTTCCATGTTCAAAATCAGTGGAGGAAAAACAACGCCATGATACCTAGAACTCTGCCCGGTTGAGGGACTTTCTGCAGTTGCCATGGAAGAAATATATGTATAGACTACAATTTATTGTGAAATCATGTACTACCAAGGAGTAAGCTTGCCCTGGAATTTCCTGTGCACTAACAGTTCTTTAGGCCAAGGATAAATATTCCGAAGTCAAATGATTTTCATTTTTTCATTGTTTTATTTAAACACACTGAGTTTAGTTTATTTCCATGGTATCGTGATACGTATGTGCCTTCCCTTTACAAATGAGAAATGTAATAATTTCTTCACATGGTGATTCAGCAAATAGATTGAGATCGAACATTTACCAACTGAGACAAAATTATGGATCACTAGATTATGAAATATGGACGAGTCTTTTGTAGAATTATAGTTTAACCCATCATTGTTGTAAAGTTATTGTCAAATGCAGATGTAACCAAGTAGCAGTATTGATTACGAAGTTATTTCAAACTCATCTGTTATATTATAGAAGATGGAAATGGTGGAGGCTGGAAAGCGAAGAAGTTTCTAAAGAATGAAAGAAAAAGTTGTTTTTTCGCTTTTGATTTTTTTGACGATTCGTCATTTTGGTGAGTCTTGCTGTATCATCTGCCTTTTGAAAACTGTTGGGTTATGAATTTGTAATAGAATATAACCCAGTAGTAAAGAAAACGATTTCATCCGTGTTGTTAAGCTTACTTGACATCGGTAGATAGACAACCAATGCACTTAACAATGTCTCTTATAGGATTGATGGTCGAAGTTTCTTTTTAGCTCTCACTTTGAAACAAAGAGGATTTGCGTGTGTGTGTGTTTTGCATCTTTATGAGTATTTTCCTCTGCATATTTGTATGTTCTATTATGTGTGTGTGTGCATGTGCACGTGCATGTGTGTGTGTTTGCGTATGTGGTAAATATCTGCAAGTAATTTGTGCTCACCTTTTTTAAGACTTTCTGTTTATAAACTGTGTGCCTGAACGTATATAAACCGTTCGGTTGTTAAACATGACTGTTGATATCTCAAGATTTTTATTTACACTTTTGGCATCCCGCCAAAAAAAAAAATCCTTTGTCGGATACCTGTCATTTCTTCCCGTTTATTAAATACGATCATTTATATTATTTCATTTCGAGCGTTTGATTATGGTTCTGATATCCCAGTGAATGAATTAGATATACAATACTGCCAAATTGATATTCAAATAATGTCTATGACTAAAATGAACGAATGTCTCTGGTGATGTCTCTTCCAGTCCCAACGAATATGCATGAAAGAAAGAATGAAATGTAATGTCCACCGAAGAATAAAAAGATGAAAATCTGGTTTGTAATTATTTTAAAATGATCTTCTTGATTAATTCATAGGAACATTGTTCCCCTGTTCGGGTGGGGGTAGAATTTCAATTCTTTTACAATGATTCTACATCGGTTAGTATTTATATTTTAGTTAGGTACGACTAGAGAGAAGGGAATAGTTGACTGAATATACGAAAGATAATGTCATTAATTGCCATTAAAAATAAAAACAACAGGAATGGCTACTACCGTCATCATAAGTCATGACAGATTGAAGCCAAAAACTCACAAACATATTCCTGGGCACCATTTTTTTTCATTCCCTTGGTTGATATTATTGTCGATAGGAAAATATACCGCAGCAACTTGTTTATAAATTCAATGAGTGTTCACAAAAGTATGACACTTTCTATGATAAAACATAAAAAAGTCTTGTCCTATTGTGAGTACACTCGACTGCAAAATTTTTGGCCGTCCAACAACACTGGAACATCATGTGAGATCAGTGAAGACGTCTTGTTCCAGATCGCATCCAAAATCTCTTCATTACAGATCTGAGTTGAGTGTTCTGTGGTCAACACTCAGGAAAACTATAAAACAAGACTTGGCGATTGAAATGAATCTGTGCTGAGAACAAAGGGCACCTTACAAATATATCTTTTTGCACTGATACTTTGTCAAATCTGCAAGTATGTGTGTAAGTAATCGAACGATTATGTATGTACATATTTAAGTACGATTTTCTTTTGTAGTTATTGGTTGATGGAATCAAGTCTGAACAATTTGGGTTATAAAACAGTTTCTTCCCATCAAACAACACCTGAAAGTGCATTTATGCACGAGTGCATAAATATATTAAAGTATTTATTTTCATATCAATAGCACAGTGAATCACACAATTTACCCCTAGACTGGCGACTAGGCTTATGCAGGTTATTTCAAAATCAGGAGATTTCGGGATAACAGGTCTCACTCGATGAGC